>CM046453.1:53577412-54132412 GCA_025506515.1 Flaveria trinervia
TTGTTCTTGTTATGTTCTTACTTGTTTCAGGATCTTGATTGTCAGATATCACCATCTTAGATCTCTTCAGTATCACAAAACACTTAGCAGCTCAAATGGCTGCTCTCTCAAAGGTTGATATGGAAATCGGTACCATGATAGCGTCTCCACTGATCACTACTAATGACTTTGATACTTGGTGCCAACATATAAAAGGGTTCATCAAGTCTCAAAACAAAAGGAGGTGGAGATCTGTTGTTGTAGGACCTCACATCTTGAGCACATCTTCAACCACTACTGGAGGTTGGATGATTCCAAGGAAATGGGTGACTAATCTAAGGAAGACTGGAAGAAAATTGATGTACATCTAAACGCCATGACCATTCTCCAAACTACTCTTCTAAACTTTATATAGAGAGGCTTTAAGAAGTGTAAAACTATTAACCTGTAACACCCGAAATTTTAAAATGATGAGAAATAAAGAATAAAAGTGAAGAAAGAGGAAGAAATGCAATTTAACCCAAGTTAAGGTGTTAAATATGTAAAAAGGACAAAATTATATAATATTTTGTACAAAAAGCAACATGGCCGCCCACTCCATGTTACATCAACTCTTTCAACCAGTTTTAGAGAGAGAGGGAAACTCTTGGGTTTAGAAAAAAGAACAAGAAGAAGTCGATGTAAATGTATGTTTTCGATGTTTGAAGTGTTCTTGGCTTGTTTACAACCTCAGGTACGTGCTTATGTGTGTGTTTGTGTGTTCAGTTGTGTGTTTGCGTGGGTTTTAATTGTTTGAACTCTAAGTGCATTCGGGTGTCAAGAAGTCATACATGAAAGTTGCAAGAGGTGAGTTCTAGATCCCCGTTTTTACATGTTTGAACGTGTTTTAGGGATGGAATTACATGTTATAACATTTTTATATTGTTGGGTGTGTGTACCCGTATATATATGTGTGTGTAATGTGGGTGGGTGTATGTTGGGAATGATTTATGGTTATATTCATGTTTGTAAGCATGATTATGTTGCTTAGTATGTTAGAACTAGGCTTGAACATATTCGGATATGAATTGGGGACTGATAATGATGTTAGTTATAACTTAGTTGTTCATGCGCTTGAAAAGTAGTCCATGCGCCCAATTACCCAAGTGTCTAAGTGTGCTCGAACGCTTAAGTGCCCATGCACCTAAGTTAGGCCCATGCGCCTGCACAGTACCCATGCGTCTAGAATCTTGTCCATGTGGCTAAGTGTTGGCCATACTCTTGTATAGTGCTCATTCACCTAAACATTTTTCCATGCAGCTAAGTGTTCCCATGCGCCTATGTATCATGTGCCCGCATAGTGGCCATGCGCCTGCATAGTGCCCATGCGCCTGCATAGTGCCCATGCGTCTAATGCCTTAGAAAATATTCTGAAATTTTGGGAAAAAGGAAGTTTTAAGCTATGACTTGGGATGTTCCTGGGGATGATGTATGATGATTATATGATGTTGTATAACGATCTATGATGATGTTATGTATGTTTTTATTCTGCTATCTTTATGTTCCTTATTACGTATTATTTTCCGTGGCTTTACGTGGTATGATAATGCTAATGAAAGTAAAGTATTATGTAATGAAAGCAGAAATTAATGATGATGAAAAGTGGAACAAAAGGAAGAATGAATGAAAGAATGAATGAACGTATGAAAAGTCTTGCAAGCAAATGAAAAGAGGTGCACACCCAATGAAGGTGTTAGCTCAACTATGTGTAGTTTAGCTAACCCATAAGGATGCACACAGGGGTCTAGTCTTTGTGACTGACCAAATGTATGGAACCTTTGTCTCTTGCCCCGATACTGGTGCCCGCCTAATGCATGATGTTTGAAGTCTATCTATAGACTTCGGCCCAGTACCTGCCTTGTGCATGATGTTTGGGGTATAACACATGGCATTGGTCCGAATGAATAGTGAAAGATAATGATGAATGTACGAAATGTACGATGTAAAAGAGTACAAATGAGAATGAATGAATGATAACAATAAAGTATGATGACGAATGATGATGAAACATAATAATAAGATTATCTATGTGTACGTATGATGTATGATCATGAATGAAAGTAAAGAGAATGTTTTAAACAAAGGTATAGTATAATATATTATGTAAAACGAGAACTCACTTAATAACACTGACTTTTATGTATTTTCTAGTTGGCAGGTAATGGTGGCTGAGGATGGCACGGGTGCAGCTACTTGGCAAGTTTTGGATGGCATCCATTTTATGTTAAATGATGTTTTTGTGATGTAATGTAAACAAATGATATTTTGTAATGATTAATAATATTATATTATTTTCTAAAAGCAATTATTGATATATGAAATTGTTTGTTATGTTATTCCGCTGCAAAATTTTAGTAAATTTAAATGTATGTTTTACATTTTATGTGTGATGATTGACCAACTGTGAGTGTTCCCGGAACGGGGCCTTATATAACCAACTCTAGGATGCACTAAAGCTTATGTATAAAGGGTCTGAGGAAGCCAACAAATATAAGAAAGACCACATGAAGTAGTAGTTTGAGAACTTTGTCTGCAAGTCAGGTGAAACTATGATCAACAATACTTTAGGTATGTTAAGATTGTAGATACTCTCATGGATGTTGGAGTTAAGCTTAAGAATAGGGACATTGTGAGGAAGTTCATTTTTACTCTTCCCAAACAATGGACTCACTAGTGTGTGGCCATTAAAAGAACTGAAAACCTCATTACCCTTACTCTCAAAGAGCTCTATAGTATCCTTAGTGGCTGATAGATGGAGAAGAACATGCAAAATCCATCAAGCATCTCTTTCAAAAATCAACAGAGCTCAACCCTCCATGTGGTGAAAAGGATAGTGGAGAACCACAACATAATCTTATCTAGTACCTTGACAACTTACAATAGGGTCATTTAATCACCTTCCCTAAGACACCAAGGATAGCTACTATAAGGCTCCGTTCTCGGGACACTTACAGCTGGCCAATCATTGCTCATAAAACATATAATTACATTAACATGAAACAAACGTTGTAGCGGAAACATTTAAAACAACATTTTCATTAACAATGCTTTTGCAAAATAATACAATATTCATTACACAAATTCATTTGTTCGTATTATCATACAAAAACATTAACAAAAGAATGCCATCCCAATGCCAAGTAGCTGCCCCGCACCATCCTCAGCAATGCTCACCTGCCAACTTGAAAATGCATAAAAAGTCTGCGTTGCTGAGTGAGTTCTAGTTTTATAATAAAACATACTTTTCTTTCATTAAAACCGTTCTTTACATACATGCGATCATACATCATACGTACACATAGATAATATCATTATTATCTTCATTATTCATTCTTTCGTTATTACATCTTTTCCTTTCATCAACACCATGAACTTAACCCTTCATGCTCATGGTACTGGGCCTAATCCTATCATAGACCTTCATTCACGGTGCCTAGCACCTCTGGATACAGTACCTAAGATAAAGTTCAGGTATACCATTGTCATGTGCTATGCCCTTCATGCTCATGGTACTGGACCTAAGCCTATCATAGACCTTTATTCACGGTGCCCAACACCTCTGGTCACAGTACCTAAGGCAAGCAACAATGGTTCCATACAAATGGTCAATCACATAGAAAGACCCCAATTTGCATCCCCTCGGGCTAGCGAACCCGCACACCGTTGGGCTAACACCTTTTAATGGCGTGTCCTGACATACCAGGCTTGCAAGACTTTCTTTACTTCATCATTCATTAATGCATGAATTTTTTTACTTCATGTTCCTCTTTCATTATCTTTCACTTTATGTTACATACTACTTTCATTTCATTCATTCATTCTTTATCATTCAACGTAAAGTCACGGGAAAGATAAACATACATCATAATAAGGAACACAACATACACAAACATCATCATACAAGGCAACATCATACATACATAACATGCATAATCATGCAACATCATCATCATCATGCATATGCACCAATCATACATCATAACATGCCCATCATAACAACTAGAACCTCAAACAGTCAACCTACATAGCCCCGGGAACCTCCCAAGTCAAAGCCTACATTTCACCCTTTTCCAAGAAGTCAAAAAACAGTCTAAGGGTTCATCCGCATTTGCTATAGTTCATCCGCATTTGCCTTTTGTTCATCCGTATTTCCCATGCTTCATCCGCATTTCCCATGCTTCATCCGCATTTCCCGTGCTTCATCCGCATTAGTCGTCCGCATTCGTTCACACTTAGACTTTCTCATCCGCATTAGCCTTACTCATCCGCATTAGCCGTCCGCATTTCCCATACTTAAGTTATTGCTCATCCGCATTGACCTTACTCATCCGCATTTCCCATACTTAGGTTAATGCTCATCCGCATTAACCTTACTCATCCGTATTAGCCATCCGCATTTCTCGTACTTAAGTTAATGCTCATCCGCATTAACCTTACTCATCCGCATTAGCCATCTGCATTTCCCATACTTAAGTTAATGCTCATCCGCATTAACTGTTCATCCACATTTCTTCCTGTTACTCATCCGCATTGACCTTACTCATCCGCATTAGCCATCCGCATTTCCCATACTTAAGTTAATGCTCATCCGCATTAACCTTACTCATCCGCATTAGCCATCCGCATTTCCCATACTTAAGTTAATGCTCATCTGCATTAACCTTACTCATACGCATTAGCCATCCGCATTTCCCATACTTAAGTTAATGCTCATCCGCATTAACTGTTCATCCATATTTCTTCCCGTTACTCATCCGCATTGACCTGACTCATCGTATTAGCCATCCGCATTTCCCATACTTAAGTTAATGCTCATTTGCATTAACCTTACTCATCCGCATTTCCCATACTTAAGTTAATGCTCATTTGCATTAACCTTACTCATCCGCATTAGCCATCCACATTTCCCATACTTAAGTTAATGCTCATCCGCATTAACTGTTCATCCACATTTCTTCCTGTTACTCATCCGCATTGATCTTACTCATCCGCATTAGCCATCCCCATTTCCCATACTTAAGTTAATGCTCATCCGCATTAACCTTACTCATCCGCATTAGCCATCCGCATTTCCCATACTTAAGTTAATGCTCATCCGTGTTAACTGTTCATCCATATTTCTTCTTGTTATTCATCCGCATTGACCTTACTCATCCACATTAGCCATCCGCATTTCCCGTACTTAAGTTATGCTCATCCGCATTAACCTTACCCATCCGCATTAGCCATCCACATTTCCCATACTTAAGTTAATGCTCATCTGCATTAACCTTACTCATCCGCATTAGCCATCTGCATTTCCCATACTTAAGTTAATGCTCATCCGCATTAATTGTTCATCCACATTTCTTCCTGTTACTCATCCGCATTTACTTTCCAACACTTAGGTAGATTCAAAAACTTAACACATGAGCCTAATACATCAGATTACATCCCCATACACCAATCATCATGTTCTAAGCTTAAATCTTACCCCTAAGCCTCAAAAATCCCATCGTACCACCACAAGCATGAACATAGTCAAACATCACATTATAACATCAACATACACACAATCAAGCATATGGGTCCGAAATCCAGTTTAATGAAAACATACGTCCATGCATTTCCAGCCCCAAAATCAGTTAAAAACGTGTAGAAGGGGTTCTAGAACTCACCTTTGTAGCTCTTGAGTATGGCTTTCTTCCAAACTCGTTTGCAAATTGAATTCAACCACCTAGAACCCACTAAAAACATACCCGAACACATATGAACACACATAAGCATAGACCCGATGACATAACCGGTTAAGAACACCATAAAAACATGAATTCTTACCTTGAATTCGCACTTTTCAACTTGTTTCTCTTCAAACCCGAGAGTTCTCTGCTTCCTGTTACTTCTCTCTCTAAAGATCCAAAAGTTTTGTGTGTAGAAAGGGTGATGGGCGGCCATGCCACCTTTATCACCAACTTTTCAAACTTTTTGTCCTTTTGGACACTTTTTATCCCTAGACTTGGGTTTTATTCTTTTCCTTCTTTTCTTTCACTTTATTCTTCTTTCTTGACTTTAAAATAACCGAGTCTTACAAGTCCGCCCCCCTTATTTAGGTTTCGTCCCCGAAACCTGTTATTCCTCAAAGAGTTGTGGGTAATGCTGTCTCATCTCTTCTTTAGTCTCCCACGTAGACTCGGATCCCTTCCTGTGCTTCTACTGTACACGGACAAGAGGAACCATCTTATTTCTCAGCCTCTTCTCTTTATGATCAATAATTGCCACTGGTTGATCCACATAATTGAGCCATTCGTCTACTTCGATATCTTCTAGTGGAACAATCATATCCTCATCCGCCAAACATTTCTTTAGATGAGATACGTGGAATGTCGGGTGAATTCCACTTAACTCATCTGGTAACTCCAGTCTATAGGCCACCTTTCCTACTCGAGCAATGATTCGGAAAGGCCCTATATACCTTGGGTCAACTTGCCCCGCTTCCTGAATCAGATGATCCCCTTCCAAGGTGAGACCTTCAACATAACCCGGTCCCCCACCTGGAACTCAATCGGTCTGCGTTGTTTATCAGCATACAACTTCTGTCTATCTTTGGCTGCCTTCATGAAGGCCTTGATCTTTTTAAGCTTCCCAGTCGTAGCCTCAATTATCTTGACGCTCCCTAGTTCTTTTTGACCAATATCACCCCAACAAATGGACGTTCTGCATCTCCTACCGTATAGCATCTCATAAGGTGGCATACCAATGCTGGCATGATAACTGTTGTTGTATGAGAATTCAGCTAACAGTAAGTGGTCATCCCAACTTCCCCAAAATCGATAACACATGCCCGAAGCATGTCTTCCAATGTTTGAATGGTCCTTTCTGACTGACCATCAGTCTGAGGATGATAAGCCGTACTGATGTGTAACCTTGTCCCCATCGCATCGTGGAATTTCTTCCAAAATTTAGATGTAAACCGAGTGTCACGATTAGACACAATAAACACCGATACACCATGACGAGTTTCAATTTCCCTGATAAACAGATTAGCCAACCTCTCAGATGAATATTTCTCGCGGATCAGTAGGAAGTGAGCACTCTTCGTCAAGCGGTCAACAATCACCCATATAACATCATACCCTTTCGGAGTACGTGGCAGCTTCGTAATGAAATCCATGGTGATGTGCTCCCACTTCCATTCCGGTATATCCAAAGGTTGGATCTTCCCATACCGCTTTTGATGCTCGGCCTTCACCTGTAAACAAGTAAGGCATTTACTCACGTACTCCACTACATCACGTTTCATACCCGGCCACCAATAATACTTCTTCATGTCTTGATACATCTTTGTGGCACCTGGATGAATGGAGTATCGAGTCTTGTGAGCCTTATCCAAAATATTCACTCGTAGATCCCCAAAACGAGGAATCCACACCCGTCCAAATCGGGTTTTAACACCAATGTGTTTTCACCCAATTCCCCAACCAGACCTCTCATCCTTTCAGAGTTAAGATGATCTTCTTTCAATGCCTTACCTTGAAACACTTTGACTTGCTTCATCACGTCAGAGGTCATGATTAGTTGATACGCTTTCACCCGAATCAGCTCGGGCCTTTCTTTTTGGCTAAGGGCATCAGCCACCACGTTGGCTTTGCCCGTATGGTAATGGATCTCACAATCATAATCCTTTATAAGTTACAACCACCGTCTCTGCCTCATGTTCAGATCTTCTGCTCAAAGAAGTACTTCAAGCTCTTGTGGTTAGTAAAAATGGTGCACTTCGTCCCATAAAGATAGTGCCTCCAAATCTTTAGCGCACAGACCACGGCTGCTAGCTCCAAGTCATGAGTAGGATAATTGACCTCATGAACCTTCAACTACCGGGATGCATAAGCTATAACCTTCCCTCTCTGCAACACACACCCCAACCCTAAATAGGAAGCATCATAATAACCACTAAATCTTCACTTCCATCGGGTAATGACAGGAGAGGAGCTTGAGTCAACCTCGCCTTCAATTCCTCGAATGCCTTCTCTTGAGCTTGACCCCATACAAACTTCACATCCTTCGGGTCAGCTTAGTTAGTGGAGAATCGATCTTGGAGAAGTATTGAATGAATCTTCTGTAGTAGCCCGCCAAACCCAAGAAACTACGAATCTCAGATGGTGTCTTTGGAGACTTCCATTGCATCACCACCTCCACCTTTGCCGGGTCCACTATAATCGCGTCAGGATTTACCACATGACCCAAGAACTGAACTTCGCGCAACCAAAATGCACACTTGGAGAACTTGGCGTACAACTTCTCCTTTCTCAACATCTCCAGAACCTCCTGAATGTGACCGGCGTGCTCCTCTTCATTCTTTGAATAAATCAGGATATTATCAATAAACACAATCACTGATTTATCCAACATCGGCCGACACACTCGATTCATCAAATCCCTAAAAGCAGCTGGTGCGTTGGTCAAACCAAAAGACATTACAAGAAACTCATAGTGACCATAACGCGTGCGGAAAGCTATTTTAGGAGCGTCTTGCTCCTTTACCTTCAGTTGATGATAGCCAGATCGAAGGTCTATTCTTGAGAACCAACTGGCACCTTGAAGCTGATCAAACAAATCGTTGATTCTCGGTAAGGGGTATCGGTTCTTGATCGTCAACTTGTTCAGCTCATGGTAGTCAATACACATCCTCTTCTTGATCAAACAAGGAGAGATACTCGGTCGAATGAACCCTTTATCAAGCAGCTCTTGCAACTGCTCCATCAATTTTTTCATCTCTGTCGGAGCCAACCGATACGGTGCCTTGGCAACAGGTTGGGCACCCGGTATCAGATCAATCTGGAACTCGATCTATCGGTCAGGTGGCACTCCCGGTAAGTCTTCTGGGAATACGTCTGGAAAGTCACACACAACCGGTACATCGGATAGTTTTGGTGTTGGCGTATCCACATCCTTTACATAAGCCAAGTAAGCGCTACATCCTCATCTCATACACTTTCCCGCCACCGCCATTGAGATTACATTTGGGATCGTAGTAACCCGATCCCCATAAACAGTTACCAAACTCCCGTCAGGCGCTGTCAAACGAATCATCTTTTTGCGACACACAATGTTTGACTCGGAGTTCGCTAACCAATCCATCCTAAGAACTAAATCGAAACCACCTAAGGTCATCATGAACGGTCTAACAGGAAACTTATGACCCTCAAGTTCCACATCACAGTTCTCTATCATCTCAGAAATCCTGGTAGACTTACCTATGGCAGTTTCTACATCAAAGGGCGCATCAACACGTCTACTACTAACAGGCAGGTTAGCACAGAAAGCAGCAGAAATAAAACTTTTACCGGCACCAGAATCAAATAACACAGAAGCTAAAGTTTGGTTTATCAGAAACGTACCGGACACGACATCAGGGTCCGTCCTAGCTTCCTCCTATGTCATTGTGAATGCCCTGGCACTTGCCCTTGGCCCTTCTCCCCCCGTCTTCTTTGCCCCGGAACCCTTCGCTTTCGGCTTCTTACAATCCTTACTTATGTGACCCTCTTCACCACAGTTAAAGCATCGGACCGTACGATAGTCCCTTGCCATGTGCCCCGCCTTCCCACATTTAAAGCACAAGTTTGACACAATCCTACATTCCCCACTATGCTCTCTCCCACACCTACCACACTTCTTCATACCCGCACCTGACGCGACCACACGACGGTCATCCACCCTTGCCTTCTTGTTACCCGTTGAGGCACCACCCCGACCAAACCTCTTCCCATTCCAGTTTCTATCACCTCCACTTTCCGGCTACCTTCAGCCACCACCACCACAACCCTCTCATCATATAACCACCCTGCCAAATCCACCGCCGACCTAAACGTGCTCGGTCGGGCGACGATCATATGCCTGCGAATGTCCGTTGGCAAACCCTAAATGTACCTCTTAATCTTCTGTGACAGAGGCGTCACCTGATCCTACACCAGACGTGCCATCTCGTTGAATTTGGTGGTATACTGTTGGTGTGTCATGGTTCCCGCCTCCAGTTGCAGGAATTCTCTCTCAACTTTATCCATTCCCGGTGAGGGCAAAACTCCTCAATCACTAACTTCTTCAGTTCATACCATCTCATCCTCCTGATTTCCCGACTACCCTCGCCTTGGACTATATTGTCCCACTAGCACAGAGCCGAGTCCACAAAAGAATGGGCAGCGAACTTCACCTTTTGATCCTCCCAGCACTCGCTGATATTTAAAACGGCTTCCATTTCTCTCACCCATTGGTGAGCAGCAACAACAGTGCCATTACCGTCGAAAGTAAGGGGCTTACACCGTTGAAATGCTCCATAGTTACAGCCTCGTGCCGCCTCCTTGTGACAACCGGCAATTTCACGTCAATACCCGACCTTGACTTGGTTATAATTACCCCTATAATACTTGATTTTCAATTGAATTCCAATTATTGAAGCCATTTTATGCATCGCAAAATTTCACGCATTACATTTCATGCATCAGTGATTCGGCGTAATTACCATTTTTACACACGATACAACCGGCACACATGAACATAGGTCATAATTCATATACATGTACTAATAAATTCATTTAGGTGTTTCAAAATATTTTAGATTCTATTGTTTCAAAGTATTTTAGATTCCAAACCAAATGCATTGGAAAAGCTTGAATTATAAATAAACCTAATCGCGTAAATTGAGGATTACTCGGAACGAATCATTTTAACGCGAGTGCTAGATACATGATGCTTCATTAATATATCATCAATATTGAAATATTTATTATTATATGAATTGTTATAATATTTTAAGGTATTCCAAAAAGTAAAGAAAAAATTTAAAAAAAATAAAAATATAGGAATATGTAAAAATACCTATGGTGCAACAAATACCACATAAATACCCAATACTACACAAAATATGAAAACCAAACCCCCCTTTCCTATGCATGTGGTCATCCAAGCCACCACCACATTACTCTTCCACCTCCTTCCCAATAAAGCTCACAAAACTTACAAGATTGACAAAACACAACTTTCCATATTCATGAAGCCTCTCTTTTGATGTGTTAAAGAAACATGTCTACCTTACCACTCTTGGAACACCATTTCCCCATCCTTTGACCGTGAATAGGAGCCCATGCTCTAAGAACTTTACACTTAAAGAGGATTGAGTGTTATAAAAGACATGCACCCTTCACTTCAACTACACCAACACATCACACTCATCTTCTCTCTTTCTCCCTCTCTAAAATTCGGCCAAGACACTCCTACCACCACTCTATTTGATTTTCAACTTATTTCCTTCAAATATTGAGTGATTCAAGTGCCTTTGGTTGAAGATCAAGTGATTTTTGAAGCTTGCAAGCATCCAACAACATCTTCCCCACCTATTTCTTGTTTGGTTCTTAGTTCAAAGGATCAAGTCTTCTTTTTCTTGCATTTCAAGACTACCATCTCTTTCTCCTTGCTTGTTTAAGGTTAGAACTTTGTTTCTAATCTTCGATACACCATCATGATATGTTCATATTCACTAACTCATCCAAAAGTGCTCTAGCAAAGTTTAAAAAGTAACAAAACATGTAAGACATTTTCTGGCAGATTCATGTTCTATGTTTTCGACACCATAACTCGACCTAAACATGGTCAAATGAACAGTTTATTGAGCCTAACATTAACCTTAGGATGTCTAGTTTATAACTCATCCAACCTTGAAATTTTTAGATGACTATAATCTATCCAAAACGTGCAAACATGATTAAGGTGTTGAACCTGAAATTTTGGCAGAATAGATAGGGCTGAAAGATTGAGGCATAAGTTATGCTTAAGTAACCAATGGAGATTTTCCTTCTGTGGTAACTTAGATTAAAGGTTAGGTTTAAAAGTACTATAGTCTCTGTTTGTGAATGTAAAGTTTGACCCCTCAGAAAGGTGAAATCCCTGGACATGTACAGAAAAATGCTGCACTGACATCTGTTGCTTCATGACCCATTTCGAGGGACTTAAACCTAGCTAAATATTGCAGGCTATACCGTTTTGGAATCCTAAGACATATATATAAATATGGTAAAAATATCAGATTTTATAAAAATTCTTTGTATCATAAAAAGAGGATGACAACCAAACCCAAAAATCCCTTTGATTCTGTCAAATGCCCATATTATATAAAGTAAACTTTTGAAGATATTTGATAAAAAAAGGAAACCCATACACATGGAAAGTATAATACCATTATACTTAATATAAAACACATTTAATACGTTATGTACTTTTAGGAAGATAGATATGAAGACAAGAATCTAAATAAAACATTTACGACTCGACGTGTCTAATTAGTCAAGTGACATTTTCAAAACTAACTTTGTGGATGAGTTATGCATGGCCATCTGGGGTTAGTAATCATGACCTCATTAATATATTGTGAATTTGTTTTGGAGATTCCTAGACCAATCATACGTACAGACTATTGCTAGAATTCATGCGTGCATTATAGGTGAGTTTCACGGCCCCATTTTACTTATTTTCCTTTGGGGGAGATTACATGCAAATTACTATTTTCCTGGACACATTTACTTGTTAATGATTTTACATGTTATATAAGTTGTTTACTTACCGTATAAAGTCCCCATTTATCGAACCGTTAGTTTATTTCCCAAAGCGAGGTAATCATGGATAGTACTATTGGGTTTGACTACCCCCACCCGGATTAATTACCCTAATCTTGACTGGAGGTCTAAACGGGTGCATTATTAGCCTGTTCACACTCATGCTTACGGTAGGCATGGGTAGGGGCAATTTGTTACAGTTACAGTCAAGCTTCGGTTGCGGTGCTTATATAATATTGTAGTATTGTATGATCAACAATCAAATCATGGAAAGACTTGTGGTCCATTACACTGTTTACTAATACTTTCAAACCTGTGAACTCACCAACTTTATGTTGACATTTTTCATGCATGTTTTCTCAGGTAATTGATAGATGCACCAAGTTAAGCTAGCATGGAACATCTCATGTTTAGGGCCATTCATGTTGTTTGGGACATTCATTTTCGTAATTGTCTTGTTTTGAAACAATTTACCTTATTACTATTGCTTTCGCAAATTTAACTCTGAACAATGATGTATTTTAAACTTATTTGAGATGTATGTTTTACAAAACCATGTAGTGGTCGATCAGTGACTATGAAATCATGATGTTCACACCCCAGGGGAACCGCTGTGGTTTGGGGGTGTGACACTCCTGCACAGGCTCTTCTTCTTCCTCTTCTTCTTCATCATCAGACGAAACCGTCTCAGTCTCGGGCTATCTTCTTTCTCCCGTAGGTCTACTCCTTTCCCTTCTCTCCCCCTCTCTAACTGCCTTTATCACTCCGGTCACCACAGACAGTAGGATCGTCTGCGTGACTTGATGCACTTCCTCGACAACCGCCTCCTTCACTGAGGCTCTCAGGTTAGCGCTCTCATCTCCGCCCTCCAGACAAGGGGTTTCTGGTTCTTCAGGAACCACCTTTTCAACCATAGGCCTCCCTCTCATAACCCGTGGTTCAGCACCACGACCTCCACCATGCGAAGCTTTAGATGATCTACCACCGCCATCCTCACACACACACGCTGAAGGATTCAAACACCAACACAACCATTCAAGGAAACAACTATGTTTATGTCAAATATAGTAAGTCCCTAATTATAGTGGCAAGTTGTGATTAGCCACTTACTTTACTCTTCATACCCCAAGCATTGCCTATCCTCACTACATCAGTATCTAATTCTACCAGCAACACATAACCACATAACATGCGCACGTAATACCAGTTATCATTAAGAAAATACCTAATGGCATGCAGCTACTCAGACTGGTATCCCTTCCCTTTTTCGTCCCATTCTCAGTTTAAGTTAAAGTTTATTTTGAAAATTTACCCATTTCACTTAAACTTTGGCTCTGATACCAACGTGTAAGGCCCTGTTCCCGGGACACTTACAGCTGGACAATCATTGCTCATAAAACATATAATTACATTAACATGAAATAAAGGTTGCAGCGGAAACATTTAAAACAACATTTTCATTAACAATGATTTTGCAAAATAATACAATATTCATTACACAATTTCATTTGTTGCATTATCATGCAAAAACATTAACAAAAGAATGCTATCCTAATGCCATGTAGCTGCCCCGCACCATCCTCAGCAACGCTGACTTTTTATGCATTTTCCAGTTGACAGGTGAGCATTGCTTAGGATGGTGCGGGGCAGCTACTTGGCATTGGGATGCCATTCTTTTGTTAATGTTTTTGCATGATAATGCGAACAAATGAAATTGTGTAATGAATATTGTATTATTTTGCAAAAGCATTGTTAATGAAAATGTTGTTTTAAATGTTTCCGCTGAAACGTTTATTTCATGTTAATGTAATTATATGTTTTATGAGCAATGATTGGCCAGCTGTAAGCGTCCCGGGAACGGGGCCTTACAGCTACATCCAAGGAAGCCCATTCTAAGAGACAAGCTCTACTCAAGCTTTTGTGTTTATTAATGAAAGTTGTGGCAAATTTATCTTCACTCTTTAAGACTGGATTGTATCTATCTAGATGACCTATAGTATATGGAGATAGTCCAGCAAATGGCTCTTCTCACTCATAGAGCCAAGAAGTTTTACAACAGAACATCAAGTAAGTTTCTAAGCAATATATCCAGTGGAAATTTTGGATTGGATAAAATCAAAGTAAAGTGTTACAACTGTAACAAGATGGGACACTTTGCTAGGGAGTGCAAGGCACCAAGACTAACAGTGGCCAAGCACAATCTAGGTCTAACTACACTGGTGCTGCTCTCAAAACTAAGAAACCAAGCCAACCAAAACAACAAGCTGATGTTGCTATTAAAGAAGGATGCTTTGACTAGAGCTTTTAGGTACAAGATGTTTCTCCCAACCAAGCACTGATGGCTAATCATGAAGAAACTAAGGTATTGGAATATCTTTGTACTCCTGAATGCATTACTAAAGTAAATATGTATAGATCCTATAACCTGGAAGTAAGATTTGACCTTTAGTCCTTGCATATTTTATAAGCTGATTTCAAAAGAGTTGAAAATAATTATAATCTTAGAATAGAAAATTTAGACAAAACAATTTCAACTCTTTAGCATGAGCACACAAATTACAGGACTTAAATCATAGATCTCATTACCAAGTTAACTGGATGCCAGGCTGAACTTGTGATCAGCAAAGCTAAGGCAAAAAAGTGTGTTCTTGAAGAGAAACCTTCAAGAACATCATATCTTCATCCATGCATGAAAGATTTTTTATCAGAACAAGCAGGAATTAGGTTCAAGTGAGACCTCCAAGGTTTGGAACTTGTCAAGATGAGTTGCCCCTCATAGACCCCACCCAAAAAGAGAATGAAGATAAATAAGAAAAATTAAAAATGGATTTGAAATGAGTGAAGATGATCATCCTAAGAAGGGTCACTATTCTTCTAGAGAGAAAAAAAATACCAAGGATGACCAAGTCTGCTAGGAAGAACTTGATGAGGGCAGCCAAAAGAAAATCAAAGAAAGCCCAAGAGATCAAGACGACCTTCAACTCCAAGCAAAAGCAAGTTTTTATCTCTTCTAGATTTGAAGTGGTGAAGATTGAAGACTCAATCGTGGACTCTAGTACCAGGAGTCCTAGTTTATGTTCAAATCATCCTGGTCAAGAGAAGAAGTTTATCAAATGTGCACCACTACTACACAGCCTGAGCCATCTAGTTCTAAGAGAAAGCATCACCCTAAGAAACCTGTTGCATCATCTATGAAGATGAAGAAATAAGTGGAAATAGATCAAGCTCACCCTCCTACTCAAAAGAAGACGCTCAAAGTATTCCCACTAAATGTATCATGTGTTGTAGTATTTCTCACTTTGCTAAGGATTACATCTACAATCCCAACAGTACCATCCACATGACTAAGAAGAAAACTTCTGAGAAAGAGAAGAAAATAGTTTCCAAAAGAAAAAAATTTCCTTTTGGAAGCTTCAAAGTGAAGAATAAGATAAGTGAAAACTTAACATCAAAAGTAAAGATTGTCTTAGAAGAAAGGAATGCTTCAAAAGTACTAAAGTCTGCTACATTGGATGCAAAAGCTTTTGAAGGTCCAGTCTCCAAAACTTTCAAAGTATTAAAGGCCAAGTCTAGTCTTTTAAAGATGGTTGGAAGATGAAGGAATGCCATGTGATTGAAATTTCTTCATCAACAATAGCAAATGACCCTTAGAGCTTGAATATAGGATCAATGACTATGGAATTATCTTCTGTTCACTTTGACGAACCCAAGACCAATAAGGCTTAGGTCTCTTTCTGTGCTGGAACAACTAAAGACCAAAGGAAATGTATGGATCACTGATAGTAGCTATTCCAGGCACATGACAGGAAATGGCTCTTTCTTTAGTACTTTGAAAGAATTTATGGAGGGCTAGTTTATTTTGGAGGAGAATTAGGTGGTTACATAATTAGAAGAGGCAAAATTACAAATAGTAAGCTCAGTATTGAGAAGTTAAACTATGTTAAAGAGCTTGGGTATAATCTCTTGAGTGTATCTAAATTTTATGACCAAAGACACAACATGCTCTTTACTAAGCATTAGTGCATTGTTCTCAAGCCCGGGGTGATCATTACTCACGAGCATATCCTACTTAGAGCCCTTAGGAAAGGGAACATGTACAAGATGGATTCGAAGGAAGCATTCGCATCTAGAGAAGTTTCTTGTTTTCTATCCAAAGTCAATATTGATGATTCTTTCCTCTAGCATAAAAGAATGTCTCATGTAAAATTTAAAAACATGAATAAATTAATTAATAATGATTTGATAATTAGAATGACAAAGAAAGAGTTTACATGTGATCACCATTGTGTTGCATGTCTGAAAGGAAAGTAACACAAGGTGTCTCACAAGCCAAAGAAAAGGAACTCCATCACTACTCCTTACACTTATTACGTATGGATATTTTTAGCCCCACTAGTGTAATGAGTCTAGGAAGGACCTTATATTGTTTGGTGATCACAGATGACTTCACAAGATACACTTGGATCTTCTTGCTTAGAAGTAAGGATGAGACCCCTGAGATTTTGAAGAGTTTCATTTTGTAAATTGAGAATAAATGTGATCACAAGAGGAAAATCATAAGATATGATCACGAAACTAAATTCAAGAACCCAATCCAGAATACATTTCGTTCATTGATGCATGCATTCATCATTTCGTTCCTCTTTTCATTATCTTCCATTTTACGTTACATAACACTTTTCATTCGTTCATTAACATTAAATGCAAAGCCAAGGAAAAATAATCATACATAATAAGGAACATCAACATAAACATTCAGCATCATCATACAAGGCACCATCATACATACATAACATGCATCATACATATCATCAACATGCGTAAACACACAACATCATACATCATCATCATACATGCCCCATCATAACGCCTATTACCTCAAAAGCCAACTTATAAGAACCCTCGGGAATCCCCCACGTCAAAACTTACGCCTGCACTTCCCCAGAAAGTCAGTAAATAAACTATGTTCCCTCGAGTTCACAAGCCCTTCTTGGGCGTATGGTCACACTTCAGTCGCGTGACCTTCCAGGTGACTGAGCACAATACAGATGAACACCATACGAATGGGCCCATGCGAATGGACCCAAAGCGGATGGATACTATGCGAATGGACCTAATGCAGACGAGCACCTATGAAAATGGACCCAATGCGGATGGATCCCATGCGAATGGACCTAATGCGGATGGACCTCGGCGTATGGACCCTAGTCGCATGACTCCCCATGCGAACGAACCTCAGTCGCACGACTCACGAGCGTATGGACTCCAGTCGCACGACTCGCATGCGAATGACCTCAGTTGAAGGCCATTCGGTTGCCTAGCCCTAGCTGATGTAGAATGTAGTTTATCCCGAACCCAATCTGCACTTTTCGGCCTCCAAACCCTCTCAAACCTATTCTATGCCCAAATCAACCATCCTAAACCTTAGAAACACATACCACAACACCATTCAAGCACACACAAGCCCGAAAACAAACCCCACTCATATCACACATAAACACACACACACACGGGTTCAACACACACTTCAAAAACGGGTTTTACTATGTGTTCCAGTCCTAAATCAGTTGAAAAAGTGTAAAACAGGGGTCCTAGAACTCACACAAACAACAACGTCGAGTAGAGCTTTAATCCACCCCACGACACCTAAACTTTCACTCTCGAATCCACGAAAACCAAAGCTTGAGACCACTTTTCTTCCTCTTTTCTCTCTATAACCAAAAATTTAAGAGTGTGGGGGAGGGTGTGGGCTGCCCTCCCCTCTTAATCTCCCACTCTTTCAAGTTTTTCCCATTTGGCAAGTTTGGTCCCTCCACTTTATACTTTATTTCTTTTCTTTCTCTTTTCCTTCTTTCTTCGGCTTCAAAGGAAATAACCGGGTGTTACAACTTCCAACAAACTACCTTTTGGGAACTTTCAAAACAATCAAACCTGGAATCTTCAAAACAATAAGAAAGTCCACTGTTGGCTTCTCTAGGGTAGAAACAACCCTGGTCTCAAAAATGTTAGAGCTCATTGCTCAAGGTAATAACTTAACAACACCAGGCAATGTTGAATCCATACCTTCTATATCTACACCATGAACACAACCACAAATAATCATCGCCTATACCAGAAAATCCAAATGAATCCATGATCAGTCTACTCAGGTTGAGCAGGTCCCCATACAACTACGCATGTAGGAGGAAGTGGAAACAAGAGCTCCTATTTCTCTTGAGGAGTAGACCACTCCCATTACTTCTTTAATTAGTACTGAGGTTTCCCATGCTCAACCTGATAAGCTCATTTCCCTAGCCTCAAGCCATCACTTTGAGTCTCATACTCTAGTGATCAACCTTCAAAGGAAGGCTACCGTTCCCAACCGTTAGACTTAAACCAACCCATCCTTGACCTTTAATTCTATGATGATAAGGATATGGAATTTAGTGAGTACCATTAGTCTTTCTTCTCTAACCCTGCTCAAGGAGAGTTGAGTGCTCCTGAATCACCCATATCTAGCCCACATCATCCACCCCAACTAAGGTGGACCTCCCTGAACATGTTTAGAAAGTCTATATAAAGGAGGCTCTCACTTTTGCAAGTGGTTACATCATTAATAGCTTAACCATGGCAACCCAGAACATTAACACTTCTCTTGAAGCTGTCATAGGGTAGGGAAAACCCAGTAGCCAAGAAACCTAAGCTGGTGATTAGGAAAAAGACTTTGGTCCTATTTTGTAACATCCGTCATTTTCAAGTTATTAACCCGAACTCGAACTAAAATGAAACTTTCATACGATATGAGTTTCTTTATTTAACTTATTTTTTTACATTAATGAATTATTTGGATTAGACGTGTAGTTTAAACAATATTATGAATTGATTTGTTTAACTTATGATTTAAACAACTTATAATAATTCATTAGTTTTAAATAATTCTTTTTCATAAAATTATAAAGTTTATAAATCATTTTACAATAAATAACTAAATGGAAAAGACTTATTAAAACTTATAAAGTTGTAAAATGAATTTTAATAAACTTATAAAGTTTGATTAGTAATTATGAATTTTAATTATTGAAAATAAATAATCAAATTATAAAGTTACAAGTTTTATAAAAGTTATAAAGATTTAATAAGAAAATAAGTTGATTAATTAAAATTAAGGTTTTAATAAATTAAAAGTTTAAATTGTAATTATTCTTTTATCTACTTATTTTATTTAATCTTATATTTATTTCAAAATCATAACCTCCTTTTACAAGACTTATAACTCACCATTAAAGCCATTCATAACCTCCTCCTAACCTCAACTATAAAAGCAAGGCTTAGGCCTCATTTTTTATTTGCTCATTCTCTACAAATTTCTCACACAAACCTTTTATCATCCTTTGGTTATAATCAATTTCAAGAATTTTCTTTTACAAGTAATTTCAAGAAGTTTCAAATACTAAGGTTGTTGATACATGTATGTCCCTAGATTATGATATGAAATGTAATAGATCTTGTTTGTCTGATTCTGATATGTAATATGATATGATTAATGAAATGATATTGGTTGTTTGTGATTTGTAATGACTAATATTTCATTAATGAGTTGATATTAAATTGGTTAATTAGGTTTGTGGTTGTTAGAATGTTACACATAATGTTTATTAATTAATACATTCAGACTTAACTTAATGAAGTTCTCATGCGAATGGCCCATGCGAATGAACCATAAGCATGAATAACTTCATACGAATGACTCAGTCGCACGACTGAACCAGGAGACTGGATCAGTCGTATGATTGTAACATAAGATTGGCTCAGTCGCACGACTGAACACTCAGTCGTGCGGATGAATCAACCACATGGTTCAATCGCACGACTAAACCATACTAATGGTTCAGTCGCACGATTGAATAATACCAACCTATAAATACAACCCAATTCGTGAAAAATAAGAGCTTTTTGATTAATTACGATTCCAGACGTACCCTAGCCGTCCAGAAGCCTCCCAACTCGTTCTCCAAGTTCATAGAACACATTAGATTGATTCCCAATCGATTTCTAACGTTAGTTTCAATTCTTGATTGATTCTTCGTGTGTTCTCACTAATTGGATCGCCAATCAAATAGGATTCCGCACTATTTGATATGGTTTACACGCTAATCTCTAGGTATTTTGTTCAAATACCAGGTCCTAACAGGTGGTATCAGAGCCTTGGCTCTTGATTATATGTGATTCAATCAAGATTGATAAAAAGTTTGTGTTTTTGCACTAAAAAACGCAATCTTTTGTGTCAAAAGTGATCTTGGACGTTCCCTGCTCATCAAAGTTTGGTTTCTACGGACTTAGGTGTTAGGATCAGTGATCTACGTTTGATTGATTTGAGAGTATAGCAGCGGAATTCAAACAATGAATTAGCCGATTCACAAGAACGAAACGATATTCAATGAAGAACAAAGACGGTTATAGAGAGAGAATTCTGCAAATATATTCATTCAATATTCACTTTCGTGGTAACAGAATGTCACAATTACAATTAGGTCGACACCTCTTATATAAGAGATATGACGTCTGCTGATGTCACTTGATAGTGACATCTAACAGATTTATTACAACTGAAACACAACTACTGAAGATGTCAAAACAGCTGACATCTCCTTACAAAAATGCTAAGTGTTATCAGTTGTTATAACTACTGAAAAACATAAAACTACTGAAACTACAACGACTGAAGAACAGGCTCTTCAGTCGTTTTACAAAACTACTGAAAGTAAAAATATAAAACTACTGATATCACAACTACTGAAGAAGTACTCTTCAGCTATTATGACAAACTACTGAAACTTCAGTACTTAATCTTCAGACTTGAACTTCAGACGTTTCATTAGCTGATGACTTCAGTAGATATCATCAGCTGATGTCTTCAGTCTTTGTCTTCAGACTTTGTACATCAGTTGTTGATCTTCAGCACTTGTAAACTCTTCAGCTGTTGTACTTCAGTACTTTGGTCTTCAGCTTCAGCACTTGTGTTCTTCAGCTGTTCAGCTTCAGCACTTGTGTTCTTCAGCTGTTTGAACTTCAGCACTTTAGTCTTCAGCTGTTGAAGTCTTCAGCACTTGATCTTCAGTTGTTGAAGTCTTCAGCACTTGTCAAACTGCTGATGAAGCTTTCAGCAGTTGTTGTGATATCATGTGAGACTTAGAGGTTTTCTGATCTTGGCTCATTGGTTTTTTTGGTCCAACAAACTCCCCCTGAACCAATGCAGCCAAAACCTCTAATTTATTTATTTTCCCACTTATTGTTGGCAGAAAGGTTGGTCTTTTTCCTTCTTGATCAGTAGAGAAGATGACCCATATAAGCTCCGGCCTGGGAATAAATCTCAGATATTTGTTTGGCAAGATATGAATGGGAACTCTGTTTTGGGGAACTGGACACAGAGTTGTTATCCCATTCATGAGATCTACTTCCCGTGTATGAGCCTGTAGGATTCTCTGGTGTAGGCTCTGAGAAACATGATTTGTTCTTCCATGGTCAGGTTCTCGGCTTCACCATCAAACAATCCTTCTCGCCCATACAGCTCTGAGATGTACTTGGCCTGTTTGCCGTTTTTGAGCTCAACTGTTGTAATCTGTCTGTATGCAAACTCATCAGGATGATTCCCTTCGAGTAACAGACTGAGCTCATTTTGTTTGAAGTTCTCAAGCCTCTTGTAGACTAACCCCTTTTTAATAATTCTGTTCTCTAGCATCTTCTGGGGTGGTTGTTTAGTCTCGTAGGCCTTCTTGAAATCTTCGACAATTTCCCAGGGTGATACTACAAGGGCCACTGTGATCTCTTCATCTACAATCCTCTTGACTTGACCCTTGTATCTCGAAGAAATGTCTTTCTTTACAATCCTGTGAGCCACCCTCGGATCAGGCCATACTCTCACCCTTTCCTTCTAATATTGAAATGTGTTGGCGAGAGTGTACAACCTCAGAGCTTCTTTCTTCATACTGATAATTGATGACGAAGCAGCATAAGTTTTGTCAATGCTTTTCAGCATTTCATCATCATGAAGCTTTTGCTGCTCCTCTTCTTCAATCTTTACCTTCACAGCATCCATCTGTGAGGTGGGAGTGATGGGCATAGGTTTGGCTTTCGCCAATGTTAGAACTGCAGACAGAGGCAGCCTATCTTCTTCCACATCATCCTCTTCTTCTTCTTCTTCTAGCCTCAACACCCTTCTCTTCTTCTTCTTAGGTGCATCATCGGCTGTTGGTTTAGATGGTAAGGGAGTTGGTTTTGTGGGTTGTGATTGTGGTTGTTTGGATTTGGGCTTTGAGATTGGTTTGGAGATTTGAGGGGTAGGCTGTTTTTGAGTGGGTGGAAGGGAAGGTTGTTCCAGCATTTTGGTTGTGAGTTTAGCTTTTGTAAGTCTTGCCATTTCAAACCTTTTTCCAGCCCTAGCCTCATCAAGGGCTTCAATGATAATCCCCTTATGGAATTGCTCAGACAGACAGATTCTGGTGGCTATAGCCAGAATACTATCTCTGGTCCATGCACGAATCTCCATCAAGATCTTCCTAAGTATTTGGCAATGAAACGGATCATGATCTCCAATCTCTCCTTTTCCAGTACATCATACCCAGCCCATCGGGTTTGAATCTCCTCCACTTCCAACTTCCTGATCTCACTATCTAATGTGGCTGTATCAAAACCTTGCTTGAAGAGTTGCTCAATGATTTTATCCATGGATCGGCTGTGTGTGTCATCTGCATCTTTTACCAGCTCTTCCAAGGATTTTTCTTCAGCAGTAGGTTGATCATCAGCACTTTTCTTTCTTTTATAGGTGATCAGTTGTTGCTTTTCTTTTTCCAACTGGATTTGTTCTTTTGCCTTCTCATCCTCTGTTCTTTTCCTCTTCTTTTCTTTCACTGCAGTACTCCCCCCCTTTTTGGATGCATTGGTGGTAGGGGTTTGTATTGCAGAAAGTGTCTTTTGCACAACATTATCAATCAGTGGTTGTAGAGTTGAGGAAATCCTCTCATCAATGGCTTTAGTAACAATTTCATTGATAATGGGAGTGATGAGAGGTATGGATTGTTGGAATACAGCAACCATCTGCTCTGGGGGTTCTGTCCCGGAGAGATAGTGCCAAAACCAGAAGCTGGAGGCTCATTGGACTGAGAGGGTAAAGTGTTTGGGGAACCTTCAACTGAAGGTGCCATCTGTGGGTTAGTGGAGGCAGATGGTCTTTGGTCCTTAGAAGTTTTGGCAAGCAGCTCTTTGAGTCTGCTCACCTCCTCTTCCAGGATGGTGTTTTGGGCGATTACATCGTAAAAGAAGCCAGGTCATCATCAGTAGATACTGAATCATCTGACCTCCTGATAGGATCAGGATGAACATGCACTGAGTGTAGCTCAGTTGTAGCATGTGCCCCTTTGTCTTGGTACTGGGGACTTCCTGCCTCAGGACTATGTCCGTAATCAGCAGTTGCCTCTGGTAAGGTCTTAGTAATGGTACCAACTACAACCCGATCATATGTTGACACAGGAGAGGTGGCAGCCTTACCAGAAGTTCCAATCTCCATTGCTACACTAGGAGAAGGAACATTGTAACCCCTATGCTATGGGTTCTCAGCTGCACTTTGGTCCTCCCCCTCAATGGTAGAGGTGTTCCCAGTAGTAATTGGTATCTGGGGAGGGGGTGAGGAGTGCAATTGAGTCAGCACTTGTGCAACAAGCAATGTAGGACTTTGGGGGGCGGTTGCATGGGGTGAAGGGATAGAAGCAGTGTGCACCTGGGAGGAAGGTGCTCTTCAATGGCAATCCCCTCAAGTGAGGAAGATCCCAGATGTGTGGGTACCCCTTGTGTGGTTGTTGCAGGCTCCTGTTGAGAGGAATCCTGAGCGGCTATGGATGGAAGAGTCCTTATATCCACTAGGGGGTTATAACCAGTGGATATATCCTGCGTTTGTGTTGCAGGGGCATCCTCAGGGGACTCATTTCCCTGAGTAGCCGTTTCGGGTTTCTTTTTAGTGGGTTTGGTGGGGACTTTTGATTTGGAGGTGGTGGCTGTGGGTTCCAGCTGCGTGGGTTTTCGCAGCTTGGCAGCCAGTTTGAGTGAGTGGTCAGAGTTGTGCTGGGAGTATACTTCAGGCAAAACAGCCATAGCAGGGACTCCCAGGCCAACAAGTCGCTCAGCTTGAAGCTGGTTTGTAATGATGGCCATTATGAACCGCGGATATAATATCCAACGGTTAGCAGTTAGTTTTTGAGCCATATCCTTGAGCTCTGAAAATATTATTTCTGAAAATTTTAAAGGCTGTTGCTCAAGAATAGAATACATTACCTGCTGCCACTTTGTAGACATTTGATCCCAAGACGAAGTCTTAGGAGCCAAACAGACATTTACCATGTGAAAGATTAGACGTTCAGCGTCATGGAAATGTTTCTTCAGTATAGTGGAGGCACTAAGATTTCCCTGATATCCATGATGGGCAAAGGATAAATCAGTTGTGCCCTTTGGATATCCAGCAGGAGAAGTAGCATCATCCAGGTGTAGAGTTTGACGGAGGATATCGGGAGTGATGACCACTTCGTGGTTGTTGATGACCGACCGGAGAGACGCTGTGTTGTTCTCCCCAGTGGTGAGGGTGACGTTCATCCAAAACTGTGTGAGGGATTCGGCATGAAGGATTGGATTGAGAAGAAATGCCGTTTTGTATTGTGACTGGACCATAAGATCGATAGCAGTATCGAACTTAGCCCAGAATGGCGATTTGGTGAGGTAAGCTACACAGTTGTGTCGCGGTTTGATTTGCATGGACGCCATTTAGAAGAGAGAAGTTTTGGAGAGATGAACGTTAGGTTTGAAGAAGATGAGGCTCTGAAGGATTAGGTCAGGGATATTTATAGGGTACGGGTTAGAAAACGACTGAAGGATTTGGTGTTAGTCATCAGTAGTTTTAAATGACTGTTGACATGGTATTACCCTTTCAGACGTTGAAACAGCTGAAGTCGTGGTGTTAGACATCAGTAGTTAGAAAACTACTGAAAGCCATGGTTTTGACTTCAGATGATGAAACAACTGAGGACTTGGTGTTTGTCATCAGTAGTTGTGACTTATTCTAGCTGCAGCATACCAAGCCTTAACACAAGGTTTTGGAAAGTAGAACTATCCAAAGGCTTAGTAAAAATATCTGCAAGCTCATCAGCACTAGGCACAAACTTAGGATCAATCAGACCTTTTTCAAAACAATCCCGAATAAAATGATGTCTGATCTCTATATGTTTGGTCCTAGAGTGCTGGACTGGATTTTTGACAATACATAGAGCTGAAGCACTATCCATTAGTAATGGAGTCTTAGTCTCTGTAATGCCATAATCCAGAAGTTGGTTCTGAAGCCAGAGTACTTGAGAAGTACAACTTGCAGCAGCAATGTACTCAGCCTCAGCAGTTGATGTAGCAACAGATGTTTGTTTCTTACTCTGTCAAGAAATCAAACAGTTGCCTAGGAATTGACAACCACCAGAAGTTGACTTTCTAGTTAACTTGCACCCTGCATAGTCACTATCTGAAAAAGCAACTATTTGCAAGAGTGTCCAGTGGAATACCATAAACCCAGAGATTGTGTACCTTGCAAATATCTAAAGATTCTCTTGACTGCAATCAAATGAGACTCTTTAGGAGCAGCCTGAAATCTAGCACAAACACATGTAGCAAACATAATATCTGGTCTAGAAGCTGTTAAATACATCAAGGACCCAATCATACATCTGTAAAGTGTTTCATCAACAGCTTTACCTTTCGGATCAGCATCCAGTTGTGTGGTGTTGCACATGGGAGTAGAACAGGGCTTACAGTTTTGTAAATCAAACTTATTCAAAAGATCTTTTGTATATTTTGACTGATGAATAAAGGTTCCATCAGCCTTTTGTTTAATTTGCAAGCCTAGAAAGAACTGTAATTCTCCCATTGCACTCATTTCAAACCTATTTTTCATTAATGTTGTAAAATCATCACATAACTGGGGATCAGAGGATGCAAAAATGATATCATCAAAATAAATCTAAACAAGTAGCTTATGTTGATCCACCTTCTTAATAAACAAAGTTTTATCAATGGAGCCTCTAGTGAAATTATTCTTAAGAAGAAAAGTAGAAAGTGTCTCATACCAGGCTCTAGGAGCTTGTTTCAACCCATAAAGAGCCTTATCAAGTTTATATACCCATTCAGGATGTTTATTATCCTCAAAGCCTGGTGGTTGACACACATAAACTTCTTCCTTTATTTTACCATATAAAAATGCACTTTTGACATCCATTTGAAAAACTTTAAGATTGTGGAATGCAGCATAGGCTAAAAACAATCTGATTGCCTCTAGTCTGGCTACAGGGGCAAAGGTTTCATCATAGTCAATACCTTCTTCTTGTGAAAACCCCTGTACAACCAGTCTAGCCTTGTTCTTAACGATAAGCCCATTTTCATCAGTTTTATTCCTAAACACCCATTTAGTGCCTATTGCACACTTACTTGGGGGAAGAGGAACCAGTTCCCACACTTGCTGTTTCTTGAACTGAAGTAGCTCAAGCTGCATAGCTTCAACCCATCCATTGTCTCTCAAAGCAACATGGTAGTTCTTTGGCTCTAGCTGACTGATGAAGAGAGCATAGAAGCAGAAGTTAGACAATTGACTTCTTGTTGAAACACCAGCATTGATATCACCAATAATCTGAGACATGGAGTGATTCTTTAGTTCTTGATAAAAAATGAGATCTGTGCAAGTGTTTGTAGAACCTTCAGCAGCAGCAGATGTTGATGTAGACTCTTGAAATCAAGAATTAGATGGTAACTCAAAAGATGTAGAGGAAACAGAGATCTCATCAGCATTTGTTGTGGATGGAACTGCTGAAGCTACAGGAACATCAAATTTAGCAGACACAGGCAGTTGGTCACTAAACTTGAATAGGTGAGTATTGATATTATCATCATCATCATCAATACCACTAGGTGGAAGACATGCTGCAGAAGATGATTTATCCACAGGATCTGCAACAGCTGGAGGTTGATAAGGAACATATTGCAGTATGTCCAAATCAAACAACTCCACAGGGTTTTGTGGAATCTTGTCCAAAGGAGATTCATTAAACTTCACATGCAAAGTCTCTTCAACTATCTTTGTTCTGCAGTTGAAGACTCTGTATGCCTTGCAAGTAGATGAATAACCAACAAAATACCCTGCATCCACCTTAGGATCAAATTTATGGAGTTGATCCTTTGTGTTGAGAATAAAACAGGGACACCCAAATGCTTTGAAAAATGAAATTAGAGGAGCCAAGTGATGGAGAACTTCATATGGAGTCTTCATCAACCTCTGATTTACTAAGATTCTATTCTGCACATAGCAAGCTGTGTTAACAGCTTCAGCCCAAAAGGTCAGTGGCAAACCAGAGTCAGCCAACATGGACCTTGCAGCTTCAATTAGGGTCCTGTTCTTTCTCTCCACTACTCCATTTTGTTCTGGAGTCCTTGGAATGCTAAACTGCCTTTTGATTCCCTTTGAAAGATAGAAGTCATCAAGTGTATGGTTTCTGAATTCAGTTCCATTGTCACTCCTAATACACTTGACTGGAAGGGAATACTGCTTCTCAATATACAACACAAAGTGAATGATCGTCTGAGCAACCTCATCCTTTGAATGTAGAAAGAAAGTCCATACAAATCTGGAGTAATCATCCACAATTACCAGACAATATTTCTTCTTTGTCATGCTCATTACTCTCACAGGACCAAATAGATCCATATGCAGTAATTGCAAGCAGGCAGTGGACTTAGGCTCTTCAATAGGAGGGAATGAGACTTTGTGATGTTTTCCTTTTAAACAAGCAGTGCAGGTTTCATCACAGTGGAACTCCTTTATTGGTAAGCCTCTAACTAAACTATTGTGGGTAAGCTGATTCATGTTTTTGAAATTTACATGACCCAGCCTTCTGTGCCACAGTTTAGATTCTTGAGAAGAGGCTTTGGAAAATAGGCAAGGATTGCCTCTGAGATCTATTTTCTTGGAAAGATCTAAGGCATACACTCTTCCTGTCATGTTGGCTCTCAGGAGAGTGTGATCATCCAACACCTTATCAATCAAATGCAGAACTTTGGATGACAGAATCCTACAGTTCTGACTGGTGAAAAGAGCAACATGGCCTTTATCACACATTTGACTGACACTCAAGAGATTGTACTTGAGATTTTCCATATGATTAACATCATCAAACTTAATTTCTCCATTGGAGACAAAGCCATTTCCAATGATGTAACCCCTAGCATCATTGCCAAAAGAAACAAACCCCTTCTTTCCTTGAGAGTAGTCATGAAGAAGAGAGCTGTTCCCAGTCATGTGCATAGATCCCCCACTGTCTACATACCAGATGCTACTTTGGCATGTTGGAGAAACCTGCAATAATAAACAATCAGTTAGTTTTGGAGACCCAAACCTTTTTGGTTTTGGGCCTGGTCTCATCAACAGATGGTAAACTAACAGGTTTAATGGAAACAACAGCCTGAGAGGAAGAAGATGGTGAAGAAGAGGAATCCTTTGGCTTGGACCTCCTTTTCTGTGGTTTCAACATAGGAGCATCTAATTGGTTAACTCTACCCAATAGATGTTGAACCATCATAACCAGCTGTGTCTGATTTTGTGATAAAGCTTTCAGCTCATCAGACACATTGCCAGTGGAGTTTGATAAGTTCCTATGTTGCACCTTCTTCTTCTGAGCACTCTCAGCTGTCACCTGTTTAACCCCTTCCTTTTTGGATTTCTTTGAGGACTTAAGGGTTACAGGATTTGATGTTGCTAATACAAATGTGGTCTCAAACTCAGTTTTCATTTTTACCATTTTCTCTTTAATTTCTTCTTTATGTTTGAGTTTGGAACCTCTTTTGTACCAGCAATCATCAGTAAGATGATTGAACAAACCACATACTTCACATGGTTTCTTCTTCATCTTAGGTTGATCATCAACTAAAGAGGGTGAAGCAACTGAAGACTTGTTCTTCAGTGCTTTGGAAGCATTGTTTGCTTTCTTGACTTCCTCTTTAGAAGTCTTCAAACTCTTTCTACTGATAGTTTTCTTCTTTTCAGTACTGACAGTAGTTGGAGTTTGAACTTCAGGTGTTAAATCCTGCTCTCTAGTCCTTTCAGGACTTTCAGAATTAACTCCTGAGTTGATCAACTCATTGATCATGTGAGTGTCAGCAGTGGAACCATCAACATCAGCTGATAGGTTCTGAGAGGGCTTGAGCTGACTTCTACATCTGATTGTGTTGTATCAGAAAGTAGATCACATGATGAGATGGATTGGTTATTACTCTCACCATCAGATTCTACCTCTGCTCTGGGAGTAAAATCTGTAGGTGGAGCAGTGTGATTGTAACCAATGCCAAACTTCACATTGGAAGCAGATTGCTTACTAAGAAGCATTTCAAAACCTTTGCATGATTATACCCATCTATCACACTCTACCTGGGTAACTGCAAGGGTTTCTTTGAGATCTTTATACTTCTCTAGAAGTATCTCTTCCCTAGCCTTATCATCAGTTATTTGGCATTTAAGTTTGTAAATCTCATCATTCTTATCATTAAGCACAGACTCAAATTCAGCTTTGCTTTTGGAAATTATTTGTTCTAGCTCAATGTTCTTGTTGATTAAAGCTACATTTGCTTCTCTAATAGATGCAAATGCTGCTATACATGTTTCAGAACATAATTTGGCTTTTGCCTCAGAGGATACCTGTGATACCTTTGGTGTAGAGGCATTAGTGGATGAAGTATCAGCAGAATCCAAAGCCATAAGAGCTAGATTTCCAAAGGGACTTTCACCACCATGTTGACCAGCACCTGAGAACAGTTGTTCATGACCAGACAAGTCATCTGGTAAACTGCTCCAGTCAACAACTCCTGGGGTGAAGAAGCTGTGTTGTTGAGGTTGAGTTTGTTGATGAGATTGGGAAGGTTGTGGTTCAGGCAATGCTTGTGGTTGTTGTGCAATTGGAGCTTGAACAGGATTTGGTTGAGGCATATAATAGCAGGGATAAGGATATGACATTTGACCCTGGGGAACAAAGTATGCAGGAGATCTAGGATGTGAATGATGACCAGAACCAGCAGGATGTTGCCCTCTGTTTTGTGGACTAGTACTAGGAAAAGTCACAAAGGGTGCAGAAGAGTTAGATCCAGTTGATCTACACTCTCTTGCAAAGTGTCCTAGCCTTTGGCATTTGTGACACCTCAACTTACTCTTGTCAAAACCAACTTTGGTTTTGCCAGAGAGTCCAGGAAATTTCCTGCTAGTTTTCTTATAGAACTTCTGAGATCTGATATGAATCAGTGCCATTTGGCTCAGAATATCCATCTCTTCTAGATCATCATCAGCTATTCCTTTCAAATCATCCATGATGAAGCATAAATTGTCACTATTACTGCCAGAATGACTCTCAATACCAACAAATGCATGATCAAAACTATTTGAAGAGAATCAATATGCTCATCATAATTGCTTTCAGATGCAGCATATTCTGACTCATGACCAACCAAGGAAGTATTCCCTGGTACAAAGTCATCAGTGATCTTTCCTGATGAGGACAGTTTCCTCTTCTGCTCTATCTCTCTTTCGAATGTAAGCAGTTTCTCATGAAGTTGGGTGAGAGATAGGCCATCCAGATTTGCACTGGAGCGTAGGACAATAGTGTATGTGTCCCATCTCTCAGGCAGTGATCTGAGGAACCTGTTGTTCATCTGGCTATTGGTGTATTCCTGTTTTACCATTTTCAGCTCAGATATCAAGCAGGAAAAACGCTCAAAATGTTGAGTCAGTGTCTCACCCTTTCTATGAGAGAATGTCTCATATTGTTGGGCAAGGATTTCTCTGTTGTTTGCTAAGACCTCATCTGTGCCACCGAATTGTTCCTTCAGGGCATTCCAGAGATCATGAGCAGTTTCATGATGCATAAGCCCTGAATAGATTTCATTAGGCAGTGCCATGGCTAGAATTCCATGGGCTTTAGCATCAATCTCAAATAGTTTCCGATCTTCATCAGAGTATAGCAGCGGAATTCAAACAATGAATTAGCCGATTCACAAGAACGAAATGATATTCAATGAAGAACAAAGACGGTATAGAGAGAGAATTCTGCAAATATATTTCATTCAATATTCGCTTTCGTGGTAACAAAATGTCACAATTACAATTAGGTCGACACCTCTTATATAAGAGATGTGACGTCTGCTGATGTCACTTGATAGTGACATCTAACAGATTTATTACAACTGAAACACAACTACTGAAGATGTCAAAACAACTGACATCTCCTTACAAAAATGCTAAGTGTTATTAGTTGTTATAACTACTGAAAAACATAAAACTACTGAAACTACAACGACTGAAGAACAAGCTCTTCAGTCGTTTTACAAAACTACTGAAGTAAAATATAAAACTACTGATATCACAACTACTGAAGAAGTACTCTTCAGCTGTTATGACAAACTACTGAAACTTCAGTACTTGATCTTCAGACTTGAACTTCAGACATTTCATCAGCTGATGACTTTAGTAGATATCATCAGCTGATGTCTTCAGTCTTTGTCTTCAGACTTTGTACATCAGTTGTTGATCTTCAGCACTTGTAAACTCTTCAGCTGTTGTACTTCAGTACTTTGGTCTTCAGCTTCAGCACTTGTGTTCTTCAGCTGTTCAGCTTCAGCACTTGTGTTCTTTAGCTGTTTGAACTTCAGCACTTTAGTCTTCAGCTGTTGAAGTCTTCAGCACTTGATCTTCAACTGTTGAAGTCTTCAGCACTTGTCAAACTGCTGATGAAGCTTTCAGCAGTTGTTGTGATATCATGTGGGACTTAGAGGTTTTCTGATCTTGGCTCATTGGTTCTTTTGGTCCAACATTAGGCGATTAGACCTTGCGAAATTTTGAATTTTTACGGCTAAAACACGTTTAACCTAGAAATTTTCGCAAAACAGCAGCTTCAGTCGCACAAGTGAGCCATTCGCACGACTGGACCTCATTCGCATTGCTCAGACGCACGATTGGACATAGTAGCATCTCCATTCGTACGATTGAACCTTTCGGGCGTACTGTTCATACGCATCAGGTTCATTCGCACGACTGAGCTAATTGCTTAGTTCAGCCGCACGATTGAACCAGTCGTAGAGTTCATACGCACGAGTAGACCATTCGCACCCTTCAGTCGCCCCAGTGACAATTTGTTTTATTAGACTTAAAGTTATTAGACTTAAAGTTATTCGCAATGGAAGATCAAATGTTAGCCTTTACTGCTGGGAAGGACTCTAGGATACAGAACCTGCTGTTGCTTGAGAGTGAGGTGGGTAATCATAATAACCACCAAAGCTCTTGACGTTAGATGAGTTTCCCCACTGGAAACAACGTTTTAAGATCTATCTCAACGGAGTGGATCCGAATCTGTGGGAAGCCATCGAGATTGGATATAGTACACCGGTGGGAGCTGATGGAGTTAAGCTAACATTAGGAGGAATGACGGACATGCAGAAAGTCAAATACAATGCAGAAAAAAGAGTTTATGCATTGATAACACAATCTATTCCTAAAGATATATTCCACCAGTACTCAGAAAATAAGCAGTCCAAGAAACTTTGGGATGAGCTAGAAAAGAGGTACGACGGGAATGCTTCGTTGAAGGCGATCAAGGCTAGGGAGTTAAAGAAGGAATTCGATAACTTCTCATCGATGGGAAATGAGAGTTTGGACGATGTTATAGATAGATTCTACCATCTGATGAGTGAACTGCATACACATGGGGTGGCTACTACCACGGAAGAGAAAGTTACTAATTTTGCAGACGGATTGCCTGAAAAATAGGCTTCATTCGTGTCTAATCTTAGATAGAATGGAATGCTGGCAAAACTGGATATTAATGACTTGATTCTTAAGTTGCGAGAAGAGTCACTTAGGATGAAGTACAGAGCTCAGAAGTCTTCATACAATCAAAATTCAGCTTTATACAATGCCACGCCTCAAGCTAAGACATCTGGAGCACCACTCCAGACTGTATTTGTGTCTAGCTCATCGGGTCCTTCACATGCATCTCCTTCAGGATCAGACACATCGGGACTTTCTTGTTCCCACTATATTGGATCCGAAGCAAGCGCTACTAAACTGAAGACCGAGAATCTCGGAAATGTGACAGTGGAAGTAGCTCGAGAACACATGGATCTTCTGGCTGCAATGGTCCATTCTTATGATGAACTCGTTGCTGGGAAGACTGGAAACTGCCATTTGGCAGACGAGGACTACGAGCAGGTGGACAAAATGGAGCTTGAGAGGATGGACATAATGTGGGCTTTAGCTAGTGCTGTCCGGAGGGCAAAGAAGTTTGTAAAACAAACCGGACAGAACTTGGTAGCTACTAAGGATACCACATTTGGCTTTGACAAGAGCAAAGTGACCTGCTTCAACTGTGGAGAGAAGGGGCACTTCAAAAGAGAATGTGTCAAGCCTAAGAAGACGGGTAACGGGAACCCATTCTCGTCCTTCACTCGTCAAGACAAGCAAGCTACCAGTTCTACTTCATCAAGCAAGGATCCAAAAGCCTTGACTGCTCATGATGATGAAGGACAGGATTGGAGCTTTAGGTTTGTCTCACCAGGGGAATCAAACATTGCAAGTGTAGAAGATATTGACAGTGATTCTGCTAGTAAAGGAGATCTAGCAGTTGAGATAGCGATGTCACATAGTGAAGAAGCAACTGCAACCGAGGTCAGTTACCAGCCTAAAGAGGAGACTACCACGTCAGAGACAGAAAAGACAGAATCACCAGAACCAGAGACATCTGATGCTGCGTTGATGGCTAACTCTACTGAATCAACTCATGTAAGTACTACTGACCAAATGTTTGATAATCATGCTTGTTCTGATTATGATACTTTTAGGAATAGCATAGATGAAAGATTTGCTAGGTTATTAGATCATAATGATAACTTAGTAAAAGATTTTCAACTGCGCACCGAGGCTAATAGGGTATTAAAACAAAATGAGCATAGTTATAAAGAAAAGATAGACCTTTTGACTAAACAGCTTAGGGAAACCGAAGTAGTTGCCTTTAACCAAGCTAATGACATTAGGTATTATCTAAACTCCGTAGAAGACACTAAGAAGCAAAAGGCAGTTCTACAAGTAGAAGTAAATTCATTAAAATAGAAACTGCATAGTTGGACTAGTTCTTCACACATAGTCCAACACTTAGTAAGAGAAAGGAACAACGGGGAGGGATTGGGTTATAAAGTGGTTCCACCACCACCTGAGACTTTGATGAACACTAAGACTAGACCAATAAATAGTAATCCCATCAAGGATCATGTGGTGTCTACTCCTCTTGTTAGTGATCCAGATTCCTTATATTCATCTATTGACTCTGGAAACAAGCAAAAGGAGGCCACTTCAAAGGCAAAGGATAAATTGTCTTGTATTAATCTGGAAAAGGAATTTGAAAAGGTTAACTTAAAGTCAGGATCAAACAAAGTCAAATCAAAACCTAAAAGGACTTCTAAGGTTAATCTTTCACTTACATCAAGTCAAAAACCTATTAACCAAAAAGAAAAGGATGTTAAACAGGTTAAAACAGTTAACTTTGTTAAACCAGAGAAAAAAACCAAAGAACCAGAGTCAAAACCTAGAGTGAGTTATGTTACTAGAGTGTCACACACTTCTCCACAAAGAAAGTCTAATAGCAGATCGTGCTACAACTGTGGTGAATATGGACACATTGCTTCCTATTGTCACTTCTATCAGACACCCCGTAAGAAGATTGAACTTCAGGTTTCAAAGCCTAGGTCTTCTAAGAGGATCTCACTGACTCCACCTAGAAGAACTAGTGAACCTAAAATTCAACCTGTAAGTCAGTCGACTGTTTATCCCAAACAGGCATTGCACAAATCTGAATTATGGAAGGAGAAGACATCCTCAGTGTCTGATAATAATGACAAGAAGGAACCTGAGCAACCCTCATCCTCTAAGGGTCAATGGGTAGAATTTATGATGTGTGATGCCTCTGGGAGACCCAAGCCAGTAAAGGCTTGGGTTCCTAACTCAAACTAATCCTTTACTTTGTATGTGCAGGGTGTTCGATACAGTGCTGAAACTAACACGTGGATAGTAGACAGCGGAGCATCCAGGCACATGACAGGAAATAGGGCTCTTTTATCCAACTTCAAGCAAATAAAAGGAGGGCATGTTTCGTTTGCTGGAAACAAGGGTGGGTATATCACAGCACAGGGAGAAGTGGGGAATCAGAAAGTTAAGTTTGATAAAGTGAACTATGTTCAACAACTACAAAATAACTTACTTTATGTTTCCCAAATATGTGATAAGGGATTTAAAGTCATCTTCGACAACAAGAAGTGTTACGTACTAAAGAAAGACTACGTGATCCCAGAGGACCAAGTTTTGATGACTGCTTCAAGATATAAAGATCTTTATGTCTGGATCTGTCAACAGCTTCTACAATGGATCATGAGGTTCAGTGTTTTCTATCTAAAGCTACTGAAAAGGATTCCATCTCCTGGCATAGGAGAATGGGACACATTAGTCAAAGGAAGATGAATCACTTGATTCAGAAGGATCTGGTGAGAGGAGTTAATGTTAAGAACTTCCAGCTTCCTGACTTTTGTGTAGCTTTCAAGAAAGGCAAACAGACAAAGAAGTCTCATACGGAAAAGAAAGTTCATTCAATAGAACTTCCTCTTGAACTTCTTCACATGGATCTGTTTGGTCCAGTCAGTACAAAGAGCATTGCAGGCGACTTGTACTGTTTTGTGGTCACTGATGACTACTCAAGGTTCACTTGGGTAATGTTTCTGAAATCCAAATTAGAAACATTTGAATCATTCAAGGAGTTAGTAACCACACTGGCATCTCTCTACAAGCTGAAAGTTAGACAAGTACGCTCAGACAACGGAACGAAATTCAAGAACCAGTGGATGGAGGCATACTGCAAGGAAAAGGGAATTGTGCATCAATTCGCTTCTGCCTACACACCTCAGATGAATGGCGTTGCTGAGAGAAAGAACAGAAGCTTGATAGAGACAGCACGGACTATGCTGGCAGACTCGAAACTGCCTATCCAATTCTGGAATGAGGCAGTGGTGAATGCATGTTATACACTGAATCGAGTCCTGATAGTCAAGCGCCACGAAAGACATGTTACGAGCTACTACAAAGACGCAAACCGAACTTGGAGTATCTCGAACCATTTGGTGCGCCGTGCACACTTCTAAAGAAGACACAAGAGGGTAAATTCAGTGAGAAGGCAGATGAAGGAATCTTTCTAGGATACAACATACCGAACAAGCGAGTTTACAACAACTCAACGGGTCTAGTAGAAGTGTGGTGTAATGTTGACGTTCAGCGATATACCACACTACCTACTAGCAAAGGACCCGCTTACTTTTTCGACTATGATGGATTCTTCAAGTCCTTCAACATCTCTCTCTCTCTCCCTCGAATGATGAATTAGCTACACGAATGATGTATGATATCTTGAATACACCAACATCTAGCTCACAGGGAGAATCATCTACTCAGTCAGGGGGAGTAGTCGACGACAGTGACTCCTCCTCTGAAGATGACGCTGAAGAAGATAACCAGAACAGTCAGGAGGAATAGGTTCCAGTTCCTGAAAGTCCACAAGCATCTATTAGTGATGCACCTTTGACTTCAGAGCCTCAAACTCCAACTACCTCAGATGCAGAACCAAATGTTCATAATCTTGGCTATGAGGTAGCTGTTCCTACCACTCCAGAATCACGACTAAACGTCTATCATCCCCTAAACAATGTCATTGGGGATGTCAGATCGGGAGTGCAAACCCGAAATCAGCTATACTCAGTTGATTACGCCTCAGTTATGGAAAAGGGATATATTCATGATGATGCTTATCGGTGTTTTGTCTCACAGTTTGAGCCAAAATACGTCAGTGATGCACTAAATGATGAGACGTGGGTGAGTGCCATGCAAGAAGAACTTCTTCAGTTCAAGAAGTTAGGTGTATGGACTCTGGTTGATAGACCTAAAGGTGCTAAGGTCATTGGCACCAAATGGGTTTTAAAATGCAAGAAAGATGACCAAGGGCTCATTATCAGGAACAAAGCTCAATTGGTAGTACAAGGTTTTCGCCAAGTCGAGGGAATTGACTACAATGAGGTGTTTGCACCTGTGGCAAGGATGGAAGCCATTCGTATCTTCCTTGCCTATGCATCGTACATAAAGATTAAAGTCTATCAATTAGATGTGAAGAGTGCATTCCTTCATGGGGAAATCCGAGAAACAGTCTATGTCAGTCAACCCGAGGGATTTGAAGATCCTTATCATCGGGATAGAGTCTACAAGCTCAACAAGGCATTATACGGGCTTCATCAAGCTCCAAGAGCTTGGTATGAGAAACTCTCGACTCATCTTGTGAAACACGGCTTTCGCAGGGGAGTCATTGACTACATGCTGTTCATTAAAGAAAAAGATGGTGACCTACTGCTCGTACAGATCTATGTTGATGACATAATTTTTGGTTTAAAGAACGAAGAGTTATGCAAAGAGTTTGAAGCAGTTATGAAGAAAGAGTTTGAGATAAGTGCTATGGGAGAGATGAAGTTCTTTCTCGGGCTACAGGTGGATCAAACACCAAATGGGATCTTTCTACATCAGACCAAGTACGTAGGAGACATTCTCAATCGCTTTGACATGGAGAGTGCATCTGCTGCTGGTACTCCACTTGCTACGAATCACGACATAGCACCTGATGAAAATGGAGATCTTGTAGATGACACGATGTACCGAGGAATGATTGGATCCCTCATGTATCTCACTGCCTCAAGACCTGATATCATGTATGCTACATGTTTATGTTCTAGATATCAGGCTAAACCTAAGGTCAATCATTTGATCGGGGTCAAAAGGATTTTTTGCTATCTAAAGGGTACACCCACACTTGGGTTGTGGTATCCTCATGATGATGATTTTGAGATCACGGCGTATAGTGACTCGGATTACGGAGGCTGCAAGATGAACTACAAGTCTACATCCGCAGGTTGTCAATTCTTTGGGAGAAGACTAGTGACTTGGCAGTGTAAGAAACAGACATCGGTGGCATTGTCCACCTGTGAAGCCGAATATGTTGCTGCTGCAAGTTGCTGTTCACAAATCATCTGGATTCAACAGCAAATGCGGGATTACGGTTTAAAGTTCTCCTCTACTCCTATTTGTGTTGATAACTCTGCTGCAATTGCAGTAACTAAAAATCTGGTCCAACATCCTAAGACCAAACATATCAGTATTAAATATCATTTCATAAGAGACTGTTTTGAAAAGAACTTAATTGATGTGGTAAAAATTAATACTGATTTTCAACGCGCTGACATCTACACTAAAGCCTTTGATAAACCACGTTTTCAATATTTGCTAGAGGTCAATGGCGTTAAAAAGAAAAGTGATGTTATTCCTGATGATGATCATGTGTAGTCCGATATAGGTTAGTTAATTGTTTCCTTTTATTTTATTGGTTTATTTCAGTCTGTTTAATTTAAACTCATGTTATTTTGCTGGTTATTAAAATCCTAAAATAATTAAACCAGTTATGATTTTAGCATTTTAGGGGGAGAATAAGTCAGCAAGTTAACATTATAAAAAAAGGTAGAAGGAGTGGAAAGCTGATATAAGGAAGATCGTATCTATGATACCGATTCAAACCCTTTGGAATATGATAGTACACAGGAACAAATCAAGAGGGACCTTGAAATTTTAATTTAGAAAAGGTGCAAAAATTCAAAGTATAAGTCTGTGTTGTCTAAGCAATATAAAAGGGAAGATGATAGAAAAACTGGTAACTCTTGAGGTAACACAATAAGAGTAGACCTAGAGGTTGCTAGACCACAATTGATATGTCGGTAGATTCAACACAATAGATTATTAGACCTGACTGGTGATCTCAAGATCAAACTAAGTGGTTCAACTAACTGTGGGATCCCATCTTATCACTGGTTAACACAATCAACTATATTCCAATAAGGGGAAATGAGCATGTAAACGCCATAAATGTGTGCGAATGACCATAAATAGAGCAAAGCACGGAAAATGAAATAAAAAAAAGCTATCAAGCTAATGAATTATGTTATTGGTGCATTTGGTGCAACATAAAATTAAGCTGCTCTAACAAGGAGATAGCTTGTGTGCCTCTCTGTTGTGTCTGGTTTTGAAGAAAGAACAAGGAAGAGTTCGAATTCAAGGTAAGAATTCATGCTTTTATGGTGTTCTTGACTGGTCTTATCCTTGGGTTTATGCTTATGTGTTTTTTTATGTGTCTGGGGTATGTTTTTAGTGGGCTTCTAGCAGTTGAATTCAATTTGCAAACGAGTTTGGAGGAAGCCATACTCAAAAGCTGCAAAGGTGAGTTCTAAGACCCTCTTTTACTAGTTTTAACTGATTTTGGGGCTGGAAATGCATGAACGTATGTTTTCATTGAACTGGGTTTCGGACCAGTATGTTTGAATGCGAGTATGATGATGTTATGATGTGATGTATGACTATGTTCATGCTTGATGATGTATGATTGTGTTTCTAAGGCTTAGAGGGTAAGAATTAAGCTTAGAACATGGTGAATGATGTATGGAAATTGAAAATGATGCTTTAGATCCACTTGACAAGTTTCTAAATCTGCCTAAGTGTGAGTAAGTCAATGCGGATGAGTATTTGACTAAGTGCTGAAAATGCGGATGAGCAAGTAAGTCAATGCGGATGAGCATTTGACTAAGTAGGGAAATGCGGATGAGCAAGTAAGTCAATGCGGATGAGCATTTGACAAAGTATGGAAATGCAGATGAGCAAGTAAGTCAATGCGAATGAGCATTTGACTAAGTATAGAAATGCGGATGACTAAAGTAAGTCAATGCGGAAGAAGTGAGTCAATGCGGATGAGCATTCGACTAAGTAGGGAATGCGGATGAGCAAGTAAGTCAAGGCGAACATTGTGTGTCGTAAGAAGATGATTCGTTTGATAACGCCTAACGGTAGTTCGGTGACAGTTTATGGTGATCGGGTGACTACGATTCTGAAGGTGATCTCAATGGCGGTGGCGGGAAAGTGTATGAGGTGCGGATGTAGTGCCTACTTGGCCTATGTAAAGGATGTGGATACGCCAACACCACAACTATCCGATGTACCATTGTGTGTGACTTTCCAAACATATTCCCAGAAGACTTATCAGGAATCCCCCCTGACCGTGAGATTGAGTTCCAGATTGACTTGATACCAGGTGCCCAACCCGTTGCCAAGGCACCGTATCGATTGGCTCCGACGGAGATGAAAGAGTTGATGGAGCAGTTGCAAGAACTACTTGACAAGGGGTTTATTAGACCGAGCATCTCTCCTTGGGGTGCTCCGGTCCTGTATGTGAAGAAGAAAGATGGTAGTATGAGGATGTGTATTGACTACCGTGAACTGAATAAATTGACGGTGAAGAACCGCTACCCCTTACCGAGAATAGATGATTTGTTCGATCAGCTTCAGGGTGCCAGTTGGTTTTCAAGGATAGATCTTCGATCTGCCTATCATCAATTGAAGGTGAAGGAACGAGATATCCCTAAAACAGCTTTCTGCACGCGCTATGGTCATTACGAGTGTCTTGTCATGTCTTTTGGTTGACCAATGCGCCAACTCCTTCTATGGATTTGATGAACCGTGTGTCTCGGCCGATGCTGGATAAATCAGTGATTGTGTTTATTGATGATATCCTGATTTATTCGAGGAGCGAGATTGAGCATGTCGGTCATATTCGGGAGTTTCTGGAGACGCTGAGGAGGGAGAAGTTGTATGCTAAATTCTCCAAGTGCGTGTTCTGGTTGCGCGAAGTTCAGTTCTTGGGTCATGTGGTGAATCCCGATGGGATTATGGTGGACCCAGCAAAAGTGGAGGCGGTTATGCAATGGAAGTCACCGAAGACGCCCTCCGAGATTCGTAGCTTCTTGAGTTTGGCAGGCTACTATAGAAGATTCATCCAGGACTTTTCCAAGATCGCTTCTCCACTAACCAAGTTGACCCGAAAAGATGTGAAGTTTGCATGGGGTCAAGCTCAAGAGAAGGCGTTCGAAGAATTGAAGGCGAGATTGACTCAAGCTCCTGTTCTATCACTACCCGATGGAAGTGAAAATCTGGTGGTTTATTCTGATGCTTCTTATGGGGGTTGGGGTGCGTGTTGATGCAGAGAGGGAAGGTTATAGCCTATGCATCCCGACAGTTGAAGGTTCATGAGGTCAATTACCCTACTCATGACTTGGAGCTAGCCGTCATGGTCTTTGCGCTAAAGATTTGGAGGCACTATCTCTACGGAACGAAGTGCACCATTTTCATGGACCACAAGAGCTTGAAGTACTTCTTCGAGCAGAAAGATCTGAACATGAGGCAGAGAAGATGGTTGGAGCTCATAAAGGATTAAGATTGTGAGATCCATTACCATCCGGGCAAGGCCAATGTGGTGGCGGATGCCCTTAGCCAGAAAGAGAGGCCCGAGCCGATTCAGGTGAAAGCATGCCAACTGATCATGACCTCTGATGTAATGAAGCAGGTCAAAGAGTTTCAAGATGAGGCACTGAAAGAAGATCATCTTAACTCTGAAAGAATGAGAGGTCTGGTTGAAGAATTGGGTGAAAACACACTCGGTGTTAGAACCCGATTCGGTCGTGTGTGGATTCCTCGTTTAGGGGATCTACGGGTGAAGATAATGGATGAAGCTCACTAGACTTGATACTCCATTCATCCTGGTGCCACAAAAATGTACCATGATATGAAGAAAGATTATTGGTGGCGGGTATGAAGCGTGACGTGGTGGAGTATGTGAGTAAGTGCCTTACTTGCTTACAGGTGAAGGCAGAGCATCAAAAGCCGTGTGGGAAGATCCAACCTTTGGATATACCGGAATGGAAGTGGGAGCACATCACCATGGATTTCATTACGAAGCTGCCACGTACTCCAAAAGGGTACAATGCCATATGGGTGATGGTGGACCGACTGATGAAGAGTGCTCACTTACTACCGATTCGCGAGACATATTCATCCGAGAGGCTGGCTACCCTGTTCATCAAGGAGATTGTAACCCGTCATGGTGTGCCAGTGTCCATTGTGTCTGATTGTGACATCCGGTTTACATCTAAATTCTGGAAGAAATTCCACGACGCCATGGGGACGAGGTTACATATTAGTATGGCTTATCATCCCCAAATTGATGGTCAGTCAGAGAGGACCATTCAGACATTGGAAGACATGCTTCGGGCATGTGTGATTGATTTTGGAGGAAGTTGGGTTGACCACTTACCGTTAGCTGAATTCTCGTACAACAATAGCTATCATGCTAGCATTGGCATGCCACCATACGAGATGCTATACGGTAAGAGATGCAGAACACCCATTGTTGGGGTGACATTGGTCAGAAGGAGTTGGGAAGCATCGAGGTAATCTAGGCTACGACTGAGAAGCTTGAGAAGATCAAAGCCTTCATGAAGGCAGCCAAAGATAGACAAAAGTCGTATGCCGATAAACGATGTAAACCGATTGAGTTCCAGGTGGGTGACCGGGTTATGTTGAAGGTGTCACCTTGGAAGGGTATTATTCGTTTCCGAAAGCGGGGCAAGTTGAGCCCAAGATACATAGGCCCTTTCCGAATCATTGCTCGGATAGGAGAGGTGGCCTATAGATTAGAGTTGCCCAATGAGTTAAGTGGAATTCATCCGACGTTCCATGTATCTCATCTAAGAAAGTGCTTAGCAGATGAAGGCATGATTATTCCATTGGAGGATATCAAAGTAGACGAACGGCTCAATTATGTGGAGCAACCAATGGTAATCATTGATCGAAAGGAAAAGAGGCTGAGGAATAAAGTGGTTCCCCTTGTGCATGTACAGTGGAAGCACAGGAAGGGATCTGAGTCTACGTGAGAGACTGAAGAAGAGATGAGACAACATTACCCATAATTCTTTGAGGAATAATAGGTTTCGGGGATGAAACCTATATAAGGGGGTGGACTTGTAACACCCGGTTATTTTAAAGTCAAAGAAAAGAATGAATAAAGTGAAAGAAAAGCAGAAAAGGAATAAAACCAAGTCTAGGGGTAAAAAGTGTCCAAAAGGACAAAATGTTTGAAAAGTGGGCGTAAAAGGCGGTATGGCCGCCCATATGTCACATGCACCTCTGATTTTCGAGTTATAGAGAAAGAAAGAACAGCAAGTTCTCGGTTTTGAAGAAAGGACAAGGAAGAGTTCAAATTCAAGGTAAGAATTCATGCTTTTATGGTGTTCTTGACTGGTCTTATCCTCGGGTTTATGCTTATGTGTTTTTTTCTATGTCTGGGGTATGTTTTTAGTGGGTTTCTAGCAATTGAATTCAATTTGCAAATGAGTTTGGAGGCAGCCATACTCAAAAGCTGCAAAGGTGAGTTCTAGGACCCCTCTTTTACTGGTCCTAACTGATTTTGGGGCTGGAAATGCATGAACGTATGTTTTCATTGAACTGGATTTCGGACCCGTATGTTGAATGTGTGTATGATGATGTTATGATGTGATGTATGACTATGTTCATGCTTGATGATGTATGATTGTGTTTCTAAGGCTTAGAGGGTAAGAATTAAGCTTAGAACATGGTGAATGATGTATGGAAATTGAAAATGATGCTTTAGATCCACTTGATAAGTTTCTCAATCTGCCTAAGTGTGAGTAAGTTAATGCGGATGAGCATTTGACTAAGTGCTGAAAATGCGGATGAGCAAGTAAGTCAATGCGGATGAGCATTTGACTAAGTAGGGAAATGCGGATGAGCAAGTAAGTCAATGCGGATGAGCATTTGACTAAGTATGGAAATGCGGATGAGCAAGTAAGTCAATGCGGATGAGCATTTGACTAAGTATAGAAATGCGGACGACTAAAGTAAGTCAATGCGGAAGAAGTGAGTCAATGCGGATGAGCATTCGACTAAGTAGGAATGCGGATGAGCAAGTAAGTCAAGGCGAACATTGTGTGTCGTAAGAAGATGATTCGTTTGATAACGCCTAACGGTAGTTTGGTGACAGTTTATGGTGATCGGGTGACTACGATTCTGAAGGTGATCTCAATGGCGGTGGCGGGAAAGTGTATGAGGTGCGGATGTAGTGCCTACTTGGCCTATGTAAAGGATGTGGATACGCCAACACCACAACTATCCGATGTACCCATTGTGTGTGACTTTCCAAACATATTCCCAGAAGACTTATCAGGAATCCCCCCTGACCGTGAGATTGAGTTCCAGATTGACTTGATACCAGGTGCCCAACCCGTTGCCAAGGCACCGTATCGATTGGCTCCGACGGAGATGAAAGAGTTGATGGAGCAGTTGCAAGAACTACTTGACAAGGGGTTTATTAGACCGAGCATCTCTCCTTGGGGTGCTCCGGTCCTGTATGTGAAGAAGAAAGATGGTAGTATGAGGATGTGTATTGACTACCGTGAACTGAATAAATTGACGGTGAAGAACCGCTACCCCTTACCGAGAATAGATGATTTGTTCGATCAGCTTCAGGGTGCCAGTTGGTTTTCAAGGATAGATCTTCGATCTGCCTATCATCAATTGAAGGTGAAGGAACGAGATATCCCTAAAACAGCTTTCTGCACGCGCTATGGTCATTACGAGTGTCTTGTCATGTCTTTTGGTTTGACCAATGCGCCAACTCCTTCTATGGATTTGATGAACCGTGTGTCTCGGCCGATGCTGGATAAATCAGTGATTGTGTTTATTGATGATATCCTGATTTATTCAAGGAGCGAGATTGAGCATGTCGGTCATATTCGGGAGTTTCTGGAGACGCTGAGGAGGGAGAAGTTGTATGCTAAATTCTCCAAGTGCGTGTTCTGGTTGCGCGAAGTTCAGTTCTTGGGTCATGTGGTGAATCCCGATGGATTATGGTGGACCCAGCAAAAGTGGAGGCGGTTATGCAATGGAAGTCACCGAAGACGCCCTCCGAGATTCGTAGCTTCTTGAGTTTGGCAGGCTACTATAGAAGATTCATCCAGGACTTTTCCAAGATCGCTTCTCCAAACCAAGTTGACCCGAAAAGATGTGAAGTTTGCATGGGGTCAAGCTCAAGAGAAGGCGTTCGAAGAATTGAAGGCGAGATTGACTCAAGCTCCTGTTCTATCACTACCCGATGGAAGTGAAGATCTGGTGGTTTATTCTGATGCTTCTTATTGGGGGTTGGGGTGCGTGTTGATGCAGAGAGGGAAGGTTATAGCCTATGCATCCCGACAGTTGAAGGTTCATGAGGTCAATTACCCTACTCATGACTTGGAGCTAGCCGTCATGGTCTTTGCGCTAAAGATTTGGAGGCACTATCTCTACGGAACGAAGTGCACCATTTTCATGGACCACAAGAGCTTGAAGTACTTCTTCGAGCAGAAAGATCTGAACATGAGGCAGAGAAGATGGTTGGAGCTCATAAAGGATTAAGATTGTGAGATCCATTACCATCCGGGCAAGGCCAATGTGGTGGCGGATGCCCTTAGCCAGAAAGAGAGGCCCGAGCCGATTCAGGTGAAAGCATGCCAACTGATCATGACCTCTGATGTAATGAAGCAGGTCAAAGAGTTTCAAGATAAGGCACTGAAAGAAGATCATCTTAACTCTGAAAGAATGAGAGGTCTGGTTGAAGAATTGGGTGAAAACACACTCGGTGTTAGAACCCGATTCGGTCGTGTGTGGATTCCTCGTTTAGGGGATCTACGGGTGAAGATAATGGATGAAGCTCACTAGACTTGATACTCCATTCATCCTGGTGCCACAAAAATGTACCATGATATGAAGAAAGATTATTGGTGGCCGGGTATGAAGCGTGACGTGGTGGAGTATGTGAGTAAGTGCCTTACTTGCTTACAGGTGAAGGCAGAGCATCAAAAGCCGTGTGGGAAGATCCAACCTTTGGATATACCGGAATGGAAGTGGGAGCACATCACCATGGATTTCATTACGAAGCTGCCACGTACTCCAAAAGGGTACAATGCCATATGGGTGATGGTGGACCGACTGATGAAGAGTGCTCACTTCCTACCGATTCGCGAGACATATTCATCCGAGAGGCTGGCTACCCTGTTCATCAAGGAGATTGTAACCCGTCATGGTGTGCCAGTGTCCATTGTGTCTGATTGTGACATCCGGCTTACATCTAAATTCTGGAAGAAATTCCATGACGCCATGGGGACGAGGTTACATATTAGTATGGCTTATCATCCCCAAATTGATGGTCAGTCAGAGAGGACCATTCAGACATTGGAAGACATGCTTCGGGCATGTGTGATTGATTTTGGAGGAAGTTGGGTTGACCACTTACCGTTAGCTGAATTCTCGTACAACAATAGCTATCATGCTAGCATTGGCATGCCACCATACGAGATGCTATACGGTAAGAGATGCAGAACACCCATTTGTTGGGGTGACATTGGTCAGAAGGAGTTGGGAAGCATCGAGGTAATCTAGGCTACGACTGAGAAGCTTGAGAAGATCAAAGCCTTCATGAAGGCAGCCAAAGATAGACAAAAGTCGTATGCCGATAAACGATGTAAACCGATTGAGTTCCAGGTGGGTGACCGGGTTATGTTGAAGGTGTCACCTTGGAAGGGTATTATTCGTTTCCGAAAGCGGGGCAAGTTGAGCCCAGATACATAGGCCCTTTCCGAATCATTGCTCGGATAGGAGAGGTGGCCTATAGATTAGAGTTGCCCAATGAGTTAAGTGGAATTCATCCGACGTTCCATGTATCTCATCTAAGAAAGTGCTTAGCAGATGAAGGCATGATTATTCCATTGGAGGATATCAAAGTAGACGAACGGCTCAATTATGTGGAGCAACCAATGGTAATCATTGATCGAAAGGAAAAGAGGCTGAGGAATAAAGTGGTTCCCCTTGTGCATGTACAGTGGAAGCACAGGAAGGGATCTGAGTCTACGTGAGAGACTGAAGAAGAGATGAGACAACATTACCCATAATTCTTTGAGGAATAATAGGTTTCGGGGATGAAACCTATATAAGGGGGTGGACTTGTAACACCGGTTATTTTAAAGTCAAAGAAAAGAATGAATAAAGTGAAAGAAAAGCAGAAAAGGGAATAAAACCAAGTCTAGGGGTAAAAAGTGTCCAAAAGGACAAAATGTTTGAAAAGTGGGCGTAAAAGGCGGTATGGCCGCCCATATGTCACATGCACCTCTGATTTTCGAGTTATAGAGAAAGAAAGAACAGCAAGTTCTCGGTTTTGAAGAAAGGACAAGGAAGAGTTCAAATTCAAGGTAAGAATTCATGCTTTTATGGTGTTCTTGACTGGTCTTATCCTCGGGTTATGCTTATGTGTTTTTTTCTATGTCTGGGGTATGTTTTTAGTGGGTTTCTAGCAATTGAATTCAATTTGCAAATGAGTTTGGAGGCAGCCATACTCAAAAGCTGCAAAGGTGAGTTCTAGGACCCCTCTTTTACTGGTCCTAACTGATTTTGGGGCTGGAAATGCATGAACGTATGTTTTCATTGAACTGGATTTCGGACCCGTATGTTTGAATGTGTGTATGATGATGTTATGATGTGATGTATGACTATGTTCATGCTTGATGATGTATGATTGTGTTTCTAAGGCTTAGAGGGTAAGAATTAAGCTTAGAACATGGTGAATGATGTATGGAAATTGAAAATGATGCTTTAGATCCACTTGATAAGTTTCTCAATCTGCCTAAGTGTGAGTAAGTTAATGCGGATGAGCATTTGACTAAGTGCTGAAAATGCGGATGAGCAAGTAAGTCAATGCGGATGAGCATTTGACTAAGTAGGGAAATGCGGATGAGCAAGTAAGTCAATGCGGATGAGCATTTGACTAAGTATGGAAATGCGGATGAGCAAGTAAGTCAATGCGGATGAGCATTTGACTAAGTATAGAAATGCGGACGACTAAAGTAAGTCATGCGGAAGAAGTGAGTCAATGCGGATGAGCATTCGACTAAGTAGGGAATGCGGATGAGCAAGTAAGTCAAGGCGAACATTGTGTGTCGTAAGAAGATGATTCGTTTGATAACGCCTAACGGTAGTTCGGTGACAGTTTATGGTGATCGGGTGACTACGATTCTGAAGGTGATCTCAATGGCGGTGGCGGGAAAGTGTATGAGGTGCGGATGTAGTGCCTACTTGGCCTATGTAAAGGATGTGGATACGCCAACACCACAACTATCCGATGTACCCATTGTGTGTGACTTTCCAAACATATTCCCAGAAGACTTATCAGGAATCCCCCCTGACCGTGAGATTGAGTTCCAGATTGACTTGATACCAGGTGCCCAACCCGTTGCCAAGGCACCGTATCGATTGGCTCCGACGGAGATGAAAGAGTTGATGGAGCAGTTGCAAGAACTACTTGACAAGGGGTTTATTAGACCGAGCATCTCTCCTTGGGGTGCTCCGGTCCTGTATGTGAAGAAGAAAGATGGTAGTATGAGGATGTGTATTGACTACCGTGAACTGAATAAATTGACGGTGAAGAACCGCTACCCCTTACCGAGAATAGATGATTTGTTCGATCAGCTTCAGGGTGCCAGTTGGTTTTCAAGGATAGATCTTCGATCTGCCTATCATCAATTGAAGGTGAAGGAACGAGATATCCCTAAAACAGCTTTCTGCACGCGCTATGGTCATTACGAGTGTCTTGTCATGTCTTTTGGTTTGACCAATGCGCCAACTCCTTCTATGGATTTGATGAACGTGTGTCTCGGCCGATGCTGGATAAATCAGTGATTGTGTTTATTGATGATATCCTGATTTATTCGAGGAGCGAGATTGAGCATGTCGGTCATATTCGGGAGTTTCTGGAGACGCTGAGGAGGGAGAAGTTGTATGCTAAATTCTCCAAGTGCGTGTTCTGGTTGCGCGAAGTTCAGTTCTTGGTCATGTGGTGAATCCCGATGGGATTATGGTGGACCCAGCAAAAGTGGAGGCGGTTATGCAATGGAAGTCACCGAAGACGCCCTCCGAGATTCGTAGCTTCTTGAGTTTGGCAGGCTACTATAGAAGATTCATCCAGGACTTTTCCAAGATCGCTTCTCCACTAACCAAGTTGACCCGAAAAGATGTGAAGTTTGCATGGGGTCAAGCTCAAGAGAAGGCGTTCGAAGAATTGAAGGCGAGATTGACTCAAGCTCCTGTTCTATCACTACCCGATGGAAGTGAAGATCTGGTGGTTTATTCTGATGCTTCTTATTGGGGGTTGGGGTGCGTGTTGATGCAGAGAGGGAAGGTTATAGCCTATGCATCCCGACAGTTGAAGGTTCATGAGGTCAATTACCCTACTCATGACTTGGAGCTAGCCGTCATGGTCTTTGCGCTAAAGATTTGGAGGCACTATCTCTACGGAACGAAGTGCACCATTTTCATGGACCACAAGAGCTTGAAGTACTTCTTCGAGCAGAAAGATCTGAACATGAGGCAGAGAAGATGGTTGGAGCTCATAAAGGATTAAGATTGTGAGATCCATTACCATCCGGGCAAGGCCAATGTGGTGGCGGATGCCCTTAGCCAGAAAGAGAGGCCCGAGCCGATTCAGGTGAAAGCATGCCAACTGATCATGACCTCTGATGTAATGAAGCAGGTCAAAGAGTTTCAAGATGAGGCACTGAAAGAAGATCATCTTAACTCTGAAAGAATGAGAGGTCTGGTTGAAGAATGGGTGAAAACACACTCGGTGTTAGAACCCGATTCGGTCGTGTGTGGATTCCTCGTTTAGGGGATCTACGGTGAAGATAATGGATGAAGCTCACTAGACTTGATACTCCATTCATCCTGGTGCCACAAAAATGTACCATGATATGAAGAAAGATTATTGGTGGCCGGGTATGAAGCGTGACGTGGTGGAGTATGTGAGTAAGTGCCTTACTTGCTTACAGGTGAAGGCAGAGCATCAAAAGCCGTGTGGAAGATCCAACCTTTGGATATACCAGAATGGAAGTGGGAGCACATCACCATGGATTCATTACGAAGCTGCCACGTACTCCAAAAGGGTACAATGCCATATGGGTGATGGTGGACCGACTGATGAAGAGTGCTCACTTCCTACCGATTCGCGAGACATATTTATCCGAGAGGCTGGCTACCTGTTCATCAAGGAGATTGTAACCGTCATGGTGTGCCAGTGTCCATTGTGTCTGATTGTGACATCCGGTTTACATCTAAATTCTGGAAGAAATTCCACGACGCCATGGGGACGAGGTTACATTAGTATGGCTTATCATCCCCAATTGATGGTCAGTCAGAGAGGACCATTCAGACATTGGAAGACATGCTTCGGGTATGTGTGATTGATTTTGGAAGAAGTTGGGTTGACCACTTACCGTTAGCTGAATTCTCGTACAACAATAGCTATCATGCTAGCATTGGCATGCCACCATACGAGATGCTATACGGTAAGAGATGCAGAACACCCATTTGTTGGGGTGACATTGGTCAGAAGGAGTTGGGAAGCATCGAGGTAATCTAGGCTACGACTGAGAAGCTTGAGAAGATCAAAGACTTCATGAAGGCAGCCAAAGATAGACAAAAGTCGTATGCCGATAAACGATGTAAACCGATTGAGTTCCAGGTGGGTGACCGGGTTATGTTGAAGGTGTCACCTTGGAAGGGTATTATTCGTTTCCGAAAGCGGGGCAAGTTGAGCCCAAGATACATAGGCCCTTTCCGAATCATTGCTCGGATAGGAGAGGTGGCCTATAGATTAGAGTTGCCCATGAGTTAAGTGGAATTCATCCGACGTTTCATGTATCTCATCTAAGAAAGTGCTTAGCAGATGAAGGCATGATTGTTCCATTGGAGGATATCAAAGTAGACGAACGGCTCAATTATGTGGAGCAACCAATGGTAATCATTGATCGAAAGGAAAAGAGGCTGAGGAATAAAGTGGTTCCCCTTGTGCATGTACAGTGGAAGCACAGGAAGGGATCTGAGTCTACGTGAGAGACTGAAGAAGAGATGAGACAACATTACCCATAATTCTTTGAGGAATAATAGGTTTCGGGGATGAAACCTATATAAGGGGGTGGACTTGTAACACCCGGTTATTTTAAAGTCAAAGAAAAGAATGAATAAAGTGAAAGAAAAGCAGAAAAGGGAATAAAACCCAAGTCTAGGGGTAAAAAGTGTCCAAAAGGACAAAATGTTTGAAAAGTGGGCGTAAAAGGCGGTATGGCCGCCCATATGTCACATGCACCTCTGACTTTCGAGTTATAGAGAAAGAAAGAACAGCAAGTTCTCGGTTTTGAAGAAAGGACAAGGAAGAGTTCAAATTCAAGGTAAGATGTCATGCTTTTATGGTGTTCTTGACTGGTCTTATCCTCGGGTTTATGCTTATGTGTTTTTTTCTATGTCTGGGGTATGTTTTTAGTGGGTTTCTAGCAATTGAATTCAATTTGCAAATGAGTTTGGAGGCAGCCATACTCAAAAGCTGCAAAGGTGAGTTCTAGGACCCCTCTTTTACGGGTCCTAACTGATTTTGGGGCTGGAAATGCATGAACGTATGTTTTCATTGAACTGGATTTCGGACCCGTATGTTTGAATGTGTGTATGATGATGTTATGATATGTATGACTATGTTCATGCTTGATGATGTATGATTGTGTTTCTAAGGCTTAGAGGGTAAGAATTAAGCTTAGAACATGGTGAATGATGTATGGAAATTGAAAATGATGCTTTAGATCCACTTGATAAGTTTCTCAATCTGCCTAAGTGTGAGTAAGTCAATACGGATGAGCATTTGACTAAGTGCTGAAAATGCGGATGAGCAAGTAAGTCAATGCGGATGAGCATTTGACTAAGTAGGGAAATGCGGATGAGCAAGTAAGTCAATGCGGATGAGCATTTGACTAAGTATGGAAATGCGGATGAGCAAGTAAGTCAATGCGGATGAGCATTTGACTAAGTATAGAAATGCGGATGACTAAAGTAAGTCAATGCGGAAGAAGTGAGTCAATGCGGATGAGCATTCGACTAAGTAGGGAATGCGGATGAGCAAGTAAGTCAATGTGGATGAGCATTTGACCAAGTATGGAAATGCGGATGAGCAAGTAAGTCAATGCGGATGAGCATTTGACTAATTATGGAAATGCGGATGACTAAAGTAAGTCAATGCGGAAGAAGTGAGTCAATGCGGATGAACTATAGTAAATGCGGATGAACTGTAGGAAATGCGGATGAGTATAGGAAATGCGGATGAACACTTAGAAAAATTCTGACTTTTTGAGAAATGAGGTAATGCAAGCTTTGACCTAGGAGATTCCTAGGAGTTATGAATGTTGACTTATGGGGTCATAGATGGTATGATGGGCATGTAATGTTGTGTGCTTATGCATGATGATGATGATGATGATGTTGCATGGTTATGCATGATGTATGTTATGTATGTATGATGCCCTGCATGATGATGTATGAATGATATGTTTATGTTTCTTGTGATGATGTATGATTATCTTTCCTATGGCTTTACGTGTTATGATAACGAATGAATGAATGAACGAAGTATTATGTAACGTAAAGTGAAAGATAATGAAAGAGGAACATGATGAATGAATGCATGCATTAATGAATGAATATAAGAAAGCCTTGCAAGCAAATGTATGGAGGTTCACACCCAATGAAGGGTGTTAGCTCAACTGTGTGCGGGTTAGCCACCCCAGAAGGATGCACACTGGGGTCTAATCTTTGTGATTGACCATACGAATGGGATCCTTGCCGCTTGCCCTAGGTACTGGAGTCAGCTTCGTGCACAATGTTCGAGGTCTATGAGAGACCTCAGGCCCAGTTACCCACTTCGTGCATAATGTTCGGGGTATAGCTTATGGCATTGATCCATAATGAAAGAGAAAAGATGAATGGTGAATGTACTTGCCCTAGGTACTGGAGTCAACTTCGTGCACAATGTTCAAGCTCTATGAGAGACCTCAGGCCCAGTTACCCGCTTCGTGCATAATGTTCGGGGTAATGTACATATCACTAGAAGTAATGATGAATGAATGAAAGTATGAACGAAAGAATGACGAAGATAATAATGTTATTTTCTGTATGTACGTACGATGTATGATCACGAACGAATGTAAAGTACAATATGATTTTAAAAGAAAGGATGGTTTTATAATAGAAAAGTATGTTTTGCTATGAAACTAGAACTCGCTCAGCAACGCTGACTTTTATGCATTTTCCAGTTGGCAGGTAAGGTTGCTGAGGATGGCACGAGGCAGCTAATCAGCTCTTTTAGATGGCATCCATTTATATAAAGCTTTTGTGATGTAATACAACAATAAAATTTTGTAACCGACAAACGATGCATTATTTTGAAAAAGTTTTCACGATGAAATGAAATGCCATTTGTTTTATGTTTCCACTGCAATGTTTTGATGATTAAATGCAAAGTATATGTTTTATGCGCTATGAATTACCAGCTGTAAGTGTCCCGGGATCGGGCCCTTACATAAACTGAATTTATTTAAAACAAGATAATATATATAGAGAAAGGTTACACTACAAAGTGGTTTTTCATATGAAGCATACAAAGTTATCATGCAAGGATGAACACTACATGTGAAATTATAAAGCAAGTGTAATATACGTAGAGTTGAAATTATCATGCAAAGGTTAATTATCACGCAAGAAGGTATTCTTGTGTGATAATTTCATCTCTGCATGATAATACCACGCCTTGCGTAAATATTACTTGTTTTTGTGTAATTTTTACTTGTTCTTGCGTGATAATTCCACCTAACTTCATGCCCTTCACACGAAAATCACTTTGAATAGTAACCTCCACTATATATATATATATATATATATATATATATAATATATATGTGTGTGTGTGGTGTGTGTGTGTGTGTGTATGTGTGTGTGTATGTATGTGTGTGTGTGTGTATGTATGTATGTGTGTGTGTGTTTGTGTTGTAATAAGCTGATTCCTTCTTGCCTCTTTGAAAACATGATATTTTTTATAATGACATTTATTCTTACATGTAAAATATCAGTTAAGATTGATTGAATGAGTTAAATAAGTTTATTAGAATAACAACACAAAGCATTTTGTTGGATCTAAAAAGGCTGGTGCAACCAAAACCAAACACTTAGAGAATTTTGATGCAACTAATAGGACTTCCGAAGCTAAGTGTGGAGCTTCTGAAGGCAATGGAGTTCTTCCAAAGACAAGTGCAAGATTAACTTCCGAAGGAAAACTCCAACTTTCGAAGACAACGTCTTCTCCTCTGAAGTTCAAGACTTAGAAGATTTCAAGACAAATGACTTTCGAAGTAGAAGTCCCCAAGCTTCAGAAAAAGCAGTCTCTTCCAAAGTATAATTGGCCTCGGAAGAACTTGTTCTTTCGAAGAAAATTAACCTTCGGAAGACACTACTATGAACTAGTAGACATAAGTATGGTCCTTTTGACACTCCACTACAGACCTCTGATATACTGCATGGTGTTTTCTCAAAAGCCCATGTAGTTGACCATACTTTATTCCATTGTTCACCCTTATCAGCTAGTATAGTTGCTAACTTTTATTGGTGACAAAAGGTAGGTTATGGACATGTCATAACTACCAAATCTTAGATAAGACATTATCTAAGATACTTTAACTTTAGCTTTGTACTATTTGCTTTAGTAATAGGATTCCAACTGGTATCAAAGTATATTTGGGTATATGTGATAATATATGTAGTTTCTCATTGTAACTCTTGTATTATGCTTGTAAGAGTTTTGTAATACTTTGAGTTGAGAAGTAATATATACAATTACCTTGAAAATTATTTCCTTGTGTTCTTTGTTACTTAGTATATTATCGTCAACTCTTAGAAGAGATTTTGGTTCATTTAAACCGTGTCTGATTAAGTGAGTTTGAGATAAAAACAAAGTGTTAGTGTCAAACATCAATCCTGCAATTGGTATCAGAGCTTTTTAGGCTCTTGATTGTGAGATCTTACCATTCAAATCAACCTGTTTTTCATTTCTCCTTTCACCATACTAAAAAATGTCCCTCAACCAAAAGTCTGAAGTTAAGATTGGGCGATGACTAAAGCACCTATCATCACCCTTGAAAACTTTAGATAATGGAGCATGCGCATAAAAGGCTTCATCAGGTATCAAGATGGAAAAATGTGGTAATCTATTGTCAATGGTCCTTACAAACCAAAGGTTGTTGCACGAGGTGGAAACGATGCCATGATAGAGAAATCCATTGAAGACTACTCTGATGAAGACTGGAAAAAGATGGACATTGATAGTAATGCTTTGATTGTTCTCATGACTGATATACCTAACTCCATTATGGTAGGGTCTGAGCACTACATGTCAGCTAAAGAATTGTTGATGCATTATCATAAATGTACTCTAGCTCCAATGACTCAAAGAAAGGTTTACTGAAGAAGCAGTTCGAAAACTTCACTTACACTATTAGAGAGACCCTCAGCCAACAATACTTCAGGTACATGAATCTTATCTCTTCCTTTAGTCTATAGGAATTGCCCTTGAGTTGAGAGATCTCACTCAAAAATTCATGAGTGCACTCCCAAATTAATGGACGTTTTACTGTGTCTCTTTCAAGAGGACAGAAGAACTATATGGCATCCTAGATGGATACCATGTAGAGATGGAAAATAAGAAAGGCCATCAGATGAGCAAACCTTCAAGCCTTCCTGCTAGCAACGCTTTAATGGTTGTTAAAGGCTTAGGACCCACCCAACCTCAGCAGTACCTGACATATTCTCAGTAGCCATCTTGCTCTTTAGGACCCTACATCACATTCCTTGAGACTCCAGGGTCTCAACAAGCTCGGCAAGTGTAACACCCAGATATTTTCTTTGAAGCTGATGAAAGAAGAAAAAGAAATAGTCCAAATTCGGGGGACCAAACTTGCCAAAATGGGTGAAAGATTGGGTGAGTAGGGGAATAAGAGGGGAAGGTAGCCCACACCCTCCCCCACACTTGTAAAGTTCTGCCAAGAGGAGAAGAGAGGGAGAAAAAGGGTATCAAGCTTGATTCTTGTGGATTCGAGCGTGAAAGTTGAAGTCTAGCGGGTTGAATCGAAGCTCTACTCGACGATGTCATTTTGTGAATTCTAGGACCCTTCTTTAAACGTTTTCAACTGATTTGGGGCTGGAACACATAGTAAAACCCGTTTTTGAAATTGTGTGTTGAACCCGTATGTATGTGTTTGTGTGTGATGCGAGTGGGGTTTGTTTTCGGGCTTGTGTGTGCTTGAATGGTGTCGTGGTGTGTGTTTCTAAGGTTTAGGATGGTTTATTCGGGCTTTGAACGAGTTTGGAAGGGTTTGGAGGCCTAAAAGTATAGATTGGGTTCGGGATGAATAGCATTCTGCATCAGCTAGGGCTAGGCGATAGAATGGAGGCCATACGGCCGAAAGGAGTGCGACTGAGGTTCATTTGTATGTGAGTCATGTGACTGGAGTCCATACGCTTGTGGGTAGTACGGCTGAGGGCCCTTCGCATGGGGAGTCATGTGACTGAGGTCCATACGCCTAAGTGTTCATCTGCATTAGTTCCATTCGCACAGGTTCCCATCCGCATTAGTGTTCATCCGCATTAGTTCCATTCGCATAGGTTCCCATCCACATTAGTGTTCATCCGCATTAATGCCCATCCGCATTGGGTCCATTCACATGGGACTCATCCGCATTAGTGTTCATCCACATTAATGCTCATCCGCACTGGGTCCATTCGCATAGGGCCAATTCGCCTGATGTTCATCCGCATTGTGTTTAGTCGCTAGGGAGGCCATGCGACTGAAAGGTGCCCATACGCCCAAGTAGGGCTTGTGTACCCAAGGTAACATCGTCTATTTACTGACTTCGGGGAAAAGTGCATATGTAAGTTTTGACGTGGAAGGTTCCCGGGGGTTCATGTTAGATGACTTTTGAGGCCTTAGAGGTTATGTTGGGCATGGATGATGATGTATGGCAATGTATGTTGTTGTATGTTTATACATGATGTATCTTATGTATGTATGTTGATGCCATGTATGATGATATTGACTGTGTATGTTGATGTTCCTTATTATTATGTATGATTATCTTTCCCTTGGCTTTACGTTGAATGTAATAAAGAAAGAAAGTATTATGTAACGTAAAGTGCAAGATAATGAAAAGAGGAATGTAATGAAAGAATGCATGCATTAATGAATGAAAAATGAATGAATGTAAGAAAGGGTTGCAAGCAAATGTATGGAGGTTCACACCTAATGAAGGGTGTTAGCTCAATGGTGTGCGGGTTAGCTACCCTAGAAGGATGCACACTAGGGTCCAATCTTTGTGATTGACCATATGTATGGGATCCTTGCCGCTTTCCCTAGGTGTTGGTCAGCTTCGTGCACAATGTTCGAGGTCTATGAAAGACCTCAGGCCCAGTTACCAGCTTCGTGCACAATGTTTGGGGTATAGCATATGGCATTGATCCGGAATGAAAAAGAAAAGATAAGTGGTGAATGTACTTGCCCTAGGTACTGGAGTCAGCTCCGTGCCCAATGTTCGAGGCCTATGAAAGACCTCAGGCCTAGTTACCAGCTTCGTGCACAATGTTCGGGGTAATGTACATGTCATCAAAAAAGTGAATGTACAAATGAAAGTAAGAAGTATGAATGAATATGAATGAAAGTAGCGAATGTGAATGATAATGATGTACGAAGAATGAACGAAAGTTAATGAACGAAAGTTAATGAACGATTAATGAAGATAATAATGATATTATCTATGTGTACGTATGATGTATAATCGCATGAAATTAAAGAACGGTTTTAATGGAAGATAAAGTATTGCTTTATTAAAAAACTAGAACTCACTCAGCAACGCTAACTTTTATGTGTTTCCAGTTTGTAGGTAATGTTGCTGAGGATGGCACGGGGCGGCTACTCGGCTCTTTTGGATGGCATCCGTTTTTATAATACTTTTGTGATGTAATGCAACATGTATTATGTAACTTGATAACAATGTATTGGTTTGCAAAAGCTTTTATGATGAAATGAGATGTCTATTTTGATTATTCTGCTGCGAGGTTTTATGAAAGTTAATGTACTTATATGCTTGATGTGTGATGATCACAAGCTGTAAGCGTCCCGGGAACGGGGCCTTACAAGTTGGTATCAGAGCCAAAGTTTAAGTGAAGCGGGTAAATTTTCAAAATAAACCTAACTTAAACTGAAAATGGGACGGAAAGGGAGGGATGCCAGTCTGAGTAGCTGCGTGCTATCAGGTATTTTCTTAATGTTAACCGGTATTATGTGCGCATATTATGTGGTTATGTGTTGTTTGTAGATTTAGATATTGATGTAGTTAGGATAGGTAATGCTTGGGGTATGAAGAGTAAAGTAAGTGGCTAATCACAACTGGCCACTGTAATTAGGGACTTACTATACTTGACATAAACTAAGTTGTTCCCTTGAATGACCGTGTTGGTGTTTGAATCTTTCAGTGTGTGTGTCGATGGCTGGTGGTAGATCTTCAAAGGCTTCACGTGGTGGAGGTTGTGGTGCTGAACTGCGACCTAAGAGGGGAAGACTTAGAGTTGAAAAGGTGGTTCCTGAAGAACCAGAGACCCCTTATCTAGAGGGTGGCGATAAGAGCACCAATTTTAGAGCCTCAATAAAAGAGGCTGTTCTGGAAGAAGTTCATCAGGTCATGCAGACAATCTTACCGTCTGTGGTGACCGAAGTTATCAAGACTGTACGGGAAGGGAAAGAAATGAGAGAAACTGGTCTTGGGGAGGACGGGAGCAACCGGAGCCTGAAACGGTTCTCTTGATGATGAAGAAGAGGAAGAAGAATAGCCTACACAGGAGGCGGCACGAGGCTGTAACTATGGGGCGTTTCAATGATGCAATCCTCCTACTTTAGATGGTAACAGCACTGCTGTTGCTACTCACCGGTGGGTGAGAGAGATAGAAGTTTTTTAAATAACAGCGAGTCCCGGGATGACCAAAAAGTAAAGTTTGCTACCCATTTTTTCGCGGACTCAGCTTTATGCTGGTGGGACAATATTGTCCAAGCTGAGGGTAGTCGGGCTATTGGGAGGATGAGATGGTCCAAACTGAAGAAGTTGATGATTGAGGAGTTCTGTCCTCATAGAGAAATGGATAAAGTTAAGAGAGAGTTCCTGCAGTTGGAGGCGGGAATCATGACATATCAGCAGTATACTACCAAGTTCAATGAGATAGCACGTCTGGTGCCGGATCAGGTGACGCCTCTGTCATGGAAGATTAAGAGGTACATTCAGGGTTTGCCAGTGGATATTCACAGGCATATGATCGCTGCCCGACCGAGCACGTTTAGGTCGGCGGTGGATTTGGCAGGGAGACTGTATGATGAGAGAATGGTGGTGGTGACCAAGGGTAGCAAGAAAGGTGGTAGTGATCGAAACTGGAATGGGAGAGGTTTGGTTAGGGTGATGCCTCAATGGGTAACAAGAAGGCATGGATGGATGATCGCTGTGTAGTCACAGCGGGTAGGGGATCGAAGAAGTGTGGCAAATGTGGGAAGGAGCACAGTGGTGAGTGTAGGTGGGGGTTAAACGTCTGTTTCAAATGTGGAAAGCCTGGTCATATGGCTAGAGATTGCAGGGGTACGAGGTGTTTCAACTGTGGGGTAAGTGGTCATATGAGTAAAGACTGTAAGAAGCTGAGGGCTAAGGGTTCCGAGCTGAAGAAAACGGGAAGTGAAGGACCGAGTGCGATCACCATGGCATTCACTATGACACAGGAGGAAGCTAGGATGGACCCTGATGTTGTGTCCGGTGCGTTTCTAGTGAACCAAATGTTAGCTTCTATGTTATTTGATTCTGGTGCCAGTAAAAGTTTTATCTCTGCTGCTCTCTGTGCCAAGTTGCCTCTTAGTAGTAGATGTGTTGATGCGCCCTTTAATGTAGAAACTGCCATAGGTAAGTCTACCAGGATTTCTAAGGTGATAGAAGGATGTGATGTGGAATTGGAAGGTAATAAGTTTCTGGCTAGACCGTTCGTGATGACCTTAGGTGGTTTCAATATGGTTCTTGGGATGGATTGGTTAGCGGATTACAAGGCAAACATTGTGTGTCGTAAGAAGATGATTCGTCTGACAGTGCCTGATGGGAGTAAGGTGACGGTTATGGGGATCGGGTCACGATGATCCCAAAAGTAATCTCAGTGGTGGTGGTGGGGAAGTGCATGAGGCGTGGATGTAGTCCCTACTTGGCCTATGTAAAGGATGTGGATACGCCAGCACCACAACTGTCTGATGTACCGGTTGTGTGTGACTTTCCAGACGTGTCTCCAGAAGACTTACCAGGAGTAACACCTGACCATAAGATCGAGTTCCAGATTGATTTGATACCGGTCGCCCAACCTGTTGCCAAGGCACCATATCGGCTGGCTTCGACGAAGATGAAGGAGTTGATGGAGTAGTTACAAGAGCTGCTTGATAAGAGGTTCATTAGACCGAGTATCTCTCCTTGGGGTGCTCTGGTCCTGTTTGTGAAGAAGAAGACGGTAGTATGAGGATGTGTATTGATTACCGTGAGTTGAACAAGTTGACGGTGAAGAACTGATACCCCTTACCGAGAATAGATTATTTGTTCGATCAGCTTCAAGGTGCCAGTTTGTTTTCAAGGATAGACTTTCGATCGGGCTACTATCAGTTGAAAGTGAAGGAGCAGGATATCCCTAAAACAACTTTTCGCACGCGTTATGGTTATGAGTTTCTTGTCATGTCTTTTGGTTTGACCAATGCGCTAGCTACTTTTATGGATTTGATGAATCGAGTGTGTCGGCCGATGTTGGATAAATCAGTGATTGTGTTTATTGATGATATCCTAATTTATTCGAAGAGTGAGATTGAGCATGTCGGTCACATTTGGGAGGTTTTGGAGACGTTGAGAAAGGAGAAGTTGTACGCTAAGTTCTCCAAGTGCGTGTTCTGGTTGCGCGAGGTTTAGTTCCTGGGTCATGTGGTGAATCCTGACGGAATTATGGTGGACCCGGCAAAGGTGGAGGCGGTGATGCAATGGAAGTCTCCAAAGACGCCATCCGAGATTCGTAGTTTCTTGGATTTGGCGGACTACTACAGAAGATTTATTCAACACTTTTCTAAGATCGCTTCTCCACTAACTAAGTTGACCTGGAAAGATGTAAAGTTTGTATGGGGTGAAGCTCAAGAAAAGGTGTTCAAAGAATGAAGGTGAGATTGACTCAAGCTCCTGTTCTGTCATTACCCGATGGAAGTGAAGATCTAGTGGTTTATTCTGATGCTTCCTACTCGGGGTTGGGGTGTGTGTTAATGCAGAGAGGGAAGGTTATAACCTATGTATCCCGACAACTGAAGGTGCATGAGGTCAATTATCCTACTAATGACTTGGAGCTAGCAGCCGTGGTCTTTGCGCTAAAGATTTGGAGGCACTATCTTTACGGGATGAAGTGCACCATATTCACTAACCACAAGAGCTTGAAGTACTTCTTTTAGCAGAAGGATTTGTATATGAGGCATAGGAGATGGTTGGAGCTTATAAAAGATATGATTGCGAGATCCATTACCATTCGGGCAAAGCCAACGTGGTGGCGGACGCCCTTAGCAGAAAAGAGAGGCCCGAGCTGATTCGGGTGAAAGCTTACCAGTTGATCATGACCTCTGATGTGATGAAGCAAGTCAAAGAGTTCCAAGATGAGGCATTGAAATAAGATCATCTTAACTCTGAAAGAATGAGAGGTCTGGTTGCAGAATTAGGTGAAAACACAATGGTACTAGAACTCGATTTGGATGAATGTGGATTCCTCATTTTAGGGATCTACGAGTGAAGATTATGGATGAAGCTCACAAGCCTCGATACTCTATTCATCCTGGTGCCACTAAATGTATCAAGACATGAAGAAGGATTATTGGTGGCCGGGTATGAAACACGATGTGGTGGAGTATGTGAGTAAATGCCTTACTTGTCTACAGGTGAAGGCCGAACATCGAAAGCCATATGGGAAGATCCAACCTTTGGATATACCAGAATGGAAGTGGGAGCACATCACCATGGATTTCATCACGAAGCTACCGCGTACGTCGAAAGAGTATGATGCCATATGGGTGATAGTTGACCGTTTGACGAAGAGCTCTCACTTCCTACCGATCCGCGAGAAATATTCATCCGAGAGGTTGGCGGATCTTTTCATTAAGGATATTATAACTCGTCATGGTGTACCAGTGTCTATTATGTCTGATCGTGACACCCAGTTTACATCTAAATTCTGGAAGAAATTCCACGACGCTATGGAGACGAGGTTACACATTAGCACGGCTTATCATCCCCTGACCGATGGTCAGTCAAAAAGGACCATTCAGATATTGGAGGACATGCTTGGGGTATGTGTTATCGATTTTGGAGAAAGTTGGGATGACCACTTACCATTAGCTAATTCTCATACAACAACAGTTATCATGCTAGCATTGGTATGCCCCCTTATGAGATACTATACGGTAGGAGATGCAGAACACCCGTCTGTTGGGTGATGTTGGTCATAAAGAGTTAGGGAGCGTTGAGGTGATCGACACTACGACTGAGAAGCTTGAAAAGATCAAAGCTTTCATGAAGGCGGCCAAAATATATAGAAGTCATGTGCTGATAAACGACGCAGCCCGATTGAGTTCAAGGTGGGTGATCGGGTTATCTTGAAGGTCTCACCTTGGAAGGGTATCATCCGGTTCAGAAAGAGGGGCGAATTGAGCCCAAGGTATGTAGGGCCTTTCTGAATCATTCCTCGAGTAGGAGAGGTGGCCTATAGATTGGAGTTACTAGATGAGCTAAGTGGATTTCACCCGACATTCCATGTATCTCATCTAACAAAGTGCTTAGCAAACGAGGATATGATTGTACCACTGGAGGATATCGAGGTAGATGAATGGCTCAATTATGTGGAGCAACCAGTGGCAATCATCGATCAAAAAGAGAAGAGGCTGAGGAATAAAGTGGTTCCTCCTGTGCATGTACAGTGGAAGCACAGGAAAGGATCCGAGTCAACGTGGGAGACTGAAGAAGAAATGAGGCAGCATTACCTATGTTTGTTCGAGGAATAATAGGTTTCGGGGATGAAACCTAAATAAGGGGGTGGACTGGTAACACCCGGATATTTTCTTTGAAGCCGACGAAATAAGAAAAAAGAAATAAAGTCCAAAGTCGGGGGACCAAACTTGCCAAAACGGGAGAAAGATTGGGCGAGTAGGGGAATAAGAAGGGAGGGCAGCCCACACCCTCCCCCCACAGTTGTAAAATTCTGCCAAGAGGAGAATAGAGGGAGAAAAAGGGTCTCAAGCTTGATTCTTATGGATTCGAGCGTGAAAGTTGAAATGTAGCGGGTTGAATCGAAGCTCTACTCGACGGTGTCGTTTTTGTGAGTTCTAGGACCCCTCTTTTAAACCTTTTCAACTAATTTGGGGCTGGAACACATAGTAGAACCTGATTTTGAAATGTGTGTGTTGAACCCGTATGTATGTGTTTGTGTTTTATGCGAGTGGGGTTTGTTTTCGGGCTTGTGTGTGCTTGAATGGTGTTGTGGTGTGTGTTTCTAAGGTTTAGGATGGTTGATTTGGGCTTAGAACAAGTTTGGAAGGGTTTAGAGGCCGAAAAGTGCAGATTGGGTTTGGGATGAACTGCATTCTGCATCAGCTAGGGCTAGGCGACCGAATGGAGTCCATACGGCCAAAGGAGTACGACTGAGGTTCATTCGTATGTGAGTCGTGCGACTGGAGTCCATATGCTTGTGTGTCGTACGACTGAGGGCCCTTCGCATGGGGAGTCATGCAACTGAGGTCCATTCACCTAAGTGTTCATCCGCATTAGTTCCATTCGCACAGGTACCCATCCGCATTAGTGTTCATCTGCATTAGTTCCATTTGCACAGGTGCCCATCCACATTAGTGTTCATCCGCATTAATGCCCATCCGCACTGGGTCCATTCGCATGGGACTCATCCGTATTAGTGTTCATCCGCATTAATGCCCATTCGCATTAGGTCCATTCACATGGGACTCATCCGCATTATGTTCATCCGCATTATGTCCATTCGCATAGGGCCCATTCGCCTGATGTTCATCCATATTGTGTTCAGTCTCTTGAGAGGCCATGCGACTGAAGGCTGCCCATACGCCCAAGTAGGGCTTGTGTACCCGAGGGAGCATAATCTATTTACCGACTTTCGGGGGAATGTGCAGATATAAGTTTTGACGTGGAAGGTTCCCGAGGGTTCATGTAAGATGACTTTTGAGGCCTTAAAGGTTATGTTGGGCATGGAGGATATTGTATGGCGATGTATGTTGTTGTATGTTATGCATGATGTATGTTATGTATGTATGTTGATGCCATGTATGATGATTTGACTGTGTATGTTGATGTTCCTTATTATTATGTATGATTATCTTTCCCTTGGCTTTACATTGAATGTTAATAAAAGAAAGAAAGTATTATGTAACGTAAAGTGGAAGATAATAAAAAGAGGAACGTAATGAAAGAATGCATGCATTAATGAATGAATGAATGTAAGAAAGGGTTGCAAGCAAATGTATGGAGCTTCACACCCAATGAAGGGTGTTAGCTCAACGGTGTGCGGGTTAGCTACCCCAGAAGGATGCACACTGGGGACCAATCTTTGTGATTGACCATATGTATGGGGTCCTTGTTGCTTTCCCTAGGTGCTGGAGTCAGCTTCGTGAACAATGTTCGAGGTCTATGAAAGACCTCAGGCCCAGTTACCAGCTTCGTGCATAATGTTTGGGGTATAGCATATGGCATTGATCCGGAATGAAAGAGAAAAGATAAATGGTGAAGGTACTTGCCCTAGGTACTGGAGTCAGCTCCGTGCCCAATGTTCGAGGCCTATGAAAGACCTCAGGCCCAGTTACCAGCTTCGTGTACAATGTTCGGGGTAATGTACATGTCATCGAAAGAAGTGAACGTACGAATGAAAGTAAGAAGTATGAATGAATGTGAATGAAAGTAGCGAATGTGAATGATAATGACGTACGAAGAATGAACGAAAGTTAATGAACGATTAATGAAGATAATAATGATATAATCTATGTGTACGTATGATGTATAATCACATGAAATTAAATAACGGTTTTAATAGAAGATAAAGTATTGCTTTATTAAAAAACTAGAACTCACTCAAGAATTGTTGATACATTATCTTAAATGTATTCTAGCTCCAATGACTCAAAGAAAGATTTACTGAAGCAGCAGTTCGAAAACTTCACTTACAGTGTTAGAGAGACCCTCAGCCAACAATACTTCAGGTACATGAATCTTATCTCTTCCCTTTAGTGTATGGGAATTTCCCTTGATTTGAGAGATCTCACTCAAAAATTCATGAGTGCATTTCCAAATTAATGGACGTTTTCAGTGTGTCTATCAAAAAGACAAAAGAACTATATGGCATCCTAGATGGATACCATGTAGAGATGGAAAATAAGATAGGCCATCAGATGAGCAAACCTTCAAGCCTTCCTGCTAGCAACGCTTTAATGGTTGTTGAAGGCTTAGGACCCACCCAACCTCAGCAGTACCTGACATATTCTCAGTAGCCATCCTACTCTTTAGGACCCACATCACATTCCCTGAGACTCCAAGGTCTCAACAAGCTCGGCAAGTGTAACACCCAGATATTTTCTTTGAAGCCGATGAAAGAAGAAAAAGAAATAAAGTCCAATTCGGGGGACCAAACTTGCCAAAATGGGAGAAAGATTGGGTGAGTAGGGGAATAAGAGGGGTGGGCAGCCCACACCTTCCCCACACTTGTAAAGTTCTGCCAAGAGGAGAAGAGAGGGAGAAAAAGGGTATCAAGCTTGATTCTTGTGGATTCGAGCGTGAAAGTTGAAGTGTAGCGGGTTGAATCGAAGCTCTACTTGACGATGTCATTTTTGTGTGTTCTAGGACCCGTCTTTTAAACGTTTTCAACTGATTTGGGGCTGGAACACATAGTAAAACCCGTTTTTGAAATTTGTGTGTTGAACCCGTATGTATGTGTTTGTGTGTGATGCGAGTGGGGTTTGTTTTCGGGCTTGTGTGTGCTTGAATGGTGTCGTGGTGTGTGTTTCTAAGGTTTAGGATGGTTTATTCAGGCTTCAAACGAGTTTGGAAGGGTTTGGAGGCCTAAAAGTGCAGATTGGGTTCGGGATTAATAGCATTCTGCATCAGCTAGGGCTAGGCGATAGAATGGAGGCCATACGGCCGAAAGGAGTGCGACTGAGGTTCATTCGTATGTGAGTCATGTGACTGGAGTCCATACGCTTGTGGGTAGTACGGCTGAGGGCCCTTCGCATGGGGAGTCATGTGACTGAGGTCCATACGCCTAAGTGTTCATCCGCATTAGTTCCATTCGCATAGGTTCCCATCCGCATTAGTGTTCATCCGCATTAGTGTTCAAGAGATAGTGAAGCTTCAACTAGTGGTCCACTTAGTGAGCCTCAAAACTCATCTGGTGATGCTGCACAACACCAAGGTGATATAAGTAGCATTTTGAAGGAATATGTAACTGTTAGTGTTGCTTAAACCAATAGATGATGATGGTGTTTCCCATTCATTCAATCAGTCCTCATTGAGTGAGCTTGTAACAATAGCCGGTCCAAGTGTACAAGCTCCTAAGGAAAATATGTCCAACGTGTATCTATCTTTACAACTAGAGGTGATTCCCAGGCTTAGGATTCACAGCACTCATCCATCTGAAAACATCATAGGAGAAGCCTCTAAAGGTGTGAGAACAAGGGGACAAACTCATAGTTGGAATGTCTGCATGAACTCATGCTTTTTGTCATAGATGGAACCCAAGAAAGTAGAAGAAGCCTTAAAGGATAGTAGCTGGGTTTAGTCAATGCAAGAGGAATTGCTTTAATTCAAAAGACAAAAGGTTTGGAACCTATGCCCACTACCATCTGGTCAAGTAGCTATAGGCACCAAATGGGTCTTCAAAAACAAGAGAGATGATAGAGGATTGATAATTAAGAACAATGCATGACTAGTAATTCAAGGATACACCAAGAGGAATGAATTGATTACACTGATGTCTTTGCACCAATTGCAAGACTTGAGGCAGTGAGGATCTTTCTTGCTTATGCTGCATCCAAGAATTTTACCGTCTACCAACTTGATGTCAAGTGTGTCTTTCTATATGTGGATATAGATAGGGAAATTTATGTGTGTCAACCTCCAGGATTCAAAGATCCGCAACACCCCAACTATGTGTGTAAGTTGGATAAAGCTCTATATGGGTTGCACCAAACACCTGGGCTATGGTATGAGACTTTATCTCAATTTCTCCTAAAGAAAGGCTACATTAGAGGCACTATTGATAAGACACTTTTCATAAAGAAGTCTGGAAAGACATTTTGCTCATCCAAGTCTATGTAGATGACATCATATTTCCTCAAATAACCAAATGTGCAAGACTTTCAGAGCATTATGAAGAATAAATTTAAGATGAGTTCCATGGGAAAGTTGGATTTCTTCCTTAGAATTCAGGTAAAGCAAATGAAGGAAGGGTTCTTTATCAATCAATCTAAGTATGTGTCTAACATCTTATAAAGTTTTGATATGAAGGAATGTAAGCCAGTCAAGACACCCACATCCAGAAATCACAATCTTTGTCCTGATTCTGAGGGGAGGATACTTATTAGCATTAGTGTAGGGTAATCATTGGGTCTCTAATATATCTCACTACAAGTAGACCTTATATCATGTTTGCAACATGCATTTTTGCAAGATATCAGGCTGCTCTAAAGGTGTCTCACTTAGTTGCTACCAAGAGAATCCTTAGATACCTCAAAGGAGCACCTAAACTAGGTCTCTGGTATCCAAGACACAACAATTTCAATCTCTATGGCTACTCAGATAGTGACTATGGTGGCTGCAACATCAATAAGAAATCCACATCATGAGGATATCAATTTCTTAATGGAAGGATCATCTCATGGCAATGCAAGAAACAATCATTTGTCTCTACAACTATTGCTGAAGCTGATTACATTGCTGCTGCAAGTTGTTGTGCTCAGTTGTAATGGATTCAGAATCAGGTGCTTGACTACGGATTCAACTTCATGAGCACGCTTGTCCACATTGACACAATAGTGTTATCATCGTTACTGATAATCCAGTGAAGCACTCCAAGACAAAGCATATCGACATTAGGTATCATTTCATAAGAGATATTCAAGAGAAAAATCTAATTAAGCTAATAAAAGTTGATTCAAATGAATAATATACTTATTTGTTCATCAAAGCCTTTGATGAACAAAGATTTAAGCATCTCATTATAGCTATTGGGATGATAAAGATTGATTAGTCTATCTCATTTGAAAACCTTTTTAAATGTGCAATGTCATTTGTCAAGACAATCTATGCCCTGTTACAAAAGGTTTTCTTTGAAAATTTTCTAAGTATAGATTCTTCAGAAAAGAAATTAACCCTCGGAAGATGTTTCACATATCTTCCGAAGCAAAATTTCTCCGAGGGAAATCATCTTCTTGTAAGAGTTTATAGTCTTAGAAGAAGCGATTGATAATTTATCAGATCTACTTTCAAAGCTTATAAATTCTTCGCTCAAAAAGCACTTTACTCTCGGAAGTAAGAAATTACCTTCGAAGTTAAGTTGGCTTCGGAAGAAGATTACCTTCAGAAATATCTTATACTTGGAAGAAGACCTTACCGTGTAACGGAAATCTTTGGGGCCCACAATTGTAAAAGGTAAACATTTTCTTAATGATGTCGGGATATTTTAAATGGATTTAACCTTACCGCCCTTGTCACATCATACCCAAACCATCACTTCACCTGATCCATCCACCATTGTCACCCATTGAAATATTTCGACTCACCTATTTTAATCTTTTTACTGATTTCTCTATCCAATGCTTTCATCATCTCAAATTTACCCAAATCTAAGCTTATTTCTCTGCTCTGTGTCAATGGCGCTTAAACCCTAGCACAATCAGTCGCATTCTTGAAATCATCTCCTTTCTCACCCAATCTACTTACTTCACAATCCTAACCATGGACCCCACGGTATATTCAAACCACACGACTGATTTTTGGGGGAATGCACAGATCATAACCCAGAATAGGGTTATGGTTTTGAGGTCCAGCATTTATGAACAAGAGTTGATCTTATCTGAACAGCTCATCAAAGAGCATCTCGAGCTCCATGATGAAGGTTCACTAATGGAGTTCCCCAAGTTGATGTTGATGAAACTTATATCCTAATGGGATATGACGGTGATGTTAGCAGGTACACTATTTACAAGTTTAACTTCTCATACCATTAGAAATCCCTACTACACATCATGTTGCACTATCTTTCAAACAAGTTAGGGGGATGGGATCAAATTCCATATGAACTAGGTTGTCTAGTTCGTGGGTTGGTAAAGGCCTATGCTTTAACTTCTCAAGATTTGTTTTGACCAATTTGATGGGCAACCTTCAAATGGAAACATTCTATATGTATCCTAGGTTCATCCAGCACATCAACTATGAGTTAGACCAGAGCAAGCTTGTCTGTGCAGCTGCTCTGTCGGTCCCCCACATGAGGCTGGCCATCTTCAAGATTTTGAAGAGGATGTCCACCAACTTCACCAGAAGACACACTCCATGTTGGACCAAAAGAACCAATGAGCCTGATCAGAAAAACCTCTAAGTCCCACAGACATCACAACAACTGCTGAAGACTTGATCAGCTGTTTGACAAAGTCTGAAGATTTCAACAGCTGAAGACTAAAGTACTAAAGACTTCAAAAGCTGAAGACCAAAGTCTGAAGATCAACAGCTGAAGACTAAAGTACTGAAGACTTCAACAGCTGAAGACTAAAGTACTGAAGACTTCAACAGCTGAAGACTAAAGTCTGAAGTTCAACAGCTGAAGAACAAAGTACTGAAGATCAACAGCTGAAGTTCAAGTACAAGTACTGAAGCCTTCAGAGTTTGTTACAACAGCTGAAGAAGCATCTTCAGTTGTTGTGATGGTTTCCTTCAGTAGTTTTCTTTTTGTTTCAGTATTTGTAAAATGACTGAAGAGCATGTTCTTTAGTCGTTGTAGTTTCAGTATTTTCTTTTCAGTAGTTGTAGTGATAGTTAACACTTAGCATTTTTGTAAGAAGATGTCAGTTGTTTGACATCTTCAGTAGTTGTGTTAACTATCAGTAGTTTGAATAAATTCTGTTAGATGTCACTATCAAGTGACATCAGCAGACGTCACATCTCCTATATAAGAGATGTGACCTAATTGTATGTGTGACATTCTGTTACCACGAAAGCGAATATTGAATGAAATATATTTGTAGAATTCTTTCTGTCTATAACCGTTTGTTCTTATCTTGAATATCTTTTGTGTTCTTATGAATTAGCTAATTTATTGTTTGATTTCTGCTGCTATACTCTCTAATCAATCAAACGTAGATCACTGATCCTAACACTCCACTTCTTCTAGGTATGATTAAGCATATAGCTCCTAGTGACACCCATGGTATCCCCATAAGTGGTGAATCCACACCAGCAATCACCCTCACATTTCCAACTCTACCTTCTCACCCTATCAAATACACATATCAGAGAAGCCCCAAATGAACACTTGATCAGTCTACTTTGATTGATCAAGCCCCTCCTGTTCTATCAAAAAAGACTAAAGTGGAATCATGGGCTCCCACTCAGTCTGAGGTCTTACCTTTTTTTCACAATTGACCTCAATAAGGGATTTAAGTTTCCTTAGTCTCAATACCCTAAGCCTCAAACCCAAGCTGAAAGCTATCTGGGTAAGTCTCTATACTCCCCTGAGCAGCCAAAAAGGGACAGCCCCACCATAGGCTTAATGCCAATAGACATTGACCAAAGTCTCGGGTCATTAGGTATCACTTCCATATCCTTTACTGACCTATTGATAAAAATTGATGAGCAGATTATGTCTCTTCATGGCAATGAAGTTAATCCACAAGACCATCTTAAGGGTCAACAGAGCCTAGACGGACCTCTTATCTATAGCCCCCATAAGCAAAAACCAACCGAGGTAAGTCCCACTGATATGGCGGGAACTTATGTAGATTCAGCTGCCACTACTAAAGGAGCCTTATTGGATCCTCAGGGTAGTGGTAACATCTCTGAGTCTGAATCTATGGCAATCGTACCCTTTGATTCCTCTGAAAGAGACATCATTAGGCAAGGAAACCAGGGTGCCAAGAACCACATCTAGTGGTGAGGACGAATATACTAGGTATATTACCTCATCTCCCCATGATTCTTCAAAAGAAGATGAGGGAAGTATGAAACTCACCATTCAGACCTATTTTCTAAAGTCTTAAACCTTGAATCTAAGGTTAGGACTTTTAAAGATAGGTCCACCACTCAGCAACTTGAGATTGAAAATGTCAAGGCTCAACTAGCTAATAAACAAATTGAGAGATCTGTTAGGCATGTACCAATTCAGATCTCACTAACCTCTTCCTCTAGCTCATCTACCTCTTAAGATAATGCTACCAAAAACAAAGAGAGTGTTCAGAGGCAAACACATGTGGAACCACATAGCTAAGCTTTAACCTCATTAACTTCAAGATACCCTGCTCATCAAGCAACATTTCCTGAGCCTCCTCTAATTGTTCTTCAAATAGATCAAAGGATGCTCCAAGATCTAAACAGTTTCCAAATTCATGCTTGGATCTTCCATTGAACAACCAAGCCCTGATGTTGATGTGGCATAGTTTGGAGGTGAAGAGCTTCAGAGGTTGAATGCACCTTTTACCGTTGTCAAAGAAGTTGGTTAACCTAAGGTCTACATGGAACCTAATATTAATATCCAAGGGGGAATGAAAACTGATGGCCCAACAACTAAAACAGTTGATACAGAGAGTGCATTGCCACATACTTCCGAAGCAGAAGTCAAAGCCTCGGAAGAACAATTTCAATCTTTTGAAGCAGAGATGGAACCAGCGAAAGGGCTATTTTCCCTATCCGAGGATCTGGTCATCACAGATGCAATTCTAGAGCTAGCATCTGATGTGAACAGTAAGGATTTTCTCAACCAACCCCTCACTCAAACAACATCATTACAACAAGCCCAAACCACCATCTCTGAACCTGAAACTTCCATCCAAGAACCCCCAAAGTAGATGTCAAAGGAAAAAGGAAGATGATTGTGGAAGAGCTTCAGGAGGAAGAAAGGTCAGAAAAGCTTAAGAGGAAAGGTGGACTCCTAACTGGGAAGTTGTTAGCTGCAAGCAGCAACATAACTATAGCCAACTAGGAGGCAGTCAATAACCGAAGAAGGGTGGAAATCATTGATAGGCTTGTCAAGCTTGGAGCTATTAGTGAAAAAGTGCTCCTGCTACCATTAGAGGGGTTGATTGAGTTTGAGAAGGCAACCCTAATGCAAATTCAACAAAGAGAAGAGGCAACAAGGTTGGCCTTAGAGGAAGAAAGGGAGAGAAAGGAAAGAGAGGCCGAGTTGCAGCTAATGAGGGAAAGGATAACTTTCCTGACCTCCAAGAGTTTCTCTCCAGAAGAATTGTCTCCACATTATAATGATACGATCTTATGGCTCTTCAACAAATAGCAAGATCAAATAGAGAAGGAGAGAAAGAAAGCTGCAAAGGAGAAGCTAAGGGTGAAGAGGAAGAAGGAAGAGAAAAGGGGCTCGCTGCTACCAGGAAGATAGGAGATAAGGCCTGGATGAAAGACTATCTCCGGGCTCATGGCTTCTCTGGTAGGCAAGTGGGTCCCATGTTTGAAAAGACCTTACAACGACATGTCAGTGACATCAAGGCTGTCACTCGCTTAGGGAAAAGGAAGGAGATGTACAGAAGGGGATAGGGGATGACCTTCAAAACAACCACTCAACCCCAAACATAACCTGAACCAACCTCTTTCTCGTTTACCATTAAAACTAAACCCACCTCTGAACCATACACCCCTGAACCTATACCATCCTCCTTACCTACTCAATCACTACAACCACCTCAATTACCTATTCTCAAACCCAAAACACTTCTTAGAACCCAAACACCTCTGCCTACCCAACAACCACTAAAACCATCCCCTCAGCCTTCCAAACATCTCTTGCATGATCGATTTTGTGTCACTTAACACTTAATTTTTCTCTTAAACTCACTTAATCCCACACACGGGTTTAGATGAAACAGAATCTCTTCTAAGAGTTGATGATAATATACTAAGTAACAGAGAAGACAAGGAAATAATTTTCAAGGTACTTGTATATATTACTTCTTAACTCAAAGTATTACAAGACTCTTACAAGCATGTTACAAGAGTTACAATGAGAAACTATATATACTATTACCTACAGCCAGATATATTTTGATACCAGCCAGAATCCTATCACTAAAGCAAATACTACAAAGCTATAGTTAAGGTATCTTAGAAAATGTCTTATTTAATATTTGGTATCATGACATGTCCATAACTTACCTTTTTTTCACCAATTATAGTTGGAAACTTTACTAACTGATAAAGGTGACTATGGAATAAAGTGTGGTCAACTACATGGGTTTTAAGAAAACATAATGCAGTATATCAAAGGTCTGTAGTGAATGTCTGAAGTACCATACTTATGTCCACCAATTCATAGTAGTGTCTTCCGAAGGTTAATTGGCTTCAGAAGAACAAGTTCTTCCGAGGCCAATTATACTTCGGAAGAGACTGCTTCTTTCGAGGCTTGGGTACTTCTACTTCGGAAGTCAATTGTCTTGAAATCTTCTAAGTCATGAACTTTAGAAGAGAAGACTTTGTCTTTGGAAGTTGGATTTTTCCTTCGGAAGTTGATCTTGCACTTTTCTTCGGAAGAACTCCATTTGTCTTCGGAAGTTCCACACTTAGCTTTGGAAGTCCTTTACTTGTTGCACCAAAATAGTCTAAGTGTTTGTTTTGGTTGCACCAGCCTTTCTAGATCCAACAAACTTCCTCTAGGCTGATGCTACCAAAACCTCACTTCTTCCTGCTTCTCAAAACTTTCAGCACCAGGGACAGAAGATGTTTATCCATTTCTTTATTCTTCCCTGAAGTTGTGCTAAGAAGTTTGTACAAGTTATTAGTGGACATGAGATCCATTCTGTCACTCTGAATGACATACACCATTTGTTGTGCCCCTGAAGAGAGTTAGTTTATGGGAGTTAAAGTCATACTCCCATCTAACTATGGATTCAAGGTTGGAACCTTCAATCATTTTAAGAAAGGCTTTGCCTTTGGTTGTTGATCCTTTCCTTTCCTCTTCCTTTCTCAGTTTCATCTCCTCTTCAATCTTACACATGGCAGTCAACTCGGCCAGATAAAGGCTACCAAGGTGATTCCTGATAGGGGTAGTTATCTCGGAGTTAGAGGGGTTGGAGAATGGCTTCTCTGCCAGCTCAGCAATATCAAATCTTCTTGAGTGCAGTAGAGATCAGGCATTGAGCCTGTTTATCTCTCCATTCTCTCTTTCAACAACAAAGTTATGAGAAGAGTCTTCAAACCTCCACTGGATAATCTTCTTTCTTGGCACCAGGGGCCGACTAGGAATCTTGTCACCTTTCTTTGTATCCAGCAGAGCCACTAGCTTTCTTCTTAGCTTCTTCTCTTCATCGTTTAGAGAATCAAAGTTCAGGCCAAAGAGTTTTGCAGCTTGGTCTAATGTTCCTCTAGGCAATCAAGGAATTGATCTCCTGTGAAGGAACATGAGGCGCCATCAACCTAAGTCAACTTGACAAACTCCTCCTCATAATAGATGTCGCTTGAAGTTGTGCACTTGATGAGCTTCATCTTGATCTCCTTAACGCCTCTAAGGAAATAGACTTAGATGGGTGAGGGAGATGACTTGGGTGGTTATTTGGTGGGAGAGGTTTGGGTTCTGGGTAAGGTTTTAGTTTTGAGGATGGGTAGTTTTGGTGATTGTGTGGATTGAGTGGGTGAGGAAGTGGGTAAGGTTGATGATATGGGTTTAGGTGTGTAAGGCTTAAAGGTTGGTTCAGTTTTAACAGGGAAAGGGATAGGTTCGTGTTAAAGCTGTGGTTGTAGAGTAGATGTAAAAGTCATCCTTATACTCTTTGATACATCTCTTCCTTCTTCCTGAACATATGTCAACCTTGATTTCACTAACAATACGCTACAGGGTCTTTACTAACATGGGACCAACCTACCTACCAAAGAAGCCATGAGCCTGGAGATAGTCCTTCATCCAAGCTTTATCACCTATCTTCCTTGAAGCAGCAAGCCCTGCTTCTTCTTCCTTCTTCTTCTTGTCCCTCAACTTTTCCCTTTCATCTTTCTTTCTCTCTTTCTCCAATTGATCTTTCTCTTTGTTAAAGAGTCATAAGATTGTATTATTATCATGGGGAGACTGTTATTTTAGAGAGAAACCCCTGGAGGTAAGGAAAGTTATCCTTTCCCTCCTAAGTTGCCGATCAGCTTCCCTTTTCTTCCTCTCTCTTTTTTCCTCTAAGGCCATCTTTGTTGCTTCTTCTCTTTGTTCAATCACCAGCAGGGTTGCCTTTTCCAGCTCAGTTAACTCCTCTAGTGGTAGCAGTAGCACATCTTCACTAACAGCTCCAAGCTTGATAAGCTTGTCAATGATCTCCACCCTCCTTTTGTTATTAACATCCTCCTAGTTGGTTGTAGCTGCTTTGCTACTTGTAGCTAGCAACTTCCTAGTTGGAAGTATACCTTTTCTTTTAAGCTTTTCAATCCTTTCCACCTCCTGAAGCTCTTCCGCAGTCATATTCTTCTTTCCTTTGACATCTTCGGAAGTGCTAGACTTGGGGGTTCTTGAGTGTCGGATTCAGGTTGAGGGATGGTGGTTGGAGCTTGTTCTAGTAGTGTTGTTTGAGCTAAGGTTGGTTGATCAAGTCCTCACTATTCACCTCAGATGCCAGATCTAGAATGCATCTGTGATAATTAGATCCTCGGACATGGAGAATAGACCTTCCACAACTTCCATTAGTTATTCTTTCGAGGCTTTGACTTCAGCTTCGAAAGTCTAAGGGAATGCACTATTTGTCCCAAATATTTCAGTTGTTGGGCCATCAGTCCTCATTTCCTCTTCGAAATCAATTTCAGGTTCCATATGGGCCTTAGGTTGACCAACTTCTTCACACTGGTAGAAGGTGCATTTATCCTTTGAAGCTCTTCAGCTCCAAAGTACATCATAGTCGCATCAAAGCTAGGCTGATCTAAAGACGATCCTATCAGGAACTGTAAGGCCCCATTCCCGGGATGCTTACAGCCGGTAAGTCATTGCACATAAAACATATATTTTCATCATATTACATAAAAACATTGCAGCGGAACATTTAAACAAAACACTCCATTTCAAAATAATAGCTTTTGCAAAATAATACATCGTTATCCAATTACAAAACCTAAGTTGCAATACATCACAAAAGCATTATAAATGGATGCCATCCCAAAAGAGCTGAGTAGCCACCTCGTGTCATCCTCAGCAATCATTACCCGCCAACTGGAAACACATAAAAGTCAGCGTTGCTGAGTGAGTTCTAGTTTTATAATAAAACATACTTTTCTTTCGTTAAAACCGTTCTTTACTTTCATGCGATCATACATCATACGTACACATAGATAATATCATTATTACTTTCATTAAAACCATTCTTTATTTCGTATGCATCACACAACATACGTACACATAGATAATATCATTATTATGTTCATCATTCATTCGTTAAATTCTATTCATTCATCGTACGTCATTAACTTTCACATTCTTTCATCATTACATCTTTTCTTTCCTTCAACCATAAACTTTACCCTGATATTCCCGGTACTGGACCTAGGTCTATCATAGACCAGCTATAATGGTGCATCGCACCTCTGGTCACAGTACCTAGGGTAGAGTTTAGGTGTACCAATGCCATGTGCAATACCCTGCTATTCCTGGAACTGGACCTAGGCCTATCATTGGCCAGCTATAACGGTGCATCGCACCTCTGGTCACAGTACCTAGGGTATGCAGCAATGGTTCTATACAAATGGTCAATCACAAAGAAAGACCCCAATGTGCATCCTCCCGGGGTAGCGAACCCGCACACCGTTGGGCTAACACCTTTTAATGGCATCTCCTGACATACAAGGCTTGCAAGACTTTCTTTAATTACATCATTCATTAATGCATGCATTCTTACTTCATGTTCCTCTTTCATTATCTTTCGCTTTATGTTATATACTACTTCATTTCATTCATTAACATAACACGTAAAGCCATAGGAAGATAAACATACATCATAATAAGGAAAATAACATACACAGTCATCATCATCATATAGGGCAACATCATACATACATAACATGCATAATCATGCAACATCATCATCATCATGCCCAACATACTCTCTAAGGCCTCAACAGTCATCTTACATGAACTTACAGGAACTTTCACGTCAAAACTTACATCTGCACTTTCCCCCGAAAGTCAGTACATAAACTACACTTCCCTCGGATACACCAGCTCTACTTGGCGTATAGGCACCCTTCAGTCGCATGGCCTCCAGGCGACTGAACATCATGCGATTGAACCAATGCGGATGAACACCTATGCGAATGAACACCCAATCGTGCGAATGAAACTAATGCGAATGGACTCAATGCGGATGAGTCCCATGCGAATGGACCTAATGCGGATGGAACTAATGCGAATGAGCATTTGTGCGACTGGGCTCCCAGTCGTGTGAATGAACCCTCAATCGTGCGAATGAACCTCAATCGCACCTCAATCGGTCATAAGGCCTCCATTCGGTCGCATAGCCCTAGCTGGTGCAAAATGCGGTTCATCCCAAACCCAATATGCCATTTTCGACCTCCAAGCTCATCTAAGCCAATTCTAAGCCCAATCAACCATTCTAAACCTTAGGAATGCATACCACAACACCATTCAAGCACACACAAGCCCAAACACGAGACCCAAACGAATCATACACATACCTACACATACATAAACGGGTCAAACACACACACCCACCAAAAACCCAATTTTCAGATGTGTTCCAGCCTCAAATCATTCAAAAACATGTAAAAGAGGGGTCCTAGAACTCACACAAATGACCACAACGAGAAGAGCTTCGATTTGACCCGCTACTCGGTGATTTTGCTCTCTTGAACCAACTCAAACCAACTTTTCTCCCTTTTCTCTCTTCTTTCTCTTTTTTTGGCTGATTTGTGGGTGTGGGGAGAGGGTAAGGGCTGCCCTCTCCCACTAAATACCCCACTCACCTATATTTATCTCGTTGGCGAGTTTGGTCCCTCGACTTTGGACTTTATTTCTTTTTCTTCTTTCATTGGCTTCAAAATAATAAATAACCGGGTGTTATAAGTCCACCCCCCTTAAATAGGTTTCGTCCCTGAAACCTGTTATTCCTCGAACAAACGTGGGTAATGCTGTCTCATTTCCTCCTCAGTCTCCCACGTTGACTCGGATCCTTTCCTGTGCTTGCACTGTACAAGCACAAGAGGAACCACTTTATTTCTCAGCCTCTTCTCTTTTCGATCGATGATTGCCACTGGTTGCTCCACATAATTGAGCCGTTCTTCTGCTTCGATATCTTCCAGTGGAACAATCATATCCTCATCCATCAAACATTTCCTTGGATGAGATACGTGGAATGTCGGGTGAATTCCACTTAACTCATCTGGTAACTCCAGTCTATAGGCTACCTCTCCTACTCAAGCAACGATTCGGAAAGGCCCTATATACCTTGGGCTCAACTTGCCCCGCTTCCTGAATTGGATGATCCCCTTCCAAGGTGAGACCTTAACATAACCCGTCACCCACCTGGAACTCAATCGGTCTGGGTCGTTATCAGCATACGACTTCTGCCTGTCTTTGGCTGTCGTCATGAAGGCCTTGATCTTTTCAAGCTTCTCATTCGTAGCCTCGATTACCTTGACACTCCCTAACTCCTTCTGACCAATGTCACCCCAACAGATGGGTGTTCTGCATCTCCTACCATATAGCATCTCATAAGGTGGCATACCAATGCTGGCATGATAACTGTTGTTGTATGGGAATTCAGCTAATGGTAAGTGGCCATCCCAACTTCCCCCAAAATCAATCACACATGCCCAAAGCATGTCCTCCAATGTCTGAATGGTCCCCTCTCCGAGTGACCATTAGTCTGGAGATGATAAGTCGTGCTAATATGTAACCTCGTCCCCATGGCGTCGTGGAATTTCTTCCAGAATTTAGATGTAAACCGGGTGTCACGATCAGACAAGATAGACACCAGCACACCATGACGAGTTACAATTTCCTTGATAAACAGATCAGTAACCTCTTGGATGAATATGTCTCGTGGATTAGTAGGAAGTGAGCAGTCTTCGTCAAGCGGTCAACAATCACCTATATGCATCATACCCTTTCGGCGTACACGGCAGCTTTGTAATAAAATCCATGGTGATGTGCTCCCACTTCCATTCCGGTATATCCAAAGGTTGGATCTTCCTATACGGCTTCTGATACTCGGCCTTCAACTGTAAACAAGTAAGGCATTTACTCACATACTCCACCACGTCACGTTTCATACCCGGCCACCAATAATCCTTCTTCATGTCTTGATACATCTTTGTGGCACCTGGATGAATAGAGTATCGAGTCTTGTGAGCTTCATCCAAAATCTTCACCCGTAGATCCACAAAATAAGGAATCCACACCCGTCCACAACGGGTTTTAACACCAAGTGTGTTCTCACCCAATTCTGCGACTAGACCTCTCATCCTTTCAGAGTTAGGATGGTCTTATTTCAATGCTTCATCTTGAAACTCTTTACCTTGCTTCATCATGTCAGAGGTCATGATTAGCTAATACGCTTTCACCCGAATCGGCTCGGGCCTCTCTTTCTGACTAAGGGCATCCGCCACCACGTTGGCTTTGCCCAGATGGTAATGGATCTCGCAATCATAGTCTTTTATAAGTTCCAACCATCGTCTCTGCCTCATGTTCAGATCCTTCTGCTCAAAGAAGTACTTCAACCTCTTGTGGTCAGTGAAAATGGTGCACTTCTACCCGTAAAGATAGTGCCTCCAAAGCTTTAGTGCAAAGACCACGGCCGCAAGCTCCAAGTCATGAGTAGGATAGTTGACCTCAAGAACCTTCAACTGTCGGGATGCATAGGCTATAACTTTTCCTCTCTGCATTAACATACACCCCAACCCTGAGTAGGAAGCATCAAAATAAACCCACACATAGATAAACGGGTCAAACACACACACACACCAAAACCCCGATTTTCTGATGTGTTCCAGCCCCAAATCATTCAAAAACATGTAAAAGAGGGGTCCTAGAACTCACACAAACGACCACAATGAGAAGAGCTTCGATTTGACCCGCTACTCGACGATTTTGCTCTCTTGAACCAACTCGAACCAACTTTTCACCCTTTTTCTCTATTCTTTCTCTCTTTTTAGCTGATTTATGGGTGTGGGGAGAGGGTAAGGGTTGGCCTCTCCCTTTAAATACCCCCACTCATCCAACTTTCTCTCGTTGGCGAGTTTGGTCCCTCGACTTTGGACTTTATTTTTTTTCTTCTTTCGTCGGCTTCAAAATAATAAATAACCGGGTGTTACAGGAACTTGGAGAAGATCCTATTGAGATCTCTGTGCATCCTTGGGTCCGTTTGTAGGACAATTTGAGGAGGCTTAGGAAAGGCTATTGCTTTGGGAGCTTGGTACCTTGAAGTTAGAGAAGTTAAAGCTGGCTCTGTGGTTCCACATATGTTGGTCTCTGAACACTCTCCTCCTTTTTGCTAGCATCATCTTGAGAGCTAGATGAGCTAGAGGAAGAGGTCAGTGAGACCTGAATTGATACATGCCTAATAGATATCTCAATCTATTTCTCAGCTAGTTGAGCCTTGAGATTTTCAATCTCAAGTTGTTGAGTGGCAGGCCTATCCTTTAAAGTCTTAGCCTTAGATTCAAGATTTGAGACTTTAAAAAGTAGGTCTTGAATGGTGAGTTTCATACTTCCCTCATCTTCCTTTGAAGAATCACGGGGAGATAAGGTAATATACCTAGTATATTCATTCTCACCACTAGATGTGGTTCTTGGCACCCTGGTTTCCCTTGCCTAATGATGTCTCTTTCAGAGGCATCAAAGGCACGGTTTCTATAGATTCAGTCTCATAAATGTTACCACTACCCTGAGGATCCAATGAGGCTCCTTCAGTAATGGCTGTTGACTCTACATGAGTCCCTTCCACATCAGTGGGACTCACCTTAGTTGATTTTTGCTAATGGAGGCTGGAGATAAGAGGTCCCTTTAGGCTCTATTGATCCAGAAGAGGGTATTGGGGGTCAACTTCATTACCATGAAGAGACATAATCTACTCATCAGTTCTTATCAATAGGTCAGTAAATGATATGGAAGTTATACCTAATGACCCAGGACTTTGGTCAATGTCTATTGGCATTAAGCCTTTGGTGGGGCTGTCCTTTTTTGGCTACTTAGGAAGTAAACAACTCACCCTAAGGGCTTTCAGCTTGGGTTTCGGGCTTAGGGAATTAAGATTGAGGAAGCTCAAATTCCTTATTGAGGTCAATAGTGAAGGGTGGTGACACCTCGGACAGAATGGGAGCCCATGTTTCCACTCTAGTCTTTTCAAATAGAACAAGAAGGGTTTGATCAATCAGAGTAGATTGAATAAAGGTTCGTTGGGGCATCTCTAATATGTGTATTTGATAGGGTGAGAAGGTAGATTTGACAAAGTGAGGGTAGTATTGGTGTGGGTTCATTACTTGTGGGGTTAACAGGGATGTCACCAGGAGCCATTGGCTCAATCATACCTAGAAGAAGATCAGTGTGTCTTCAAGTGTAGTTAGTCGACACTCTCTTCAAGACTTTGAAAATGGTGTGCATCATTTAAGGAACTGGTAGAACAGCTGCATAGACAAGCTGATTCTGGTCCAGCTCACAGTTAATGATGTGCTTAGAGCACATGGGATACATAAAGAATGTGTCCCTCTGGAGGTTCCCCATAAGGTTAATCAGCACAAACTTTGAGTAATTGAAGCAGAGGCCTGCCCACAGTACAGAAAACATAGAGCAAAAACTTCTAGTTGTATGAGAAATGAACTCGTAAATAGTAGACCTGCCCACATCTCCACCATATCCCATTTAGGTGTATATGTCATCTAGGTCTAACTTGGGGAATTCAGTAGGAGCTCCTTCATCGTGAAGCTCCAGGTGCTCCCTGATAAGTTGTTAAAAAATGATTAACTCCTGGCCACAAATGCTCGACCTGATTACCCTAACCACATTTTGGGTTTGTATTTGACTGTTGCTCCAAAATTCAGCTATGTGATTTGAGTAAACGGTAGGGTTAACAGTCAAAGAGGCGCAATAGGTAGATTGGGTGCGAAATAAGATAATATCAGAGAAGTCAGCATCCTTTGATGAATCAAGGAGTGCGACTTGGTTGTGCTGAGGGTTAACTACCATTGTGGGAAAAAGTTGCAGAAAGACGAGTTTGAATTTAGCTAAATGGAGGTGACGTAAGCTTGTGGGCCGTAAATTTGGTAAAAATATTTAAATGATGAGTCGGGTTTATTTAAATGGGTGAAATGGCGATTTTGGGGTTGGATAAGGTGAAAAGATTGTTTGGGGTAAGATGTGACAAGGGCGGTAAGATTATAAACTATTTAAAAGATTTCGACATCATCAATAAAATCTTTGCTTTTTATAGTGTGGGGCCCCAAGATTTACGTTACATAGTAAGATCTTCTTCCGAGTATAAAAGATTTCCGAAGGTAATCTTCTTCCGAAGCCATCTTAAGTTCCGAAGGTAACTTCTTACTTCCGAGAGTAAAAATGGTTTCTGAATGGAGATTTTTATAAGCTTCGGAAGTAGATTTGATATGTGATCAATCACTTCTTCCGAGACTAAAAACTCTTCCGAGAAGAAGATTTCCCTTGGATAAATTTTGCTTTGGAAGCTATGTGAAACATCTTCCAAGGGTTAATTTCTCTTTGGAAGAATCTATACTTAGAAAATTTTCAGAGAAAACCTTTTGTACCGGGGCTTATATTGTTTTGACAAAAGACATTACACATTTTAAAAAGGTTTTCAAATAAGATAGACTCATTAATGTTTATCATCCCAATAGCTGTAATGAGATACTTAAATTTTTGTTCATCAAAGGCTTTGGTGAATAAATCAACATATTGTTCATTTAAATCAACTTTGATTAGCTTAATCAGATTTTTCTCATAAATATCTCTAATGAAATGGTACCTGATATCTATGTGCTTTTTCTTGAGTGCTTCACTGGATTTTTAGTATGGAGATTGTCAATGTGGATAGGAGTGCTCATGAAGTTGAATCCATAGTCAAGCATCTAATTTTGAATCCATAACAACTGAGTACAACAAATTGCAGCTACAATGTATCCAGCTTCAGCAGTAGATATGAAACGTAAGATTGCTTGTTGCATTGCCATGAGATGATCCTTCCACCAATAAATGACATCCTCTTGATGTGGATTTCTTGTTGATATTACAGCCACTATAGTCACTATCTGAATAGCCATAGGATTGAAATTGTTGTTCCTTGGATACCAGAGAACTAGTTTGGGTGCTCCTTTGAGGTATCTGAGGATTCTCTTGGCAACAACTAGGTGACTCATCTTTGGATCAGCCTGATATCTTGCACAGATTCAAGTTGCAAACATAATATCAGGTCTACTTGTTGTGAGATACATCAGAGAACCAATAATTACCCTATACTGATGTTGATCAGTATCCTCCCCCTTAAAGTCAGGACATAGATTATGGTTTTTGGGTATAGGTGTTTTAGTTGGCTTACAATCCTTTATATCAAATATTTCTAAAATGTCATTAACATACTTAGATTGATTGATAAAGAACCCTTCCTTCATCTATTTTACTTGAATTCCAAGGAAAAAGTCCATTTTTCCCATGGAACTCATCTCAAACTTCTTCTTCATGATGCTCTCGAAGTCTTTACACATTTGGTCATTTGAGGAACCAAATATGATGTCATCAACATAGACTGGACAAGCAAAATGTCTTTCCAAGACTTCTTTATGAAAAGTATCTTATCAATGGTGCCTCTAATGTATCCATTCTTCGAGAGAAATTGAGGCATGGTCTCATACCACAGCCTAGGTGCTTGGTGTGACACATATAGAGCTTTATCCAGCTTGTACACATAGTTAGGGTGTTATGGGTCTTCAAATCCTAGAGGTTGGTACATATAGACTTCCCTATCTATATCCCCATGTAGAAAGGCACACTTGACATCAAGTGGGTAGACAGTAAAATTCTTGGATGCAGCATAAGCCAGAAAAATCCTCACTGCCTCATGTCTTGCAAGTGGTGCAAAGATATCAGTGTAATCAGTTCCTTCCTCTTGGGTGTATCCTTGAACTACTAGTCTTGCCTTGTTCTTGATTATCAAGCCTCTATCATCTCTCTTGTTTCTAAAAACCCATTTGGTACCTATAGGTACTTGATCAGATGGTAGTGAACATAGATTCCAAACCTTTTGTCTCTTGAATTGAAGCAATTCCTCTTGCATTGGTTCAACCCAGCTATTATCTTTCAAGGCATCTTCTACATTCTAGGGTTCCATATGTGACAGAAAGCATGAGTACAGGCAGACATTCCCATTGTGAGTCTGTCCTTTGTTCTCACACCTTCAGAGACTTCTCCTATGATGTTCTACACTGGATGAGTGTTATGAATCCTAAGCCTGGTATCACCTCCAATTGTAAAGATAAATCCAGGTTGGACATATTTTGCTCAGGAGCTTGAACACTTGGATCAGCTTTGTTCAAACTCATTTAATGAGGACTGATTGAATGAATGAGAAACACCAACATCATCTGCTGGCTGGGAGGCAGCATTAACAGTTGCTTGTTCCTTCAAATGCTACTTCTATCTGCATGGTGTTGTGTAGTGTCACCATATGAGTTCTGAGGCTCACTACGTGGACCACTAGTTAAGGTTCCATTATTCTTGAGATTGTCATACTATTAGATCTTAAGATCATGGGAGCCTGATCTTCTACTATTCTTGGAGAACTTGAATGAGTTTTGGGTAACTCAAATAGTTAATCATCATCAAAATCACTTTAAGTACCTATTCTAACTAAAACATTCTCACAAGATGGTTTAGAATAGTTTGAAAACAATTTTACGTCAAAAATATGATCAGTGCCATTCCCCCTAACATAAGGAGTGTGCTCATTTACAACAATATTGGTTGATTCCTCACATTGTTGATTTTTAATGTTGTAAACTCTATAAGTAATAGAGTTGGAGGAATATCCACCAAAAATAGTATTATCCGACTTTTTAGCAAATTTGGCCAAATTGTCCTTTGTGTTAAGTATGGTACACCTGCTGCCAAAGAACCTTAGAAAGCCAAGGAATGGTGACCTCTTGTTCCATAGCTCAAAAGGGTTTTTCCATGTGGCTTAACTACAAGAACCCTATTCTGCACATAGCATTCCCAGAATGTTAAAGGCAACTTTGAGTCAACTAACATAGTCTGAGCACTCAATCAATGTTCTATTCCTCCTCTCAGCAACACCGTTTTGTTGAGGCATTCCAGGAGCACTATATTGTCTTGCAATTCCTTTTGAGTTAAAGAATAAGTCAAGAACTTGATTCTTAAACTTAGTCCCTTGATCACTTCTAATTATCTTAACCTTTTGATCAATTTGGCTTCAATATTAAGAATAAAAGATTGTAACGTTTTAGTAGTTTTATCCTTAGTTCTTAAAAAGAAGACCCATGTAAATCTTATAAAATCATCAACGATCACAAGGCAGTATGATTTCCTTCCAATGCTTATTATACTTGTGGGACCAAAAAGATCCATGTGCAATAAGTGTAATAGAGTGATGATAGAGTTAAAACTTTGGATTTATGAGATGCTCTGTGTTCTTCCCTTTCAGGCATGCAACACAGTTATCCTTACAAAAAATTCCTTTTTAGGAAAATGATGTACCAAGTTATTTTTAAATAACTTATTCATGGTTTTAGAATTGACATGACGTATACGTTTATGCCATAATGTTGACTCATCACCACCAGCTTTGGAAAGAAAGCATGATACTTCACCTAGTGGGGAAGCATTGTTTATATCTAGCTTGTACATATCCCCTTTCCTAGGAGATCTAAGAAGCACCAATTCCTGAGGAATGGTCATCCTGAGTTTGAGGATAATGCACTCATGTTTTATGAAAAGTATTTGATGCTTTTGATCACAGAATTGAGAAACACTTAACAGGTTGTGTTCAAGCTATTTGACAAAGTTTACTTTGTCAACTTTTAACTTACCATTGGATATACTCCCTTTACCATAAATATATCCTCTGACCTCACCTCCAAACTAGATAGGACCTCCATCAAAATGTTGAAATTGTTGAAGGAGAGATATGTTCCCTATTATGTGCCTGGAGCATCCACTATCCACAATCCATACATTATTATTCTTGTCATGTGGATGTCCCTGCACATAAGATGAGATGATCAGTTTTGATTGGAAACCCAAGCATTTTTGGTCTTGGACTTTTCTAATGATAAGGATGATATTAAACCAAAGGCTATACATGGGGGTTCAATAGAGGTTGTGAAAGAAAAGGTTGGGCTACTACATCTTCTTTGATCTTCTATTCCATCCCTTGGTTGATCATTGAGGATGAGCTTCATGAAGCTTGAGCAGCATAACATTCTTCCAATGCTTCTTTCTATTCGAAAAAAGCCTTCACCACCTTTTCTTCCAAAGAAGTCTTCTTCCAGGATGATTTCATGAGGGCTCTCTTGTTTTTCTGAGTCTTGACAACTTTAACTTCCGAAAGCAACCTTGCTTTGGAAACAAGCTTTCCCTTTTTCATCACTTGAACCTTTTGATAAGGTCCAAATGAGAAACCTTTCCTCACTTCTTCTCTTTTAACATTGTTTGCATAATGTGTGCTAGCAGGATTGTAGTACCAATCTTTAGCCATGTGGTTTTGCAGACCACACATTATGCAGGCAATGTTAGTCTTCTTGGAAGTTAAGGATTGCATTTTCTTGGTTTTATTTTCTTTATTTGCAATATTTCTATTTAACTTCTGATCCTTTGGTAGGACAAGAGTGTTGGTACTACACACCTTTCCTGAATTAGAGTTTCCTACCACCTGGAATCCAGCTGAAATGAACACACCCTTTTGCTTTGGTTCTATCTTTAGCTTGGACTCAACCACTTTCTTGGTAGTTTTTTTGGCTGCTTAGCTCAGCTTCTTTTAGCCTTGCTGGTAAGGAGTTGATCATCACCGGTAGGAGGGGGTAAAATACATGTTCTTCCCTATGATGGTCTCTATTGTTGCATCACTCTTTGACTCATGGGATGGTGGGTCAGCAGGTGGAACCTCTTGCTCTTCAGTACCATATCTGGGTGTCTAGTAGACTCATAAGAGTATGGTGGAGCAATTTTATTGGTTCCTAACTCACCTTTGTTTTGATAACAATGTTTGGAGTGAGAGGATGATGTAGAAATGGCTTGGAAGTTTTGCTCTGAGATAGCATTCTTCCTTGCTTGAGCCTCAGCTATGACAAGCTGGGCTTGAGCCTTAGACAATTTGGATATTAAATCCTTGATTTGAGTCTTGTAGTTACTATGTTAATGTTTTAACAAGGACACAGTTTTCTCTAACTCATCAATTTTCTTATAGTAGTCAGATTCAACCCTTTTAAAATAAGATATTAAGATGATTAAAGACTCAATATCATATTTAATTTCCATATTGTAGTCTTGATATAACTTACCTTAACAATACAAGCTGGAGTACAGAGATGTTCATATACCTTGTTGTCATATGTTCCAGCCATGAGTGCTTCAGCAGGAGTCATATCTTGTACCATAAAGCTCCAGTCAACTTCTTGAGCTATAGTTTTTGTTTCAGTCGACTTCTCATTGGTTTTAGGTGTAGACGGATGTGAGGAGGTGTGTGAGGTTCCCAGATTTGAGTTTGAAGCCTTACGTTCCCTAGTAAAGTGACCAAGTTGGTTACAATTGTAACATCAGGCCTTTGTTTTGTCAAACCCAAACTTGCTGCTAGTTGGGTTTTGAGGGAACTGCCTTCTTGTTCTTTTGAAGAACTTCTTTGATCGGTAAGTCAGCAAAGCCATTTGTTGGACAATGTCCACATACTCCACATTATCTTGGCTAAAGCACTTTAGAATATCAAAGTAATACTGATGATCACTAGAGTACCCACCTCCTGTGACAAAGGCACAACTGTCCTGAAAAGGACCTTGGTGAGCCTGTTGAGACCTTGGAGTCTTAGGAAATATGATGTAGGGTCCTGAAGAGTAGGATGGCTACTGAGAATATGTCAGGTACTACTGAGGTTGTGTGGGTCTTGAGCCTTTAGCAACCATTAAAGCATTGCTAGAAGGAAGGCTTTAAGGTCTTCTAATCTAATGGCCTTTCTTGTTGTCTATCTCAACACGGTATCCATCAAGGATGCCATATAACTCAGTCATGGTGAGGGAGTTTAGATTTTCTATCTGCTTGATAGAGACACAGTAAAACGTCCACTCATTGGGAGTGCACTCACGAATTTTCGAGTTAGATCTCTCAATTCAAGAGCAATTCCCACAAACTAAAGGGAAGAGATAAGATCCATGTACGTGAAGTATTGTTGGTTGAGGGTCTCACCAGCAATGTAGGTGAAGTTTTCAAACTGCTACTTTAGTGAATTTTTATTTGAGTCATTGGAGCTAGAGTACATTTGATATAATGCATCAAACAGTTCTTTAGCTGACCTGTAGTGCTCAAACCCCACCATAATGGAGTTTGGTATAGCAGTCATAGGAACAGTCATGGCATTACTGTCAATGTCAATCTTCTTCTATCTTCATCAGAGTAGTCTTTAACAACTTTCTCTATCATGGGTCTGTTTCCACATGGGGCAGCAACCTTTGGTTTGAAGGGGACATTGATAATAGATTGCCATATTTTTCTATCTTGATACCTAATGAAGTCTTCAATAAGTCTTCTCTAAGATCTAAAATTTTCAGGGGTGATGATAGGGCTTTAGTCATCATCCCCATTTCAACTTCAGACTTTTGGTTGAGGGCTATTTTTGAGTGTGGTGAAAGGAGGATTGAAAAACAGATTGATTTGGATGGTAAGATCTCATAATCAAGAGCCTAAGAAGCTCTGATACCAATGCAGGATTGGTTTTGTGTCCTTAACAATAGTTTTTCTCTCAAACTCATTTAATCACACACACGAGTTTAGATGAAGCAGATTCTCTTCTAAGAGTGATGATAATATACTAGTAACAGAGAAACACAAGGAAATAATTTTCAAGGTACTTGTATATAATACTTCTCAACTCAAAGTATTACAAGACTCTTACAAGCATGTTACAAGAGTTACAATGAGAAACTATATACACTATCACCTACATCTGGATATATTTTGATACTAGCTAGAATCCTATAAACAAAAAGCAAATACTACAAAGCTATAGTTAAGGTATCTTAGATAATGTCTTATCTAACATTTGGTAGTCATGACATGTCCATGACTTACCTTTTGTCACCAACTAAAGTTGGCAACTATACTAAAAATAAAGGTGTGCCATTGTCCACCTATCCTATTACACTCCGGAAAAATGCAAGCATAGTCCTTCATTGCTAGCATGACATCCACCCATACCTTTTGTGGCATTGTCCTTCTTGTCCACTTTAACATCTGCTAGATTATCCAATTCCCTAACATCATCCTACATCTCACTAGGTTCTTGAGGCTTTCATATGAACCATCTCGTCAGCCAAAGTACATGTCTTCAATATTGCATTCTAAATTGTTAGGGGTGCAACATTGGCCACCATTCGACGAACTGAGGAACCATCCTGGTAGATGTGCTCAATTCTTATTTGATTTATGTGTCACAACTATGGCACCAGCTTTTCTAGTTTATGGAACTAGTAGGTATGGGCGACATGATTAGCTCCTATCATTACATGATTCCAATAACAAGATCCAACTTTTCCATTGAGTCCACAAGGTAGTACCTTCGTTTACCAACCCTTTAAGCTCATCCATAGTCATGGCCATTACAACCTCCATACCTCGAACTAATGTTTGGCCCTCTACTACCTTAGTTCTTCGCCACCGATGAACACACAACACAGTTTACCTTTTGATTCTTAGCAAAGATCTTGATATCCATATCTGTTCCCATTTTCTCAATGCAAAGGGTCATGGTTGTTGCTCTAACTTTCCTATCGTACTCCTTTGGTTTGCACGTCATGAACTCCATGTATGTACAACCAATCCTACTCTAGTGCCATTTCCTTCCATGTTACAAGTCCCATGTCCAACTCCAACCACAGGATCCCAATTCAAGCACGTCATTAGTATACCGAAGATGTTTATATATAGGATTCCCCGCAACGTTCCCACCACACCAACGATATTCCAAGAATGACGCTTAAACTGATTACATGACATCCACTTGCTTAAACTGATTACAATGACATCCACTTAGTCCACCAAGCGTAATGCTACATTGTCCAAATAGCCACTAGCCCAAGTCTTAAGATTAGTCTGAATAAAGCAACATAAGTATAGGGAGTCTTACCTCTATACTACAACTCTTCAAAGACCAAGTACATCTTGAACATACAGTTGATTTCCATGATCACGGAAACAAAAGTGGGAGCAACATCAAGATAAAGGCTCCAAATCGATTTGTACTTATGTCAAGATAAAGGAGATGGGTGTTTCCACACCACTGATTATAACAAGAACAAGGACTCCAATGTCCCATGTAAAGAATATAATATTCATACAAAGAATGACGTTATCTCATGAAAGGGTTTGCTAGATTTCCCATGCACTGCAAATTGCAATTACGTGTTCACACGTAATGATAATTTGCTTTGCATGGTCACTCCTAGTTCCTCATGTTGGAGTCAACACATCTTGTCAAGTATACAGTGTTATCCATGATTTGAGAATCACGAATATGGTCATTAACCCAAGGTTAAGTAACCGAAGTCAACACATCCGTCACCAAAACAGGTGTGTTGACCTTTGACTTTGACTTTTCACTTGATTTTGTCATATTTGGGCGTGATCTTAATTGATTGTTCATTTCGATGTTAATCAAAATTTTAAATTAATGGGCCTAGGGCATACTATTGGGCCTAGGGTTTTAGCCATCAAGATGGCCATTGGGCTTGCTTTCAATAAGGTTTTGTGCATTAAACTAATCAAGAACACTAAAATTTACTTTAAGACCCAACTAATCATACATTCGGGGACTTTGCCTAATACTAGTAAATAAACTTGAATTAGTTCAAAAATATAAATTATCTGATTTTAGGGCATATTATAGCTCGTTAGAACAGTATTAACGTGCAGAATTTAAAAATGTAAAAATTGAACAACACGAGAAATGAGACGACACAAGAATGGATGTGAAGGCCCGAAGGCCCTTGCCCCTCCCCTTAATCGGCCGAGAATCAACAAGGGGGCCTTTCCCCCTTGTTTTCTCACTTTTGCAACCCTAATTCACCTTCTCCTTGGAAACCCTAGCCACCACAACAATTCTCCTTGTTCCAATGTGTTCAGAACTTGATCGGACATTGAACCGAACGCCTTACTGGACAGACCGATGGACCGAATTTAACTATATTTATATATGTAATTAAATATAAGAAATTTATATGTGTATTTTATAGTTATATATAAAACTTAACTATATTTGTATATCCAACACACTAATTTATGGTTCGACATCCTCTTTTTATCTATTAAATTAAAAAAACCAAAATCCGTTTTGAACCGGTCTAGTTTCCCGGTCCAATCATCGGTTCGGGACGAACACGCCGGTTCGACCTGTCAGAACCGAATCATACCGAACTGGACTGGTCACCTAGTCGATCCCCGGTCGGACCGGCCGGTCCGATCCGATTGTAACAGCATTGCCTTGTTCTTCATCTAATCCATCAAAAATCATCATCTTCATTCAACAACCATCAATTTTAGTGTGTGGGTAGGGTTATACTAAAAAGTATGTTAATCTAAAAGACTAAGAAAGATTGTGGGCTTAACATGTGTCCTTTTATTATTTTAAATAGGAATGTATTTTGGTCATTGTGCCAAATAAATTAGCTCATTATGTCTTATACGTTTATTGTGTCATATATTTTACATTATTTATTATGTGTATTAATTATTTGTGTTTTACGTTTTATATTATTTTGTGTTATTTTGTCATTGTTTTTAGATTATAAGCTTGTTATGTATTATTGTGTTTCACAATTAAAAATACATAACAATATACTTTCAACAATGTATTTTTCAAAACTCATACTATTAAAGATAACACAATGTGTTTATTTGTTATTTATTTTTAATATGTATATAAAATTATTATCTATTATTATGTTTCACCATTATAAGTACATAGTTATGTTATTTTACCCATGTAATTTTTAAAACTCATGGTCATCAAGATAATACAATGACGATCAGAAGACACAATGATATATCGTGTTATTTGTTAATTTTTTTTATTGTATTAGAATAATTAATCATAAATTGTTATTATGTTTTACATAATAGAGATACATAACAATGTTATTTCATCGTTATATTTTTTTTATAATTAATCATTTTAGAAAAACACATAATAGTATTCAGACATACAATAACGAACAAAAAGACACAATAAACTACACTAAATACAAAAAGATGAGATATAGATTAATAGCGTAAAAAATTTAAATCTTTTTATATAACAATATTGTATTTGTTTTTTAAGATAAAAAACGCTTGGTTTTTTATGTAATTTTAAGGAAAACTTCACAAAATAGTACCCAATTTAATGAGTGTTCCATTATATTCTAAACTGTTTCAGTTACATCACTAAAATTTGGGATGATGTTCAAATTCTATATAATTAACCTGCTTAGCACGTAATTATTATTTTATATATAAAACAAATTAAACAAATAAAAAATCATTTTCAAATTCCAAAAAAAAAGAATTAAAAAACCCTAATAACTAAAATCCATCCATATTCCATACGTGACCATCGCTCCCACCTCTTTCACCATCCTCCGTCCACTGCCCACCATCCTCCGCCCACCATCTATATATCCAAAAAATTACATTGTCTAATGATTCCAAATGAGTCAACATATTAAATTATACCAACATCCATCTACATATCAAAAAATTGATATCTACATATTTATTTGAATATGTAGATGTATGTTGGTATAATTTGATATGTTGACTCATTTGGTATGTTAAATTGTTTGGATAAATAGATGTAAGTTGATATATTTGAAATGTTGACCCATTTGGATATATAAGTATGTTAATATAATTTGGTATGTTGATCCATTTGAATATATAGATATATGTTGATATAATTTGGTATGTTGATTCGTTTGAATATGTAGATGTATGGTATAATTTATATGTTACTCATTAGGATCATTAGACAATGTAATTTTTTTTGAATTTTACAGAACTTTGTAATTTATTATTATTTTTTAATTTCTACATAAATTTGGACAATGTATTTATGCATTTTTGAAACTTTTTTCAATTTTTTTAAATATTCAACTTTTTATTAATTGTTTTTAATTTTGTAACATTTAAGCGTTTTACCTACTACTCAGGTAAATAACAAGATTGAAACATCAACATAAAGTTTATGATTAGAACAAAAAAATTTATGAGTGACCTAATTAAACCAATTTTCAAACTTGGTTACCATTCTATAAAGTTACCCCTAATTTTCATACACAAAAAATATTGTACATAAAAGTTACGAACGTTTAAAAAAGTATTGAAACTACATAAAGTCAACAAAAGTGGTTATTACTAAATACATTTCTAACAAATTTTCTTTACAAATATAATCTTAACAACTGATTATGAGATCTATAATGGAGATTACTTCTTACTCTTTTTAATTTGATAGACGTTGTATTTGAACCCTAGTGTCTTATATTATATATATATACATAAATTTAATTTAATTATTTTATATATACTTAAAAAAAATTAATGAATAAATAAAAAGCTAATTAAAAAGCAATCATGTCACCGACAGCTCAAAATTTAGATTTAAAAATTCTTACATATGACAACCAAATATTCTATTTTGTGGATTTTAAGTATATAATTATCATGTTCCGGTTTAAATTTTGAACGAGAGGAAAGGAATTCTATATCTTTTTAATACACATTTCCAAATAATTATACAGAGACAGGTATGCAATCAATTGTAGTTCCATCTTCTCTCTCCATCTCTCTAGGGTTTCCAGAACCGCCGTTTGTTCGCTTATCACTAATCCTCTGGTAATTCACTTCTTAATCTCTTATTTTTATTTCATTTCTACTATATTTCTGCATCTATAGATACGATCTTTAATTTTTTTCTTTTTCGTTTGTGTACCTTTTGATGTAACTGTTTAATTTATAGTTGTTCGATTCCCTTTAGATCGGTAATATGTGCAGTTGATGTTTGTATTGAACCATCGGCAGATGCCGTAGATTCTCCCCGCTAAAGAACATGGGATTTTTCTGGTTTCTAATAGTTTTCGTATCGGATGATCGTTACACAGACGTGTGTTAGTATATGATAAATAAACTCACTTGTTACGTATGCCTAATTGGTTTTTTGGATATGTAGAACAACGAATTCAATTTCTGAAATTTACTTTGCCTTTTTTCATGGGTTCCTCTTTTTAAATGTTGTTGATTTTGTGATGAAACAGTTTTCTGAAAGTGTGATTGGCAAGAAAATATGGCAATGGAAGTTACTCAAATCTGTTGAATGCACAATCGTTGATGGGTCTGTTCGGAAGCATGCTGAAGAAAGTTTAAAGCAGTTTCAGGAGCAAAACTTGGCTGGCTTTTTGTTATCTCTTTCTGGAGAACTTGCTAATGAGGAGAAGCTATTGACAGTCGGAAATTGGCTGGTTTATTCTCAAGAATGCTTTGGATGCAAAAGAACAGCATAGAAAGTTTGAGCTTGTTCAGAGATGGTTATCTCTAATGTGGGTGTTAAGACTCAGATAAAGACTTGTTTGTTGCAGACTCTATCTTCTCCTGTTTATGAGGCGCGGTCAACTGCTTCACAAGTGATAGCTAAAGTTGCTGGTATAGAGCTACACAGAAACAATGGCCTGAACTTATTGGTTCACTTTATCAATGTTCACCAGGTTCCTGTTCATGTCAAGCAAGCCACTTTAGAAGCGCTTGGATATATATGTGAAGAAGTGTCTCCAGATGTTGTAGAACAAGATCACGTGAATAAAATACTTACGGCTGTAGTTCAAGGTATGAATGCATCTGAGGGTAGTAATGATGTCGGCTTGCTGCTACACGGGCATTGTATAATGCTCTCAGCTTTGCTCAGGTGAATTTCTCTAATGATATGGAGCGAGATTATATTATGAAGGTTGTATGTGAAGCAACATTATCACCAGAAGTGAAAATTAGGCAGGCGGCTTTTGAGTGTCTGGTGTCCATCTCTTCAAGCTATTATGAAAAATAGCTCCATACATGCAGGATATCTTCAACATTACTGCCAAGGCAGTGAAAGAAGATGAAGAGCCTGTTGCCTTACAAGCTATTGAGTTTGGAGCTCGATATGTGATGAAGAGATAGATATTTTAGAAGATTACGGTGGGATTTTGCTGGTGATTCTGATATTCCTTGCTTTTATTTTATAAAACAAGCTCTTCCTGCACTTGTGCCAATGTTGTTGGAGACATTGTTGAAGCAAGAGAAGATCAAGATCAAGATGAAGGTGCTTGGAATATTGCAATGGCGGGGGGCACATGTCTTGGTTTGGTTGCAAGAACTGTTGGAGATGATATTGTTCACTTGTGATGCCTTTTATTGAAGAGAATATAACAAAACCTGATTGGAGACAACGAGAAGCAGCCACTTATGCATTTGGTTCCATCTTGGAAGGGCCATCACCTAATAAGTTAGCTCCACTTGTCCATGTTGCTCTTAATTTCATGCTTACAGCTTTAACCAAAGACCCCAACAACCATGTAAAAGACACAACAGCTTGGACTCTTGGAAGAATATTTGAGTTTCTTCATGGTTCAACCATGGAGACACCATCATAACCCCAGCTAACTGTCAACAGATCATCACAGTTCTTCTTCAGAGCAGAAAGATGCTCCAAATGTTGCTGAGAAAGCATGTGGGGCCCTCTATTTTCTTGCGCAAGGTTATGAGGACATTGGTCAAACGTCCCCTCTGACGCCCTATTTTCAAGAGATCATCCAATCTCTGTTAACAGTTACTCACAGAGATGATGCTGGGGAGTCTAGATTAAGGACTGCTGCTTATGAGACATTAAATGAAGTTGTCAGGTGTTCTACAGATGAAACAGCTTCCATGGTGTTACAGCTTGTTCCTGTTATCATGATGGAACTTCATAAAACCCTAGAAGAACATAACCTTTCTTCTGATGAAGACAAAAACAGAATGAATTACAAGGCCTTCTTTGTGGGTGCTTACAAGTGATTTTCAGAAGTTAGGTTCATCAGAGCCAACTAAGTACCCCTTCATGCAATATGCTGATCAAATCATGAGCCTTTTCCTTAGGGTTTTTGCTTGCGCTGCAGCAGCAACGTTCATGAAGAAGCAATGCTTGCCATAGGAGCCTAGCCTATCAATGGGCTCAGTTTTGCTAAATATATCCTGAGTTTTACAAGTATCTGGAAATGGGTCTTCAGAACTTTGAAGAATACCAAGTTGTGCTGTGACTGTAGGTGTGGTGGGTGACATATGCAGGGCTTTGGAGGACAAGGTGCTGCCATGGTGTGATGGTATCATGACTCAACTTCTTAAAGATCTTTCAAGCAACCAGTTGCACCGATCTGTGAAACCACCAATCTTTTCATGTTTTGGTGATATTGCGATGGCAATTGGAGACAACTTTGAGAAATATTTAATGTATGCTATGCCTATGCTCCAGAGCGCAGCAGAACTATCTGCCCATACATCAGGTGCTGATGATGAAATGATAGAGTACACCAATCTATTGAGAAATGGCATATTGGAAGCATATTCCGGGATTTTTCAGGGTTTTAAAAACTCGCCTAAAACTCAGTTGCTAGTTCCTTACGCCCCACACATCATTCAGTTCCTAGATCTCATTTATATGGAGAAGACATGTAAGTATTTGCCTTAAATCTGGCACTTCATCTATATTCCATATTATGCAAAATTTGCATGTCAAAATGCTACTTTTCTTCAGTTATGCATGATTTCTTTTATTAAAATGATTTAATCTACCTCAATTCTTTTGGTTTATGACTTGATATTTATTAACATGCTTGCAGGGATGATGTGGTGATGAAAACTGCCATTGGAGTCCTTGGAGATCTAGCTGATACTCTTGGAAGTAATGCTGGATCATTGATTCAGCAATCTCTTTCAAGCAAAGACTTCCTGAACGAATGTTTATCCTCAGATGACCATTTGATTAAGGAATCTGCTGAGTGGGCCAAGTTAGCCATCAGTCGGGCTATTTCTGTTTAAGCCTTCTCTCTTGTGGTACATACTTCGTACCCTTTAAATATAGAAGCTCTGCATGCATATAAGTGAGTCAAGTTTGGGTATGTCTGTTTGGTCATCAAGGTGGGTATTTTGACTGATGTCTGATTCAGAATATAAAATTCATCTCTGAAGGTCCATTTCATAATGGTGGTGCGCATGAGTTGTTTAAGTCGGTCAATTTGGAGTCTTGCATTAGTCGAAGTCAACTGTTGTGTTGGTTAGAGCTGGGACTGCGGTCTTCTTTTTGTTCTGTTGTATACTCAAGTCGGGCTGGGGCTTGCATGCATTTTACAGCGTCATTCATATTTTTTCTACTTCATTATTCTGTATGTCAGATCTATATATATTTTTAAGTTTTCATTTGGAGAGAACAATTTTGAGTCATGCATCAGTCCGGGTCATCAGTGTCTTGTTACCACCCAAGTCTGATTGCAATCTTGTTTCATGTTTTATATCTCTTTGCCAGAAAGGGTCAAGCCACATTGTTCTTTAAGTTAAAAGTGTTGGTCATAATTAAAGTAAATAGTGTTTTTTTTGTTTATCATCATCATCATCCATTGCAACGATTAAATCTTATTTTGGGTGACGATGGTATTAAAATAGGATTTGAAGGATGGTTGTAGGTTGGAAAGAGGCGTTTTCTTTTGTAAAACTTATCTGGGCTATTACTCTAAACTGAAACTTCAACATCCGATGTGAACTCAAGAATGTTATTGTGTAATTGTTTTATTATTTAAAAGGAATTTTATTGTGGAACTGTTTTATTTATTCAAAGGCCAAAACATTTATTGTACCGCATTTCTTGTATTAATATACACCTGGTTTTTTATACAATTTGTCATTTCTATTAATTTTGCTTGTTCAACATTGTTTATGAAATCGATTATTCAATGACAAATGATCACAGCAAAAGTAGATTTGACAGGAAACTATAATTTTCAAAAAATTTATGAAGATAAGAATTATTGGTACTTTAATCTATTCAAAATAACGGTTTTTGTTATTTCAAACTATACATTATTGTTGGAACCCCTCCCTGTAACTAGAGCTGTAGTTGCATTTTCTGATCAAATGTGTCGTTCTCTGTGCATTGGTTAGCATACTTGATAAGTATATGTTTTTTCTCTGTAACTACTTTGTACCCTCATCACGAGCATGCTTGGGGGGTGGCAGTCAGTGTAGCGCCAGTAGCCAATAGTGTAACAAGCTGGGTTTATAGTGTCTGTTTAGTACCTATGTTTATTTCTAGAGACGTGTGGATCCGTAATATTAACAGGAATGGATGGATTGATGTGTGTGCATGCATCTAATCACACTTTGGTGGTACATAGGTCTACCTCTCCATGTGCACACTTATGGCTGAATTGAGTGTTATCCTAGGCTATGCTAGTTGTTTTTTGTTTTTGATTTGTAATAGTTCTAGTGTTAAAAGATTTCTAAGTTTTTTCTTGTCAATTCCATTGTTAGCGTAAGTTTAATCATGTTATGTTTTTAGTTCAGATGTCAAGTTATTATGTCACCTTGCATTAGTTAGCTAGTTATACACATTGTCTGATACCTATTGGATTTACTTTCCATTCGTTGTATTCCCAAAAGACCTTATGAAAGACATGGGGGTTAAATTGTATTTTATGGACGTTTGTAATCAAACTATTTCCTTTTTTTGTGTTTACGTATTTGATTTAAAAAAAATGAATTATTATGTATTTCAACAATCGAGAGTTTTTTCAAAGTTTTTAAAAATATTTTACTACAAATTCAAATACATTATGTTATGAAACTAATAAAATAAGGCATAATGGTTTTCCTATTTGTATTTAAACTTGTATGAATCATTATTAAAACCTTTTAGTACCCAGGAACGTAATAACTTTCATGAATAGGAGCGACATAACTTAGTTTTATGAAGTCATGAAGAACAATTATCATGTGTATACGTTTCATATTCTTATTAAAGATATCGTTTTTATTTTCTATATGATATCGTATTTATTGTGTTTAGTAAGACCTCCACGTGAAAACTTCTACATCTTCATCTTTGTGTATGTATTTAGTATGCATTAGGCTTATATTTTTTTGTTTTACATGACATATAATCAGGTTACACGGAATCACAAACATGGCTTAGTCTAGAAAGATTAAGAGGAGAAATGAATTATAAAGTATCATAAAACCTTACGTATGAATAATTACCGTAATATGTAGAACAAAATATTGCGACATAATCTAAGCAATGAAAGTTTTAAATGAAGTAATGAATGTGGTGCTACAAAGGGGCTTGAGATATCTGTTAAGGTTTAACCATTACTATTAACGAAGGAAAAACATCCAGTTTCCTACACTACAATATATTAGAATGTACATGAAAATTGATGGCGGCAAACCTTGCATTTATAATCTTTCTTCAGTTTCTATATGTAGCAATTTAGATTATCGCAATTAACGAGAAGATGCATAACTTCTACAATGGCTCAACAACGAATCACCAAGATGGTGTGTAATCAGATTGATAGTGGAAGTGTGTGATGATGCTTCTTGATCATAATGATGTTACACTATTGCATTTTGTTTAGAATATCCCCCAGATCATTGTGATAGCCTCTTTCGATCCATAAGGAAAGTTTATTCCCAAGGATCTAACCAAGTTTCAATGAGGATCCGAAGAAGATAGAAGTTGATGAAAAGACATAGAGATAAGGTTTGTTACACTTCTAGTCTCTAAAAGGATTGTAAGATAGCCCAATTAAGTTATGGGAGGACAATCCTAATGTGTAGGCTAATACACATCGAATTCTGTATATTATCTTTATTATTGAGGCGTCAACAGTTTATAGATTTACGTGTGAAAGGGGATATAAGAATGAAGACTGCTAACAAGTTTAGATATCTACTAAGCCATGAAAGGTGATTACCCATGTGATAAAAAGACCAAAGATCTTTCTTGACTAGTTGTATCGTAGTGGCATGAAAAATTAGGACTTCTTACCGAAGATTCTGACTATAGCATGTTGAACATTCATATAACTTAAAGTCTTTATATATGAAATTATAGATGTAAATTTTAATAACACTGTATTAGACTTGATAAATAGGGATTAAATCAGAAGACTTGATTAAATAAACACACAATTTTAAGGTAAAATGGATTGTGGCATGGTTTACATTGCTAATATGTAACCAACGTATTAAATTCCAACTGGCTATCAAATGTCTAATATATTCTATTGTAGCAATCTTAATAGAAATGATTTGAAATGGTCAGCATGTGATCATCATGTTAACTTTCCAACTAATCACAGGGTTATATGACAGAGAGCTCAAAGTTTAACATACACTTAAAACCACTAATACATAATCACATCAAAGTATTATAACAAAAATGATTCGAAGTGGTTTACATGTGACCATCATGTCAACATTCCAAATGATCGTATGACTAGGGAATGAGACCACAGACTCTAGTCTACTTTAATCATTAACTATGTTGATTCAAAACCAAAGAGAATACTTACCATCTTAGTGTTTTGCTTAAACATTTATTTACTTGCATTATATCTTTTAACTATTTGCATCTTTAAGAACCTATAAATTTAATGAAACTGTCACCTAATTATAATAAGCTATTGTGTCTTGGGTCGATATTTGGTTCGGTTCTTATCACAATTATACTACATACGATAGATACGCTTGCCTATTTGTGTGCATATAGTGCTAAGGTTACGTTATTTTATAACTTTAAAACTTAAATCGTGTAACATTCTTATTTAAAAAACACACACACACACACTCATACTACATCTAGACATCTCAGGTGTGGGTAACAACAGTTGGAGCGACATTTGCTCAGCGTGGACGCTTGTATAGGGAAAGCATCAAGTTCATCTTACATGACCAACAAAGATTGCAGTTTCTGCTAGGAATATGGTTTTATTTTAACTTCTTAAGGTTCTTACAAATGAATCCATGGTGGGAGCTTTTTAAAGTGTTTAACCGTCGACTTTTACGCTTTCATTAATTTAAAAATCCATATACAAATCTCAACATGTTGTATCATGAATTAGTAAGCTCGTGTTCAAAACTCAAAAGTAAAGTGTGAAAGCTTATAAGAATAATACATTTTAACTAATGCTTAAAGAACACACTGATCACCAAGAAGCTACTTATCAGTTCATTTGCCGATGCTTAAAAATTTAGTATTCATCCAAATATGTGTACAACATGTCATCTTTCTTCGACTTGCGTCTACTAAGCAACGCCTTGAGTAGACGTTTACTTTTGCTTGGTATTTGATCGGTCTCCTTATATGTGTCTCGATCACTGTAAACACGCATTGAAGCGGATTTCTGATATGCTGAAACCTACAAGCAAACCATTGTGTCAAAAAGATGTCTACCAAAAATTCAAAATTGATCTGTCTCTTAGTTTTAAACACAAGTAAATGGTCAACCATGGAGGTCAAACAGACAACTTTCCAACTTCAATATTAGTAGGATTCTTTAGGTTTCCAAAAGCAGATTAAATTTTGAGTCTTCAACGTATACCATAATCCCTTTGACTTTAGAAATAGAAAGTTGACCTCACAAGTCAAAGTGTGTGCATTACCCTTTGCCGGCCAGTGAATTGGGCGTTGTGGGCCTACTGGGATTTGGAGTTTTGGGTCTTGAACTTGGTCTTGAACTGGGGGTCGTTGGCCTACTCGATAAAGATCCGTACGCAATAGGGGAAATCGATGCGGTGAAACTGATCTCCTTTCTGCTTCATCATACAAATTACATTTCATCAATAAAGGGGTGTTTGGATTCGCATTTTGGAACTATTTTTGTGACTTGAAGTCAACATGTTAAGCTTTTGACAATTTTTATTATGTGATCATTTCTAGGGAAACAATGGCAGAGCTTCAACATAAATCTTATAAGGAAGCAGGGGCAAACTCTATATATAAAGATATTTTAAACTATAAGGTCAAAAAATAACACCACCGACAAAAAAAAGGGCGGTCATTCCAAACAGAATTTATTAACCATATACTAGGATTGTTATCTTAAATTCTGCTTAAAAAGCTATCATGAATTCTGCTTAAAAAGCACATCCACAGACCACTGGTATGCAAAAAAAAATCTAAAAAAATATACTGAAATGCATGCATACCTAACGCTTTTTGGGGCTGAGCCTGTGAAGGCAAATGATCCAGGTTGCTGTGTGGAAGGAGAGGGATCGCCTTTTTGTACATTTTTTTTCGGTTTAATCTCCAGAACTAAGCACTCGCGTGCATAAAACTAAAAAATAAATTACAAATTTACCTAAACGAAGATGACAGGGTTTCTCTGATTGTACCTCGACAGCTATGTATAAAAACAGACCAATAAGCACATTTTATCATGTATAACTATATTATGACGATTGATTCTCTTTACCATTCTTAAATTGATGCCAGTCGTCTTTGTCTTCCAAACTGCATCCTTGGTACTTTGATTTAGTTCTGATACCACTTTGCATCGTCTCTCCAGCTGAAGTTTTCATATTAGATAACAATTATTTCATTCTAAAGGATCAGAAACAAAAAAAGCAAAATAAAGTGCGTATTAAAGGAACGATTAAGTTTTGATTACCAGGCAAGATGTATCTTTTATGATACTTGGGAGTGTTTATCAATGAAGACTGCTCGGCAAGACCTTCGTGACCGAAACACCCCTGGCATATTCCTATTCTCTAACATACCACGTTAAAAGAACAAAGTCAGAATTAAAACCGCCAAAAGTAAACATGAAACTCTAACTCTAAATAAATTTAAATCCGTATGGAAATGATAGTAATTGACTAATTGTGCACTTCATTGATCTAATGAGAATCTAGAAGCAAATGTTGTTGTATGCAACTAAATGATGGTATGCTAAAGTACTGTTGAATACATGAAACTCGAAGCTCCGTTTGAGAGACTTCATTCGCTTTCTCGCCAAACAGATCATTAAGTTTAGACGACACAGCACCCAAATGGTCCACTGTATGACCAGAGCTTGATGGCATAATCTTTTAACGTATCAACCACTCTGCACAGAATGACAAAAGGTGGATTACTATCTTTTTGATTCAAATAATCACTGTGTTCCCAAACCAATTAATCACTCACAATTGCTTTTGGTCATCATTAGTGTAAGATAATTCAAAATATTCACCAGCAGCATATAATTGCTTTCTCAGATTCTTCAAATCCTGAAACAATATCAAGCATACAACAAATAACAACTCTGTAAACACATGGGAAAATAAGCATGAAGAACATGAGATTGCCTTGAGACTTTCTGAAAACTGCAAGCTTTGTTGCATAGCTGTTTCATCATAGTTCGCTGGTTCGTGTGGGACCGCCAATGCCGCAGATGAGGTTAGTGTCTCCATTTCCTGAACAATTTGCAAAAATAAAAGCAATTGTAAAACAAACAGAGAGAATTATAACATGACGTTTTGTTTCTGATGTCATCTAGTGTTCTTGGACACAATTACATACATGAGGCCATATTCTAGATTTCATAAAACAAACCTACCAGTATAATCCCACTTATAACATAACTATTTCAGATTTTTTATAAAGATTAAAAATTCATCAAAATTCCAATTGAAAACATGAACACAAATTGAAAACTAACCTCATTGGTTTCAACTTTCACATCAAAATGTGTGCAACTAACAATTACGATGTGCCATGAAGACTCAAAATTCTTTCAATCCCAGTAAAACCAAATAAACCCATGAGTAAAACATCAAAATCTGCACATTACACGTCAAAAAGCTCATTTGGCAGCAAAATCCGCAAGAACAGAACATCTAACCAAAGCCCATTACAATGATGCCACAATGAACTCAATTCCTCAAGAAAATATTACAATTTCACAACACTCAAACAAAAACCCACGAGTAAAAGACTGACCTGATTAATGGGAGCAATAGAATCAATCAGAAGGTGATGATTATTAATCTTTGTGTAATCATTGGTTTTGTCGAAAGGGAATTCAAAATATATAGAATAAGAGGATAATAATTTGGTATATTTAGAAAAAGGGGTTGTTTGACTAAACCAGAAGACAACAACAATAATTCATCCGGCATATGTGGGAAATTAAGAATGCTTGAAAAATGGATGTTTAAAGGTGGCAATTAGCAAAGTGGGAACAAGAAGAAGATGAAGGGGGTGGGGGTTGTCACAAAAGTCCACTCTGCAATTCTTTAATGGCTAGAAAAGTTAATGGGATAACATTATTTTGGTTTGTTACAGCCTACATACAATCCATATTATACGATGTGCAGAAAGAAGTCGTATTCACGTCGACATTTTGTAATTCTTTTATGACAATAATTTATTCTTTTAAAAAAGAACATAATAATTTTTTTTTTAATTTTAACTTTCAATTTAGTATATTTCCATGTTTGCTGCTTTATGCTAACAAAATTCAGTGTCATTTAGAAGGCTTTTTTAAATTTTGCTTTTGATAATTATTTCTAAAACGATAGTTAATCATAAACTCAAAATAATGCGAGTGTTAAGACCGGATAAAATATTTGAATTGTTGCATGTAGACATTGAATCCAAAATACGAGGATGTTTTTCTTTTTTATGTAATTACTAAGTTATAATTCTGTGCAATACATAAGTTAAATAAATTTACTATAATGATTAATATAAAAAATTATGTCTTAAATATTGTATAATATACAATATACATAAGTTAAATAATTTACTATTAGTGGTTAATAATATAAAAAGTTATGTCTTAAATATTATATAATATACATTATACATATTAAATAAACCCATTTGTTACACATTTGAAAATTTGAAGTTAACATATTTGAAATTTTAATTACGAATATTATTAATGAATGAATAACCATTATAGCATTCATAATAAAAATGTGAAAAAACAAAGAAACCAATTATTAAATGATCTAGAATGGTAACAATGTCCAATATATTTTTATTATTAGTATAGAGAAAATTGTCAAAAAAGTATTAGTAACGGTTTGATTATGTAGTCAACAAACGCTTAAAACAAATAACATCTTATCAAGGCTTAATTATCTAAGTTACCTCTTATGTCAAAATTAAAATTTGTGTTTAAGTGCCATAAGTTTACTAATAAATTAACCCATTTGATTATGTATATATGATCAAAATATTTAAATCTTCGTATTCTAATAAAAAAAACTTGGGATGATACATGATAACATTACATTTATCCTCACCAATTTTTTTTCGTCCCTCTACCCTATAAAATAATTACCTTAATTAATAATAATATTATTTAACACCTTTTAATTTAATAAATTAAGAAAGAAGTCTATTTATTAATGTTATTTCTAAATAATAACTTTTTGAAAAATAATAATTTTTTCTAACGAATAATTTTTTATAAAAAAAAAATATTTTAAAATTAGTATTACTAAAATTCAATTTAAAAAAATAAAATTTTAATAATGAAAACAATTAAAAACAATTTTTTTAAAAACCAAAAAGCCGATGTTATTTTTTTTTTGAAAAATAATTAAAAATTTTTTTTAAATGTTGATATCATTGTTTTATTACTTATAGTTATTTTATATGTTAAAATATTATTTTATAACTAGTAATTTTTATTATATTAATATTTCATTTATAACCCTATAATTCACGAATTTATTAAATCTAGTATATAAATAAATCAGAATATATATTTGATGTGGCATTGAGGATGTATTATTAATATGAAAGGGCAAGGGTAGGGATAGGAAAATATTATGTGACAAATGGTCTAATAGTCTAATAAAATTGATAATTATTATTTATAGAAATGACGTTGATTTAGATCTTTTAAATGTAAGTTTACTGGATGATATTTGGAAGTAACAAGATTTTTTGAAAACTAAAATTGAGCTTATTTTCATCCTTTAATTTAAAGGTAAGGTTTTAAATATAAAATGTTTTAATGTAACAATGTATATATAGATTTATAAAGTTAGTATATAATAAATCAGAATAATATTTTGATGCGGCATTGAGGATGTATTATTAATAATATGAAGGCAAGGTAGGGATAGGAAATATTATGTGACAAATGGTCTAATAGTATAATAAAATTGATAATTATTATTTGTAGAAATGACGTGTGATTTAGATCTTTAAATGTAAGTTTACTGGATAATATTTAGAAGTAACAAGATTTTTTGAAAACTAAAATGACTTATTGTCATCCTTTAATTTAAAGGTAAGGTTTCAAATATAGTGTTTTAATCTAAAAAGCATAATAAGTAATTTAATCATCAATCTTGGTAATTAATGATTAAAATCAAATTGTAGTGAAAAGTTTTGCTAAAAAAATAATTTAGACATGACTATTATTGTTGGATTTTTAAATCTTACTTTTTTAAAACATTCATAATTTTTATTGAAGATTCAAGGACACGTCCGCATATTTATATGGTGTATGTCAACTAATGAAAATGAAGGTGACATGGAAAGGATACAATTACAATGAAAAAGGACAACTCCAGACACTTGGTAGGCATGGCAAACATATGGAAGAATTGGCCAATTAAAAAAAATATCAACATCAACTGTTAGATTAGGGTTTTTCAAAATATCTACCCAACTATAAATAGAAAGCTAATATCATGTGTAAGGGGACTTTCACTCTTTGAACGACAAGCTTATATCACTGTATAAAACCTTTTAAACTTGGTACTTTGTCAAAAGTTTACTCTTTTCCATTAAAGGAAGAGTTTCTTAAATCTTCATTATATACCAAGATTATTTTTCTTATAACGATTACAACATTGAATTTAACGTCTTTTTATTTAAAACGAGTATAGTATCATTGTATATATAAAAAAATATGTCTTTCAACTCATATAATTTTATTTAAAATCTTAAAATTGTTTTTACACCCCTCATCATATTTATTATTTTAGTTTTATGTTTACTATTACTGTAGTAACACTCACACTATACACACTACCCTATACTTTATACCCACCAATTACAATTTTCAAGTCACACCACAACATACCATGTGAGGGGAGGGGTGCTCACACCGAGAGATACCGGCGTAGGGGAAGAAACATAGCTTCAAAATGGGGGAGAAACTATTGGCGTGAACGTGGTGAAATGGCCGAACAACGCTACGTGAGGGACCACGGTGGTGTTGCCGCACGGTGCCGTCCATCGCCGAGGGGTTACAGCATGGACGCCCCCACCCTAATATTTTTTGTATAGATATTTTTAACCCTAATAGCTTCCATACGTCAATATAATAACAAATTCGATACCATTTTCAAATCGACGTAAAACATGAGCGACTATAATTTGGTCGTCTCATAATTTTATATTTTAGTTAAAAGGAGACATATTTTATATAATTAAATAACCGTTATTTATAAATGGACTATTTCTAGTTATTATATAACAGTATATTTTATTACTAGTTTTAATAATCCGTGTATTATGTGCTGAATGAATAAAAAAATATTTTGATTATAAAATGATATTTTATGATTGAAGTTATGTGTATTAGTAAGAATTATAAGTAATAAATAATGATATCAACTTTTTAAACTTTTATTTTTAAATTTTTTTATATTTAAAAAAGTACACATTTTGTTTCAATGCATAGTGTTTTAAAATTTTTTCCTTCATATATATAGCTACCACTTTGAATTATTTTTGGTTTATAAAAATTATACTTTTTAAAAACATCAATTTTAATTTCGTGTTGTCAAAATTTTTGATGTTTTAGAAAAAATATATTTATAATTTATTTATACATAAATAATAATAAAAATTTTTTCTTAATTTACTAAAAACTATTTAATCTTAGAAAAGTTAAATAATATTATTAGTATTTAATGTAATTAGTTAATAAAATAAAATAAGAGAAAAACCTTTAGTGAGGATAATGTAATGTTGTCACGTGTTCACCATAGTTACATTTTTATTAAATAAGAAGATATCATTAGGGCATTCACAATCTGTTTTATATTTTATGTGAGGGGGTGCTTTATATATATAGGAGATAATTATAAGTGATTGTGAGTGAAGGAGATAATGAATTTATGGGGTTTGTATCATGTTTTCTCATATTTGGGGAAATATGAGAAACCCCCGTAAATTTTTAATATTTATTAAAGTGATTGTGAGTGGATGAATGAGAAAATGTAATATAGAGGTATGAAAAATATTATTTAATTAGAAAAAAATAGAAAAAATAAGATTTTTAGTGTAATTATAAAAATGAAGATGAGGGATGGATTGTGAATGCTCTTAGCAATCTATGAATTGTATATACTAGTATAGATTCCCGTGTAATACACAGGTTGATTAAATAATATACGAATTTGTAATAAAAATTTAAAAATTATAAATGAAATTTGTAAATAAGATATGATTGAGTTAAAAATAAATAAGTAGTTCAAGTAAAAAAAAATAATGATATCATTTTAAAATTTCATATAATAAGATTGTAGTTTTTTAATTGTGTTCTTAAATATTCTGTTTTTTTAATTTTATTTTGAAATAATAATTATGTCATGAAATTTAGAAAAATGGTATTAAAATACCTTGTATTTAAAAGAATTGTTCATATATTTTTAAAGTGTATATTTTATTATAATATCAAGTTTTTAAAATTTTACAATATCAAAATTTATTTATAATTTTTTTAAAATAATATAATTACAATATATAATTTTATCATTATTAAAAAGAGAGACATGTGACGTAAAAAATATTTTTTATTATAAATAATAATTAAATAACCTTAATTTTAAACCTAAGCTCTAAATTCTCTTAAACTGAATTCGAATACATCAAATATTAATAGGAGATAGTTACTGTGATAAGTAGAAATCATGTGGTGCTTGGAGAACCATCAAGGACCCTACCCCACAAAAATTATAAACCGCCATTCTCGCCTAAATTTTTATCAATTAATTCAAAATCGTCTGTTGTTTATACAAGGTGACTTTGTAAAATAATAATCAATTTTCAAAAGTGTTCCAATTAATAACTCAAGTTTTAAAATGTTCTAATTAGATAACTCATTTTTATATTTTATACAAATTAAAAGTCATAACATATTTTTTAACATGTTATACTTTTGGATTCAGTTAGAAAATATTTTTTTTTATCTTTTGATGCTGATATAGAACGTTGACGTAAATTTTAGGCATTTTTTTATTTTTTTCATAATTAACATGTTCTTTTTATTTTTTAATATAATTTTATATATTGAAAATTCTAACTCTAATGTCTTTTCCATTATTACTTTCTTGTCATAATAAAATTTGGTAATGACTCGATTTGATCGTTGAAGGTCCAATTTGAGAAAAATATGCATGAGTGACTAAATTAAAATATTTTTGAAACTTGGTTACTATTCTATAACATTTTCCTGAATTAACACTCTTTTTTTCTTGTAGATGATTGCGAAGCGGATGACAATACTTTCAAAATTTTATTTACACAAACTCATATTATATATGTAATCTGATTATCAAGTATATATTTTTATACATAAAGTACAACCACCTAATTGTTTTTTTTAAATCTAATACTTTTACATCTTTACAAATTTAACTCTTACAAATTTATACTTTTAACTATGTTCCCCTATACTTTTCATCTCTTACAAATTTATCAGTTTACATTTCGCTTTAAATTTTGAGAGTTAACACCTTATAAGATGCGTCTGTGGTTCAATGTTGTTACGTCTATTTTTTCCGTTTAACGACCCATCACAACGTGCGGGTCTTAGGTCAACTTATTTATCGTTTATACTATTTTACGTTTCACGTGAACGATTCAACTTTTTTTCATCTACTTTCTGTTTGGTTTTCTTTTTTTTTCGTTTTTATTTCAATTCTAATACAAGATTTTCCGATCGATGTTGGTGGTCGCTGACGTGGTGTGTCATTGTGCTACTTAACATGGTTTTACGCCCCCCATTGCAACACGGTGTGCTTAATACTATTAAGACTATCTTTCATTATGATTGTTCAAACTGCACCGCTCGATACTCGCTCGACACTCGTTCGTAATTTGCCCGAAAAATGCTCGTTTGAACTTCTGCTCGGTTGGCTCGGTTTGGCTTAATTATTTTATATTGTATACACATATGTTCTTTATTCATAGCATTTTAGTAGATTTGACCAACTATTTACAAATGAGAATTTTATAAATTTTCCCTTCCTAAGAACATAAATTACATATTTTCCCAAAAAAAATCAGTTACATATTTTCCTTTCTGAAACATATATATTACATATATATCCATTTCATTCAACTTAATAATTAAATACTATGTTACTATTTTTACTAAAAGATTTTTTCATATTGATGTTTTAATTATTATTAAAATTGTTTAAAACTTTTGACAATTGTATTTCGTATTGGAGATATAACTTTGATAATCATTATTGTTGTTCGAAATAAAGTTTTAAACAAGATGTAATTTTTTTGTTTTTATTAATATAGAAGACTTGGACTTGAGCACTATGTAATTGATAGTATTATAAAATGAAATGTGTAAAAATACTTTAGCGAAATATGAGTAAAATAATCATTCAATAATAATTTTACTAAAATAGTAAATATGTAATATATATGTTTTAGAAAGGAGAATATATAATTAATTTTTGATTTGGGTAGATATGTTATTATGATTTTAGGAAGAGATATAAGTAAATGCCCCTTTACAAATATACAACTATATTTATACATATTAGATCAATTAGACTAAAAAAATTTAACACTAAGAATAAAAGTGAAATTCAAATTCGGTAAAGATAATTTTTGATCCTGCTCTTACTCTTAGTCGATTATCTACTGCTCTCACAATTACAATCTCTGCAATATGTTCACCGTCTCATCAGCTACAACATTAGTCTCGTCGTTAGACACAACGTATTGTTATTCATGAAAATATAATGTTATACAACATGGTTGCTTTTTAAATTATTAAAACTTAGGACCTAACATTGTCAAAATCTTTCATTGCAATATAAATTGGATTACACACTATATAGTTGGGTTGTACAAATTGTTCGCCACTTGTTTGCACTCGCTTGACGCTCGTTCGAAATATTAAAGCTCGATAAAAGCTTGTTAAATTTCCACTCGGTTGTAAACGAGCCGATCGGCTCAGTTCGGCTTGACTCGTGAACAACCCTATCTTTCATGATGGTTACACTTCATATAAATATATGTATTCAGTTAATGGTTGATAAAAATAATTTTTATTTGCATATTATTGACATTAAAGACGCGGGTGGAGTGGTTGCATTTAAACACTAGGTTAGTCCCTGTGTAATACACGGATTGAATAAATAAAATATAAAATGATTAATAATGAAAAATTATTAATTACAAAACCATATTTTATGATAAGTAATGATTAAATTACTTATAAGTATTACTGTAAGTAATAAACCAATGATATACTTTCCTTTAAACTTTTGTACTTTTGTTTCTTTTATTAAGAATTTGAAACATTTTATTCTAATTCAACTATTTTAAGAAAATATCATTTTATAAAAAAATTATTATAACTCTGAAATTTAATTATTATGGTTCAAAAACTTATTTTTTAAAAACACTGTTTTTATAATATTTTGTATTTTTTAAAAGTTGATAAAATTACTTATGTTATACAAAAGATTGTTTCTTCAATTTTGCATTTATAAAAAAGACATCTTTTTTAATTTATAAAGAATTATTATACTTTAAAAAATAAATAAATAATATAATTGATAGTTAATATAAATATTTAATAGGAGAGAGAAACAGAAAAAATAAGTTAGAATGTCTAAAATTTCGACAAATAACAAATTATGACATTCTTTTATTATAATACATAAATTAGATGGTAGAAAGTAGAGATCATGATTGTGATTTCAGGTTTACACTTTTATGAAAAGTTGTTTAAATAATATGATTAATAGAACTGATGACCTAACAAATGGGCACTAATAATACTACAGTGGCGGAGTTTAAACATTTATGTAGGGTGACGGGGTAAAATTAATATTTTTTACGCGGGACGAACTCGATACTTATATAAAAATTTACACTACTGGTCCAAAAATTTACACTACCGGACTAAAATTTAATACTACCGACTAAAAACAGGAGGACAACAATAGCAACTTGGATTACTATGCTCATCAATAGCAACTGAACTGCAATAACAACTTGGATAGAAGTAACAATGAGCAAGCAATGATAACTTGATCATTAGCAACACTTGCTAACTTGGTATTGTCTACGATAGAGTTCCGACGAATGTTTGCCATTGATATAACTCTCCAACTACAAATGGTTATAATTATAAACCTTTAATGAAACGTTGTGATGATCCGTCCCCTATATAAAAGAACAATCTTTGGTCTTTTTCTAGTATGTTTTTATAATAGACTCACGTACTTGTTCTTTTTTAATCTAAATTATCTGATTAATAATTCGTATTTACCAATGAAATATCTTAATCTAAGAAGAGTCTTCATGTAAATTAAAGAGACATTTAAATATACCCAAACTACAAAACCTTTGTTAAAATTTTAATTATATATTGAAATAAATATACCAGTACATCTCATGTCATAAAGGGAAGTGATAGTTCAATTGAAACTTGATAAGAATATAATTTTAGTTGCAAGTGTTGGTTACTGTCTTGGATTTTCATGCTTGACTTCAGTTCATTGAACGATGTGCAAAATCTATGCTCGGTGTCTCGTGTTTGGGATAAATTAACATGCAATTAATATCTTCAACATCAACGTAATGTCAACATGATCTTCATTCAATCATAAACGAAGTTGTATAAGACGTACACATATAAAACCTTGATCCACAAACTCTCTTTGTTCATATCCTACAAATGAGCACAACACATGCTCTTTATAGGGATGACCATCTAATTTCACTTACAAGGACCAGCTTAAGCGACATTTTGCCTCTACTAGGCAAAATTACATCTATGTTATTTACAACAAAATGCTATGGATTTTGAACAATCAAAGCTATACATTTTAATACAATAAATGCATATCAAAACTACTAGTATCTATCATCCAAGATGTTGTCACACTGAATGTTCCAACAGACTCCTCCTTAACAATAGCTTCAGATGATGATATCTTCATATGATATTGCAAATTGTAGGACCGTTAGAAGGAGTCAATGTAACAGTTTTACAACTAAGAAAGACTTAGAACACTTAAGACGTCAAATAGGGAACGAGGTTTATAATGATACTAAGAACATAAGTAATAACAGACAGAACAAGAACAAGATAATATGCTTTTTGTTGGATCTTGTATGCCCAAGACACATACAAGATTGATGTGGTTAGTATGTTATGATCCAAGTCGGGTCATACCCAATAACAAGCCAAACAAACACCAATAAATATTTATTTGTTGATAAGATCATACAAATAAATATTGACACCAATTTAGAAAATGGGTTTTCTAAAACGTTGCTTTTGTGATAGAACAACATTATATGGATAACTTGTTCATGAGAAATTATTTGTTTTATTATTTAAGTTGGTTAAATAATAACAAATAAAAGTGTGTTAATGTTATAAAATTAAAATAAGATTTAAAAGAGTGCAATTTTATAAAAGTTTCAAAATGGGGGGAACCCATTTTGAATAAAAATTCGGCCGCCCCATGTGGGGGTTTGAGGAGTCTTTTAGTCTTGGTTTCTACAAGAATTTCTCCATTCTTGCACTCTTCAATCAACACACACACACACACACACTCTCTCTCTCTCTCTCTCTCTTACACACACAAGCAAGAACTCTCTCCAAATAAGGCTGAAAATTTTAGATTAAAGGCTTAATCAAGCTGAAAATTTAGGATTTTTGAAGGTGCATAGGTAGAGAGTTTTGGTGTTAAGCTCCCTAACTAGCTAGGTGTTTGGAAGAGCTTGTGGGTATACAAACTTGAGGCTTTCTCTCTTGGGGGCTAGACATTCAAGAACATCATCATCTTCATCTCATCCATCTACAACATCTTGTGCTTGAAAGGTTGTTTCAATGAACACCCTATGGTTGTTATTTTGGTTTTGATAGCATTCTATTTCACATATATATATGATCCTTGTTCTTGGGTTTTGTTTATGGTTTAAAATGGTTCAATTTTTAGATTGTTAACAACATGTTTAAACCTTATATCCATTGCGTTTTTATAGTTTAAATGGTTAAACTAGCTTTGATTTACATGTTACAAAACCCAACAATGCATCTAGAGCCGGATATATGGAATATGTGCTTCAAAAGTTCTTGAAAAGTTAGTTTTCATGGACTTTTTCAACCCATTAGGGGCTGTTTTGTTATGGATGTATGAATCCCTTATGTTTCAAGGTTTAATCTTACATGCTTTAGTATAAACCTTGAAAGATCAAGATCAAATGGTTGATTGTGTTGTTTGGAAAAAAACCTAAAGTTTTGGTTCATGTTGGCCCAAACTTTAAGGTTGTTAAAATGGGTTCATTGTTGTTCTTGGATGTTGAATATGTTTCATATTTTGGTGCATAACATATACTTGACCTTATGTGTTTTGGATTTGGTTGATTGTGGTTTATCATGTTGGTTTTGATTCTTGTAAAGGTTGTAACATTTGTGTTTGTATTTTGGGTTGTAATTTATTTATTCATTTGGTTATGTAATACATAGATTAGGTGCATTTCTTTTATTAGAAAAAATTGTACTAGGATATGATTTTGTAAAATAAGATGCACAAGATGAAGACCCAAAGAGGACACAAAAGACATGTACACTTGAAGCATTTGGATGTGGATTCAAGTGGGAGTTTATGGACACATTTTGATGTGTCATTTTAACCCTTAGGAAAGACCTTATGACAAAACTTGTGATGGCAAACAAGTGTGGTCAACTTAGTGGCTATGGTTATGCACTTATGTTTGTATGACTATACTTGTTTGGTTGTTTGTTGTATGGTTGTTGTTTGATATTTGGATATGCATAACAAACTCATTAACAAACTTAACAAGCTGAAAATTGATGGTTCTTTATCATTAAGTGATTAACAAAATGTTATTAAAAGGATTAATGATTTAATAAAAGGGGTTTTATTATAAGTGAACCATAGGGTATCTTGTATTTGAAAGCATGCAAATATAAGGTACATAGAGTTTTCTAAACTATGATTATGAAAACTTAAAATTTCTTTTATAAACAAGTTTAACACCGTCCTTTTGCACAACACTTGAGTCACTTGGAAACTCTTAATGGGATAAAGGTCACCTAACCATTTTGAGGGAACTTGTGATTTGAGGTGGGGATACCATATTGTGGGATAAAGGTCACCTAACCACTTATGTTGGAAAACTCACATGTGTGTGCAAGTAAGGTAACTTGATTTGCAAACCATGTTAAATGGATCACCTACAATATGATTTACAAAGGTGTTGATGGGATAAACATACCGACTATACATATGATGTTTTAAAGTCGATCCATACCTTCAGAAGTTGCAAAGGGTTGCAATTGTCAAAACGTTGACTACTTTGTTAATTTAAATAATGGGATAAAGGTCACCTAACCACTATTTAAATAACGTTGGATTCTAGAATTTTAAAATATGTGTAAGACACTTAAAGGGGCTTTAATTATTAAAATATGACAATATTGAAAATACTAAAAATTGAACTTTGTTAAATTTTGTAGATGGCCACCAACAACAATGAAAATAATGATAACCCGTACGCTCACTCACTATCACTAATGACCATTCTCCAAAAGAAGCATCTAAACAATAATAACTTTATTGATTGGTTTCGAAACTTGAGAATTGTTCTCAAGCAAGAGAAATGATCATATATTTTAGACGATCCGATTCCCGATCAACTTAATGAGGAGGATGAGGAGGCCTACAATAATTGGGTGAAATACACCGAGGACTCGGTCCAAGTGTCGTGCCTCATGTTAGCAAGTATGACTCCGGATCTCCAAAAGGAGTATGAACATCATGGAGCATACGACATGATAACCCAGTTGAAGGAAACATTCCAACAACAAGCAAGGGTAGAGCGCTTCAAACGGTTCGAGCACTCCATGCGTGTCGTATGGATGACACCCAATCTGTTTCATCTTATGTACTTAAGATGAAAGCCACATCGACCGCCTCGAAAGGCTGAATTGTCTCGTCTCGAAAGAGTTGGCTACATATTGATCCTCAATTCTTTGTCAAAAAGGTTTGACAACTTTGTCATGAATTATAACATGAACGATGGGACAAGAAAATAATTGAGCTTCACTCTATGCTCAATATTACGAGGCGACCATGGGTAAAAGGGTTTTACCCGTTCTCACCATCAATGAAGGTGGGACAAGAAGAGGCCTCACCCCGCACCCAAGGCAAATGTTGCCAAGGGTATGGGGCACATTAGGGGAAAGGGAAAGGGAGTGGTAAGAGCACCACCACCAAAACCAGTAGAGAAGAAGCAAAATGTTGCTTTGAATGACCCATGCTTTAAGTGTGGGGAGATTGGACATTGGGCAAGAAATTGCCCAGTCCATCTAAAAGAGTTGCAAGCTAAGAGGGATGCCGCACAAACCTCAAGTACAATTTTCATGATTCATATTGATCTATATTTAATATCAACGTAATGTCAACATGATCTTCATTCAATCATAAACGAAGTTGTATAAGACGTACACACATAAAACCTTGATCCACAAACTCTCTTTGTTCATATCCTACAAATGAGCACAACACATGCTCTTTATAGGGATGACCATCTAATTTCACTTACAAGGACCAGCTTAAGCGACATTTGCCTCTACTAGGCAAAATTACATCTATGTTATTTACAAACAAAATGCTATGGATTTGAACAATCAAAGCTATACATTTTAATACAATTAATGCATATCAAAACTACTAGTATCTATCATCCAAGATGTTGTCACACTGAATGTTCCAACAACTCCTCCTTAACAATAGCTTCAGATGATGATATCTTCATATGATATTGCAAATTGTAGGACCGTTAGAAGGAGTCAATGTAACAGTTTTACAACTAAGAAAGACTTAGAACACTTAAGACGTCAAATAGGGAACGAGGTTTATAATGATACTAAGAACATAAGTAATAACAGACAGAACAAGAACAAGATAATATGCTTTTGTTGGATCTTGTATGCCCAGACACATACAAGATTGATTTGGTTAGTATGTTATGAGCCAAGTCAGGTATAACCCAATACAAGCCAAACAAACACCAATAAATATTTGTTGATAAGATCATACAAATAAATATTGACACCAATTAGAAAATGAGTTTTCTAAAACGTTGCTTTGAGATAGACAACATTATATGGATAACTTGTTCATGAGAAATTATTTGTTTCATTATTTAAGTTGGTTAAATAGTAACAAATAAAAGTGTGTTAATGTTATAAAATTAAAGTAGGTTTTAATTTTATAAAATAAGAATTTAAAAGAGTGCAATTTTATAAAAGTTTCAAAATGGGGGGAACCCATTTTGAATAAAGATTCGGCCACCCCATGTGGGGGTTTGAGGAGTCTTTTAGTCTTGGTTTCTACAAGACTTTCTCCATTCTTGCACTCTTCAATCAACACACACATTCTCTCTTACACACACAAGCAAGAACTCTCTCCAAACAAGGCTGAAAATTTCAGATTAAAGGCTCAAACAAACTAAAAATTCGGATTTTGAAGGTGCATAGGTAGAGTTTTGGTGTTGAGCTCCCTAACTAGCTAGGTGTTTGGAAGAGCTTGTAGGTATACAAATTTGAGGCTTTCTCTCTTGGGGGCTGGACATTCAAGAACATCATCATCTTCATCTCATCCATCTACAACATCTTGTGCTTGAAAGTTGTTTCAATGAACACCTATGGTTGTTATTTGGGTTTTGATAGCATTCTATTTCACATATATATGATCCTTGTTCTTGGGTTTTGTTTATGGTTTAAAATGCTTTAATTTTCAGATTGTTAACAACATGTTTAAACCTTATATCCGTTGCGTTTTATAGTTTAAATAGTTAAACTAGCTTTGATTTACATGTTACAAAACCCAACACTTTTCAAGAATGATGTATATTGCTCTCAAGTTCTTTTACAAGTGTTACAAAGCATATCACTAAAGAAAAGTACTTAGGACACTTTATACTACATCTATAACCAACCTTGCTTTGAAAGTCAGCTGGAAACACTAATCCTAATATAGAGCCAATGGCAGATTGCCTTTCTACTTGTGACTATGACATGCCATAGCTCAAATCCTAATATATTACAAAAAGAATTAAAGTAAAAAAGCAGAACTTTACAAACAAAATACCTTAATCTACAGCTTGACAAAAGTATGAACTTTTCACTAACTCATATAAGTAGGTGATATTCAAAGATGGCAACGAAAAATGGTTTATCTTTTGTTAAAAGGTGGTTTGGAGAAAGCATGTATTCTCTATTTTCAAAAGAAATAAGTCTTTAGCTTAGGAAGACTTTGTCTTTGAAGCTTCGGAAGAAGCTTCAAAAGAGTTCTTCTTTGACTTTAGAAGTTATGGTCTTTTGGCTTCGGAAGATTTGATACTTAGCATAATTCACTAAGTTATATCAAATCTTTCGAAGTAACTTCCTTGTACTTAACATATGCATGCTTAGAGCTCTTTGTTTAACTCAGCCTCTAAGTATAATCCTTACACATATCATTAGCTTTTTTCCAAGTCTTTTAAGATTGACTTTAAGTAATCTGATCTAGGCTACAGGCCCGTTGAAGGTGGTCCATAAAATTAGTTTCCCAATGAGGAAAGACTTAGAACACTTAACCGATCAAATAGGGAACTTGGTTTAATTGTGATACTAAGAACACAAGTAAGTATGATAGAGAACAAGAACAAGAACAATATAAGTTTGGTTTTCAAGAATTCTGTATATTGCTCTCAAGTTCTATTACAAGTGTTACAAAAAAATAAAATAAAAGTACATGAGACACTTTAAACTACATCCTACAACTGAATATACTTTGAAAGCCAGCTAGAAACACTAATCTAGAAAACAAGATCAATGTATAGTCAAAAGGTAGATTGCCTTTTGACTGTGACTATGACATGCCATAGCTCACATCCTAATATATTACAAAAGGATAAAAGGCGCAAAAATAGAAAGTTACAGACCAATGACCATCTACAGTTAACAAAAGCATGGATCTTTTTACCAACTAATCCAAGTTAGTGAGTCTTCAAAGTGTTAGCGAAAAGTTTTTTAGCTTTTGTCAAAAGGTGATCACAGAAAGCATGTATTCTCTGTCTTCGGAAGAAATCAGTCTTTGGCTTCAAAAGACATTGTCTCTAAAGCTTCGAAATATTTCATCTTTGTGTAACACCCGATTATTCTTTTTAAAGATATGAAAGAAAAGAAAGAATAAAAGTGAAGAAAACTAAAAGAAACACAATTTAACCAAAGTTGAGGGGTTAAATGTATCAAAAGGACAAAATGTTTGAAAAAGTTGGTGTAAAAGGTGGTATGACCGCCTATGTTATCACACAACACCTTTTCAACCGAATTTAGAGAGAGAAAGTGAAGAAGCTTCGAGTTTGAGCAAGAAGAAGAGCAGAGAATTCGAATTCAAGGTAAGAATTCATGGTTTTGTGATTTCTTAACCGACTTTGCCTCAGTTGCATGCTTATATGTGTTTGTGTGTTTGGTTGTGTGTGTTTAGTGGGTTTCTAAGTGGTAGAACTCATTTGCATTCGGGTTTTGAAGGAAGTCATATCCAAGAGCTGCTAAGGTGAGTTCTAGAACTCCTTTTTACTTGTTTTAACTGATTTGGAGCTAGAAATACATGTGTGAACATTTTATAGAAATGGGTTTTTACCCGTATGTATGTGTGTGTATTCGGGTGGGGTTTGATTTGGGGTGATTTATGATGTATGATTGTGTTATGCTCATGTTTTGTTGCTTAGAATGTTAGAACTAAGCCTAGAACATGATAGTGGATAATGGGGCTAAATTGGTATGAATATAGTATAGGTTGGTTGCCCATGCACCTAAAAATGGCCCATGTGCCCAACGGTTAGAAACTGCCTAAGTGTCCCCGTGCGCCCAAAACTCATGCGCCCAAATAGTATTCATGCGCCTAGAATTAGGTTGAAATTAACTAACTGTCCAGATGCCTAAAAAGCCCATGCGCCTAGGTACTCATGCTCCTGCATAGTGCCCATGCGCCTAGATTTGCCCAGAATGACCAAGTGTTGCCCATGCACCCAAATAGTGCCTATGCGCCTGAAAGTTTTCCATGCGCCTAAGTGTTCCCCATGCGCCTAAAACTTAGATATTTTCTGAATTTTGGGGTAAATGTAATGTGTAGGTTTTGACTTGGGAGGTTCCCGGGGGTAATGTAAGTTGACCTTTTGAGGTTAGGGATGATGTGATGGGTGATGTATGTTGTGACTTGAAGTGTGATTGATGTTTATGCATAATGATGATGTATGGTGATTATGTATGCTATGTGATATGTTCCTTATTACGTATGATGACGTGACTTTACATGGTGTGATTATGATAGTGAATGTAAAGTACTCTTAACAAAGTGGAAGATTTAAGAGAGTTAAAGTGGAACATAATAAAAGAATGAAAAGTCTTGCAAGCAAATGAAAGGAGGTACACAACTCATTTAGAGTTGTTAGCTCAACTGTATGTTACAGAGTGCGATCTTGGCTAACCCTTAAGGGTTCACACACGGGGGGGGGGGGGGGGAGTTGGTCTATGTGACTACTCCGTACATGTGATATGTGTGATATCTGCGATATGGGTCCTTGTCGCTTAACCCTAGATGATATAGCTGTGCTCAAGAGGGGGTTAAGTACATGGCAGTACCTAGATAGAAGAGAAAAGATAATAAAAATTCGAAAAGTGTGATAAGTACGAAATATGCAAAACTTGTGAAATGTACGAAATGAATGATGATGAAGATGATAAATATTACCTTGATGTACGCATGATGTGTGATCACGTGCGATAGTAAAGAAAATATTTAGCCGAATAAATGGTAATATAAAGTTTTTTAAAACTAGAACTCACTCAGCAACACTGACTTTTATGTGTTTCCAGTTGGTAGGTAATTGTTGCTGAGGATGGCACGGAGTGGCTACTTAGCTCATTTTGGATGGCATCATTTTGGATGGCATCCATATTATGATATGATAACGTTTTTTCATTGTAATGCGAACGAATGATATTTTGTAATGAATGATGTATTATTTTGCAAAAGTGTTTATAATGAAATGGTTGTTTAAATGTTTCCACTGCAATGTTTTATTAAAGTTAATGTAAATATATGTTTTGTGGCAATGATTGACCAGCTATGAGTGTCCCGAGAACGTGGCCTTACAAGTTGGTATCAGAGCCAAAGTTTAAGTGAAACGGTAAATTTTCAAAAGAAACCTAAACTTAAACTGAAAATAAGATGAAAAGGAAGGGATTCGAGTCCGAGTAGCTGCGTGCCATCAGGTATTTTCTTAATGATAACCGACATTATGTGCACATGTTATGTGGTTTATGTGCTGTTAGTAGATTTAGATACTGATGTAGTCAGGATAGGAAATGTTTGGGGTATAAAGAGTAAAGTAAGTGGCTAATCACAATTGGCCACTGTCGTTAGGGACTTACTATACTTGACATAAACTGAGCTATTCTCTTGAATGACTGTGTTAGTGTTTGAATCTTATAGTGTGTATTGAAGATGGCCACTGGTAGATCGTCAATGGCTTCATGTGGTGGAGGTCGTGGTGGGCATGGTGCTGAATCACGGGTCACAAGGGGAAGGCCTAGAGCCAAAGAGCTGGTTCATGAAGAGCCAGAGGCCCCTTGTCCAGAGCTAGGGACGAGAGTGCTAACTTAAGAGCCTCAATAAAGGAGGCTGTGGTTGAGGATGTGCATCAGGTCATGCAGACAATCTTACTGTCTGTGGTGACCGAAGTGATAAAGGTTGTGCTGGAAGGTGAAAGAAGGGAGAGGAATAGGTCCTCGGGAGGACGGGAGCGACCGAAGGCTAAGATGGTTTCTCCAAGGATTAGGAGGAGGAGGAGGAAGAGCCTACGTCGGAGGCGGCACGAGGCTGCAAATACGGGGCATATTAAAGATGCAAGCCCCCTACCTTTGATGGTAATGACACTGCTGCTGCTGCTCACTAGTGGGTGAGAGAGATGGAGGCTGTACTTGACATTAGCGAGTGCTGGGAAGACCAGAAGGTGAAGTTTGCTACCCACTCGTTTGTGGACTCGGCTTTGTGCTGGTGGGACAATATTGTCCAAGCTGAGGGTAGTCAGGCGATTGGAAGAATGAGGTGGTCAGAGTTGAAGAAGCTGGTGATTGAGGAGTTTTGTCGTCACTGAGAGATGGACAAAGTTGATAGGGAGTTCGTGCAACTTATGGCGGGGACCATGACGTATCAGCAGTATACCACCAAGTTCAACGAAATGGCACAGCTGATGTCGGATCAAGTGACACCTCTATCACGAAAGATTAAGAGGTACATCCAGGGTTTGCCGACAGATATCCGTAGGCACATGATCGCTGCCCGACCTAGCACATTTAGGTCGGTGGTCGATCTAGCGGGAAGACTATATGACGAGCGAGAGGTGGTGGTGGCTGAGGTGAGCAAGAAGGGTGGTGGTGATCGAAACTGGAATGGGAAACGGTTTGGACATGGTGGATCCGCTTCAAACAATAAGGTGGCGAAGGTGGGTGACCGGCGTGTGGTCACGTCTGGTGTAGGATCGAAGAGATGTGGTAAATGCGGGAATGAGCATTTGGGAGAATGCAAATAGGGATCAAGCATGTGCTTCAAATGTGGGAAGCCTGGTCATATGGCTAGAGATTGTGGGGTTATAAGGTGTTATAACTATGGGGAAAATGGCTATCCGAACAGGGATTGTAAGAAACCTAGGGCTGAAGGTTTAGGAGCGAAGAAGACTGAAGGAGAAGGGCAGAGGGAGAGTGCCAGAGCGTTCATGATGACACAGGAGGAGGCTAGGATTGACCACGATGTTGTGTTAGGTATGTTTCTAGTAAACCAAACTCTAGCTTGTGTGTTATTTGATTATGGTGCTAGAAAAAGTTTTATTTTTGCTGCTTTCTAAGCTAAATTTCCTATTAGTAGTAGGAGTATAGATACGCCCTTTGATGTCGAAACTGCTATAGGTAAGTCTACCGGGATCTCTGAGATGATAGAAGGTTGTGACGTAGAACTAGAAGGAAGAAACTTTTTCCTGTTAGACCATTTGTAATGACCTTAGGCGGGTTCGATTTTCTCCTAGGAATGGATTGGTTGGCGAACTATGAGGTGAACATCATGTGTCACAAGAAGATGATTTGAAGCGCCTAAGGGGTGAGTTCGGTGATGGTCTATGTGATCGGGTCACTACGATTCTGAAAGTGATTTCGATGGCAGTAGCGGCAAAGTGCATGAGGCATGGATGTAGTGCTACTTGGCCTACATAAAGGATGTGGATACGCCAACACCACAACTTTCTGATGTACGCTGTGGTGTGTGACTTTCCAGACGTGTTTCCTGAAGACTTACCAGGAGTGCCACCGGACTGCGAGATCAAGTTCCAGATGACTTGATACCGGGTGCCCAACCAGTAGCTAAGGCACCGTATCGGTTACTGAGATGAAGGATTTGATTGAGCAATTGCAAGAGCTTCTTGACAAGGGGTTCATTCGACCGAGTATCTCTCCTTGGGGTGCTTGGTCTTATTCGTGAAGAAGAAGGATGGTAGTATGAGGATGTGTATGACTACCGTGAGCTGAACAAGTTTGATAGTAAAGAATTGGTACCCCTTACCACGAATTGATGATCAGTTTGATCAGCTCCAAGGTGCCAGTTGGTAGACCATCGATCTAGTTACCATCAGTTGAAGGTGAAGGAGTAGGATATTCCTAAAATAGCTTTTCGCATGCGTTATGGACACTACGAGTTTCTCGTTATGTCTTTTGGCTTAACCAACACGCCAGCTGCTTTTATGGACTTGATGAATCGAGTGTGTCGGCCGATGTTAGATAAATAAGTGATTGTGTTTATTGATGATACCCTGATTTATTCAAAGGGCAAGGAGGAGCATGCCGATCACATTCGGGATGTGTTGGAGACATTGAGAAATGAGAAGTTGTATGCTAAATTCTCTAAGTGCGCATTCTGGTTGCACGAGGTTCAGTTCATGGGTCATGTAGTGAATCCCGAAGGGATTGGCAAAGGTGGAGGTGGTGATGCAATGGAAGTCTCCGAAGACGCCATCCGAGATTCGTAGCTTCTTGGGTTTGGCGGGCTATTACAGAAGATTCATTCAAGACTTCTCTAAGATAGCTTCTCCACTAACCAAGTTGACCCACAAGGATGTGAAGTTTGTATGGGGTCAAGTTAAGGAGAAGGCATTTGAGGAGTTAAAGACGAGGTTAACTCAAGCTCTTGTCTTGTCGTTACCTGATGGAAGCAAAGATTTGGTGGTTTATTCAAATGCTTCTTACTTGGGGTTGCGATGTGTCTTGATGCAGCGATGATAGGTTATAGACTACGCATCTAGACAGTTGAAAGTTCATAAGGTCAATTATCCTACTCATGATTTGGAGCTAGCAGCCGTGGTCTTTGCATTAAAGATTTGGAGGCACTACTTATATGGGATGAAGTGCACCTATTCACTAACCACAAAAGCTTGAAGTACTTCTTGAGCAGAAGATTTGAACATGAGGTAGATGAGATGGTTGGAGCTCATAAAAGACTACGATTGCGAGATCCATTACCATCCCGGCAAAGCCAACGTGGTGGCGGACGCCCTTAGCCAAAAGGAGAGACCCGAGCCGATTCGGGTGAAGACTTATCAGTTAGTTATGACCTCTGATGTGATGAAGCATGTCAAGGAGTTTCAAGACGAGGCATTGAAAGAAGATCATCTTAACTTTGAAAGAATGAGAGGTCTGGTTGTGAAGTTAGGTGAAAACACACTCAGTTTTAGGACCGATTCGGGCGGATGTGGATTCCTCGTTTTGGGGATCTATGTGTGAAGATTATGGATGAAGCTCATAAGACTCGATACCCTATTCATCCTGGTGCTACGAAGATGTACCAAGACATGAAGAAAGATTATTGGTGGCCGGGTATGAAGCGTGATGTTGTGGAGTATGTGAGTAAGTGCCTTACTTGTTTACAAGTGAAGTCTAAGCACCAGAAGCCGTATGGGAAGATCCAACCGCTGGATATACCGGAATGGAAGTGGGAGCATATCACCATGGACTTTATTACGAAGTTTCCATGTACCGTGAAAGGGTATGATCTTATATGGGTGATAGTTGATCGTATGACGAAGAGTGCTCACTTCCTACCAATCCGCGACACATATTCATCCGAGAGGTTGGCGGATCTATTCATCAAGTAGATTGTGACTCATCATGGTGTGCTGGTGTCTATTGTGTCTGATCGTGACACCCGGTTTACATCTAAATTTTGGAAGAAATTCCACGATGCGATGGGGACGAGATTACATATTAGCATGACTTATCATCCTCAGATAGATGGTCAGTTGGAGATGACGATTCAGATACTAGAGATATACTCAGGCATGCGTCATTGATTTTGGAGGAAGTTGGGATGACCACTTACTGTTAGCTGTGTTCTCATATAACAATAGTTATCATGCCTGCATTAGTATGCCCCCTTATGAGATGCTATACGGTAGGAGATGCAGAACACCCGTATGTTGGGGTGATATTGGGCCAAAAGATTTGGGGAGTGTTGAGGTGATTGAGGCAATAAATGAGTAGCTCAAAAGGATCAAAGCCTTCAGGAAGGTAGGCAAAGATAGGTAGAAGTTGTATGTCGATAAGAGACGTAGACCAATTGAGTTCCAGGTGGCTGATAGAGTGATGTTGAAATTTTCACCTTGGAAAGGTATCATTCGGTTAAGAAAGCGGGGCAAGTTAAGCCCAAAGTACATAGGGCCTTTCTGAATCATTTCTCGAGTAGGTGAGGTGGCCTATAGATTGGAGCTACCAGATGAGTTAAGTGGAATTCACCCGACATTCCATGTATCTCACCTGAGGAAGTGTTTGGCTGACGAGGATCTGGTTGTACCATTGGAGGATATCAAGGTAGATGAACAACTCAATTATATGGAGCAACCAGTGGCGATCATTGATCGTAAGGATAAACGGTTAACGAACAAACTGGTTCCTCTTGTGCGTGTACAGTGGAAGCACAGGAAGGGATCCGAGTCTACGTGAGAGACTGAATAGGAGATGAGATAGCATTACCCACATTTGTTTAAGGAATAACAGGTTTTAGGGATGAAACCTATATAAGAGGGGTGGACTTGTAACATTCAGTTATTCTTTTTAAAGATATGAAAGAAAAGAAAGAAGAGAAGTGAAGAAAAAAAAAGAAACACATTTAACCCAAGTTGAGGGGTTAAATGTGACAAAAGGACAAAATGTTTGAAAAAGTTGGTGTAAAAGGTGGTATGGCCGCCTATGTTGTCGCACAACACCTTTTCAATCGGATTTAGAGAGAGAGAAAGTGAAGAAGTTTCTGGTTTGAGAAAGAAGAAGAGTAGAGAATTCAAATTCAAGGTAAGAATTCATAGTTTGTGATCTTCTTAACCGTCTTTGCCTCGGTTGCATGCTTATATGCGTTTGTGTGTACGGTTGTGTGTGTTTGGTGGGTTTCTAGGTGGTAGAACTCATTTGCATTCGGGTTTTGAAGGAAGTCATACCCAAGAGTTGCTAAGATGAGTTCTAGAACCCGCTTTTTACTTGTTTTAATTGATTTGGGACTGGAAATACATGTGTGAACGTGTTTATAAAAATGGGTTTTTTCACCCGTATGTATGTGTATGTATTCGGGTGGGGTTTGATTTGGGGTGATTTTGATGTATGATTGTGTTATGCTCATGTTTTGTTGCTTAGAATGTTAGAACTATGCCTAGAACATGATAGTTGATGATTGGGGCTGAATTGGTATGAATATAGTATAGGTTGGTTGCTCATGCGCCTGAAAATGGCCCATGCACCTAACGGCCAGAAACTGCCTAAGTGTCCCCATGCGCCCAAAACCTTATGCGCCTAAATAGTATTCACGCGTCTAGAATTAGGTTGAAACTGACTAAGTGTCCAGATGCCTAGAAAGCCATGCGCCTAGGCACTCATGCGCCTGCATAGTGCCCATGCGCTTAGAATTTGCCCAGAATGACTATTGTTGCCCATGCACCCAAATAGTGCCCATGTGCCTGAAAGTTTCCCATATGCCTAAGTGTTCCCCATGTGCTTGCATAGTGTCCATGCGCCTGAAACTTAGAAGATTTTCTGAATTTTGGGGAAAATTAAAGTGCATGCTTTGACTTGGGAGGTTCCCAGGGGTAATGTAAGTTGACTTTTTGAAGTCAGGTGATGTGATGGGTGATGTATGATGTTACTTGAAGTGTGATTGATGCTTATGCATGATGATGATGTATGATGATTATGTATGCTATGTATGATATGTTCCTTATTACGTATGATGACGTGACTTTACGTGGTGTGATTATGATAATGAACGTAAAGTACTATCTTAACAAAGTGGAAGATTTAAGAGAATGAAAGTGGAACATAATGAACAAATGAAAATTCTTGCAAGCAAATGAAAGGAGGTTTACAACTCATTGAGATTTGTTAGCTCAACTGTTTTTTTACAATGTGCGATCTTAGCTAACCTTAAGGGTTCACACACAGGGGGAGTTAGTCTATGTGACTACTCCATACGTGCGATATTTGCATATGAGGTCCTTGTCGCTTAACCCTAGATGATATAGCTTTTTGTCAAGAGGGGGGTTAAGTACATGACAGGACCTAGATAGAAGTGAAAATATATTAAATGTATGAAAAGTGCGCTAAGTACGAAATGTGTGAAACGTGCGAACTGTACGAAACGAACGATGATGAAGATAATAAATATTACGTTGATGTACGTATGATCTGTGATCACATGCGATAGTAAAAAATGTTTTAACGAATGAAAGGTAATATAAAGTTTTATAAAACTAGAACTCACTGAACAACACTGACTTTTATGTGTTTCCAGTTGGCAGGTAATTGTTGCTGAGGATGGCACGGGGCGGCTACTTGGTTCATTTTGGATGATATCCATTTTATGATACGATAACGTTTTTGCATTGTAATGTGAACGAGCGATATTTTGTAATGAACGTTGTATTATTTTGAAAAAGTGTTTATAATGAAATGGTTGTTTAAATGTTTCTACTTCAATGTTTTATTAAAGTTTATGTAAATATATGTTTTATGTATGATGATTGACCTGCTGTGAGCGTCCCGGGAACAGGGCCTTACACTTTGGTTTTGAAAGATTTGGTCTTTGGCTTTGGAAGATTTTACACTTAGCCTTTTCCTTGAGTTGTGTAAAACTTCCAAAGTAGCTTTACTCTGTACTTCATGAATGCATGCTGAGAGCTCTTTTGTTGCTTTGATTGCATTAGCTTTGAAATATAAACCTTACGAACTCCCCCTAGATTGATGCTATCAAAACAGTGGAGATTACTCAGATTTGATAGTCCTTATTAGGATCAAGACTATTCCTTTCTTCAAGATTTGGTCAGGATCCATTATACTCTTATAGTATCTCCTCATGTCATAGAGATCATATAGAGAAAGATCAAACTATCTTGCCAGAAGTAACATCTAGACCTCCTTGATCTCTAATGACATACCATCTATCTGATTAGCAGCAAAAGTCCAGGATAAGATGGGTTTCCAAGCAACAAGAGACTTTACATTGGTTGGACTTGATGCAGTAGCATCTTCATGAGTAACCTCAGGATGCTCTAATTCAACTTGAGGTGCAAAGGTGGATGCCCTGGACTTTTTCTTCTTCTTAATGTCCCTTTTCATGACCATCCTTTTCTTTCTCTTTGTAGTTTTTAACTGAGAAGACTAGCCTTCGGTACCAGGTTGTTCTTCAATGTCTTTCTCAAATTGGATTATTTTCCCTCATAGGTTTAGAAGGAGAGGGATTAGGACCCTGCTATGGATCAGAATATTAAGTTAGCTATGGTCCATCACTAGATCTAGGTTGTGTTGTCTCTTGAGGTTCAACCTTGATCTCAACTTTAGGTGTAGCCTGAATTGGTGGAGTATGCAAGTCAATGAGCTCACCCTTTTTAAACTTCTGCTTGATCACCCTAATATGCTCATCCATGGTGGATAGAGACATTGGACCAAGCCTCCTTCCGTAGAATCCATACAGCTCAAGAAGCTCATCATCATCATCATCTGTCTATCAACAGACTTTTATAGACTCTTTTGGACGATTGCTCTTGACTTTGTAACTTCTTCCTCATCATTCTCTTAGCAGAATTTTGTTATTTCATTGCTTGTTGCTCAAGCTTCTTGAGGTACTCAAACACTATGTATTCGTATGACAAGGAATAAGTGTGGATGCCTAATAGAGGCCCGTGGTACTCAGGTAGTTAATCATATTTTGTCTGTCTGCTTCTTTGTCTACCTGAGATTGTTGCTTAGTTGCCTTAGCCTCTGTCTCAGGGCTTTCTTGAACTGGGAAAGGGTAGGAACATGCTTGTAGAGTATTTTCCTCCTCCTTTCTTCTTTGATCTTAAGGAGCAGTTTTGCATACTCTGCCTCCTTCCTCTCCTTTGATAACTCAATGTCAACCAGTTCATTTAACTCTTCTAAGGGAAGAGAGATGAGTTCTTAAATGTTGTAGTTCCCGGTCCCCAAGTAGTTCAATCTGGTTTCCCTTAACTTATCATCTTGAGTGTTTGGCCTGGGAGCAACTAATTGCAGCTTCCATGAAGCATGGGGACCCACTTGAATTCTATTCCCTTATGTTGATCTTCCCCATCCTTTCCTTCTCCTCAATCTCCTTTGGGGTTAGTTTCCTTTTCTTTTTGTCACCTATAGACCTAGGTGACTTAAGGTGGAGAGAGCTTTGGCCTTTATTGCTTGGTTCAACACTTGAGCTCTGGCAAGAGAGAGGTTGTGAAGCACCTTCACTTGCCAGTGCCTCACTGAGGGTAGAGGATCTTGAAGTAGTTCCTCTAACAAGGTTCATAAGTTCTATCATAGGGCCTTTAGTGAAGGTATCCCCTTTGAAGCTAATCTTAGAGTTCACCTTAACATCTAGTTGACTAACAACATTGTCTATTAGCCTTTGTCTTCTTTTTAATCTGAACTCTTCAACAATCTTGTCTTGTACCCTCTTAGATAGTCTATCAGCTTTCCTGTTTTGACTGGGGTTGGGAAGTGACATGTGAACTAGAGAGAGACTTTCATAATACTTTAGGGTTTGAAAATTAAAAACTTCTTGATGCCCTTGAAGTCTAAGTAGTATAAGCGCTTTCTTGTAAGCATCATACCTCCACCCTACTATTTCATTCTCAACATCATGGGTTGGGGTAGACATAGCCCTTGGAAAACCCTCCTCAAACAGTGTGACATCCGGTAATTTTCCGTCACCAAACTCCGTTAGTTCCGTTAAGTCTTGCATACATGTGTCGTGAGCACACACTAGTTGTCGTTGAACGTTGGTGACTTAATAATAATCTATGATAAACAATAATAATCTAATTAATAATGTTGATTATTAGTTGTGATTATGTGATTCATGATTTTATAGAATTTTAATGTTTGTTTTATAAGTTTTACGCGATAACGTGGCAACGTGTAAAATAATTTCGTGTGTTTTGTGACTTATTGTAAATGTCTAGGATTATTATTATTGGTTAATAATACTTGTGTTTGGTAATTAAAAACTATTTTAAAAAGTATTAGAAAGATTAGTTTTTATAAAATAAATAAAAGGGTTATTTTGTAAATACTTTTTAACCAAATATTACCAAAATTACCCAACCCTAAACCCCCAAAACCCCATGTTAGATCAAGAAGAAGGCTGGTGCAACCAAAACCAAATCACTTAGATAATTTTTGGTGCTACATGCAAAGGCTTCTGAAGCTTAGCATGGAACATCCAAAGGTTGCAGAGTTCTTCCGAAGACAAAGTGAAATATCAACTTCCGAAGACAAAACTCTACTTCCGAAGTTAAGAGCATGCTTCCGAAGATCAAGTATTAGAAGAGCAATCAGAAGACTACTTCTGAAGTATGAAGGAAAGAAGAAGTTCCCAATCCTTAGAAGAAGCAGCCTCTTCCGAAGTATAAGTGGCTTCGGAAGTACTTGTTCTTTCGAAGCCACTTAACCTTCGGAAGACACTGTTATGAACCAGTGGAAACAAGTATGGTCTCTGACACTCCGCTGCAGACCTTTGATACTACATGGATTCTTCCTAAAAGAACCATGTAGTTGACCATACTTTATTCCACTATTTACCTTTTATGATAGTACATGTTACCGACTTTAGTTGGTGACAAAAGGTAAGTCAGGGACATTCCTGACTACCAAATCTCAGATAAGACTTTATCCGAGATACCTTAAACTATAGTCTCATAGTATAGGCTTTAGTTATAGGATCCCAGCTGGTATCAAAGTATAATCCGGCTGTAGGTAGTATTATATATCTTGTAACTCATTCCACACTGCTTGTAAGAGTCTTGTAATATTTGAGTTGAGAAGCAATATATAAAAGTACCTTGAAAATTACTTCTTGTGTTCTGTATTACTTGCTATATTGTGATCAACTCTTATTGACCTATCTTTATCCAAGTGTTGTTCAAGTGAGGTTAAGAGAAAAAATAAGTGTTAAGTGACCCTTAACCGATCCCGCACCCCATAATCGACCATAATCCCTCTCTCCATCCTCTCTTTTGCGATTTTGATCAAGAAACAACAAAAACAATTCGATTTTGATCGATTCCAAGTGTTACAAGGTGTTTTACAAGTCCAATTCTTGATTTTATATGTTTAAAGGTATGTTTTATCAAGTTGTTCATAATTTTTGGTGTAGATGAACCCTAATCCACGAAATTGATGATGATTATATGAAATTGGTGATTGTATGATGATTATATGATGTTAGTTAGGTTGTATGAATGCTAGAATATGTTGATTGTGCAAGAAATCTACGGTTTGATCATCTAGTTCATACATTCTCATAAGAGGAAACTTTTTGTTCTTGGAATTCATGATTTGATGATGCTAAGATGTTAGATGTGATGCTTAGATGTTAGTTTAATTGAATTGTACAAGAAAATCCATGAAATTGTGATATTTATCAGGACTTACTAAAAGTAGAAACTTTTGTGTATGATGTTGGGAATTTGGATGTTTTGGAGGTGATTTGCATGTTAGAATGAATGATATGAACTTGATTAGGTATATAATTGTTGAAATTATGGTTGAATTGGATACTAGATCACTTTTGGGTATTACTTTCCCAAAAGGGAAACTTTATTTTTGTAGAACTTTGGATGCTATGATTTGAGCATGTTTATGATGTTAAGATCATGTTAGAATGATTTTGGATGATGTTTTTTGTGTTAGAATGATTGTGGATGATGATGTTGTGTTAGAATGTGTAATTGAGTTGTATGGATGCTTGGTTGATCATGTAAGAAGTATAGGTTTTGATGATCATACACGATGATGAATTATGATTAGTGATTAGGAGATAATGATAGGGTTTGGATTTGGTTGTCACTATGTATGCTAGTAATGTGGTTATGATTGTCATACACGCATGCGAATCTAAGGCCCCTACTTAGTAAGATTGGCAGGGTTTAGGATGTGAGGTCGTGGGTGGTTATGATTGTCATACATGGCATGTAGTGCATGATTAGACTTCACGTATGAATTGTTTGATGTGATGTATTTGTATTGATTGAGCATGATGATTCTTTGAGATTTGCATGATTGTATGATGATCTAATATGGTATGTTGACCTTGGTAGAGTTGGGTTGATAAGTTGATTTACATGACTAAACAATATTCCATCTAATATGTCACCAATGGGTCAACTAGGTTAACCTAGGGTTGTTAAGTTTTCTGTGTACACATACTTATGTACTTGTGTGATCTAAGTAACCTTTGAAGGGTTGTCTTTGCACCTATCATGAGTCTCTTTATTCATTATCAGTATACACCAGGTGAGTTCATGCCCCTTTATTTTTATAAAACTTCTTCTGGGGAAGGTAGCATACTTGTACTCAAACGTTGTTTTATTATTATAAGTTGCGTATGTTTTAACATAGTGTTTGATACCTTGAAAAGTCCTCACACTTTCGGATCGTTAATAATGGTAACTAGCGGGAAATCTTGGGTAGTACTACTGGGTGTGACGAGCCCCATCTATGCGACTCGAGGTCAAACGAGTGTAATATTGTCCTAAACACAAACATCATCACGACCTGGTAAGTCATGACGGGAGGCAACAAACGCAACACAGTCAGCTTTGATCGCAAAATCATTATGTTTATTACTTGTGAATATAGACTAGCTATCTATTTCAATACACTTCTATGCTTTACAATTGATAATGTTTATGTTAAACGCAAACTCTTGAACTCACCAACCATTGTGTTGACATTTTTAGTATGCTATTCTTAGGTCGTTAGCTCTTCTTTCCATTAGAAGCACAACACGGGTCCAACATGCATCCTAAGACTTTATTTCATAGACATATTTGTTTGTCTTTTATTTATGGGTTTTAAACATTGGGATGGCACGTTTTTTGCCATATTATGCATTTATTTACTTTGGGTTTGTGTTATTTACAAAACACTTCCACATGGTTTTAAACGTTGAACTTTGGTTGGTTTGTTTTGAATGTGGCATATAGTGTCGTTCTGAGTAACTAATGACTGTGATCCTGGTTTGTTCACATGCCTCGCGGTAAAACTCTGCACATGGATTTGAGGGTGTGACAAACAGACTTTGTATGAGTGAGTCCATATTAATGTGAACTTGAGGAGGTTGTTAAGTATGAATAATTTCAAGTGAGGGTGGTAAATCCTCTATGTCCATACTATGAGAAGCACTCCTAGGTTTTGTAATTGCAAGTAGGACTTTCTCCCCCTTTTTAGTAGAATCACCTCTTTCATAGGTGACTTAGAGGTTAGGTCTACCACATCCACAGGTTCTTGTGGCCCTGGCTGAGTTCTCCTTAGTGGTCTCTCAGCTAACTTGCCCTTGAGATTGATGATCTCAAGTTATTAGTCACTGACCCTCTTTTGTAAAGTAGTCACCTAAGATTTTAATGACTACACTTTGAGAATAAATAGGTGCAGGTTTTAGTTAATTGTTGCACCTTTAGTTTTAGACTCCCCTCATCTTCATTAGAAGAATCACTAGGGGATAAGAAAATGTGGACTAAGTCTTCTTCCTCATAATGAGCACTAAGTTCTTAGTTGCTGGATTTCCCCTGCACCATGACAGCTTTAGTTGAAGTGTTGACGGGTTGGGTTGCCATGGTTAAGGTCTTAAAGATATAATCACTTAAGAAGTAAGAGCCTTTTTTATATGTACCTCCTCAATAGGTTCAAAGAGATCCACCTTAGTTGTGGGTGGATGATATAGGCTAGACATGGGTGAGTTAGAAGCACTCATCCCTCCTAAAACAGGGGTGGAGAAGAGAGATTGCTAGGAGGACCGTGTACGTACGGAGTACTAACTGATTCTGCATTTTCCAGAACAAATAGTGCCGAATCCTATTTGATTGGTGATCCAATCAGTGCGAACGATAACCCGATTGATATGAGAATGAACTAAACGTTAAGAACGAGTAGGAATCTATCAAGATCGAACTATGAAGTTGGAAAGGCGGTTTGGGACGCTTTGGACGACTAGGGTTTATGTGTATACAAAGTATCTCTCCAAGTGTTATATTTTTCCACGAATTAAGTAATATTTATAGGTTAGTAGTTTTCATTCGTATGACTGAACCATTAGCATGGTTCAGTCGTGCGGCTGACTCATGCGATTGATTCATACGCACAACTGAAGGTTCAGTCGTGCGACTGAGTTAATCTTATGTCTCAATCATATGACTGATCCAGTCACCTGGTTCAGTCATGCGACTGAGTCAATCTTATGTCTCAATCATATGACTGATTCAGTCTCCTGGTCCAGTCGTGCAACTGGTCCATAAGCATGATATATTCATGCGTATGGTCCATAAGTATTGTCCATTAGCATGAATAATCACCCGACTAAGTTGAACATATTTCTCAATCATTATTGACTAAGAACTATGTACAACAACGTCAAACCTATATAAGAAGTTCATTCATATAAATCAAAGATAAATAAACATCAAAGCATATATCATACTTCATTACATCGTCACATTACACATATGTAAGACATGAAAGACCTTTACATTTAAGCATATAAACTAGGAACATCATGTATCTACAAACTCCCCCTTGGATCTAGTTTACCCTATTGTCTAACATTTTTCATATGTTATTGAAACTTCTTGTATTTCTCTTCTCTTGTGACTCCAGCATGTATCTCAAACGTAAAGCAGAGTCTTATAACATGTTGAAATTGAAGAGATTGTACAATGTCTTGCGTGTCATAGAACAGTGGCCACTTGTATAGTGTAAACATCTTAGCACACAAGTTTGTAAGCCACATTGGGTCAAATACCCTGATAGTCTCTATTTTCCCTTCTTTGTTAAGAACTATGACCGCTTCTCCCGTCCTCCAATCATAATACCACCATTTGAAGTGTGGAGTGAAGTCCAGGGGCATCTCCTGTAAGGAATCTTGGACATTATGCGTGGGGGACTCCACTTGAACACTACTTTAGGCCTTCCAGATATAGGACCAACTTCACACTTATGAATGAACCTCTTAGGTTGTTAAGGTCTGAAGTTTACCCATCTGGTGTGGTATTCTTTCTTCAATGCTGCCTTAAACCATCTTGACATCTTTCTTGGGTTGGCATGCAACAGATCTAAGCATGCCAGTCAGTTGAGCTCAAAACCAGGAAGAGTCTTCAGATCAAGTGGATATCTGAAGTTCTCAATCCCTTTCTCCCTTTTAACAGCATAGACTTCCAAGTCTTCAAAATATGCCTACACGATAATCTTACCTGAAACTTTCTGATGTCTTTTGACTCTGTAAAGTTTGGTGTAGGCATTTTGCTTTGGGGGTGCATGCTGGGCTTTCATTTCAGCAAAACAAGCTGCCCATTCAGATTTCTTAATATCAACATTTGCATCTGAAGCTTGGGCTGTACTTTCATCTTTCTCTTTTCTTTCTCCATCTCCTCCAACTTATCAAAAGTATCACTGCCAACTGTCTCACCCAAGTTGGGGATAGATTTTTCCTCCAGGTCAGTGTACTCAGGATAGTGGTCAGTTGTGACATCTTCGATCTCTATTTCATCCACATCCTCTAGCTCCTCTTCACTTAAGACATTAACTTCCGTAGCATCTTTTACAATTTCATCTGGATTTAATCTGAACATATCAGCCAGCTGCTCATCTATCATATCATGGATGATCTCTCTTTCTTCAGGAGTGTAGCTCATAGTTCTTCTGATGATCCCTTGCAAATCAAGAATCATAGTGAGTTGAGTCTTGACTTGCTGAAGGGGGACGACATCATATTCATTGGTTGTTGAGCTTCATTTGTTTGATTAAACATTCCACAAATCATGCATAGATCATTAATCAAGACATTAAAACATAAATAACCATTAATTACATTAATTTAATGCACAATTCAAGTACAAAAGTTTCAAATACATAAACATCTAATCATTACTTTTGCCTTGATCAGTTGTCACTTCTGCTTGAGGAGCTGAGGACGAGGCTCCTTGATCCTGATTTCGCTTGGTGCGCTTCTCCTTTACTGATGGATTTGAGGTTGATGCAACACCATTACCTTCTTGCATATCATCATCATCTTTATCATCCTCTTGACCTTTCCCACTCGGTCCTGCTTCTTCATCATTATCATTATCATCTTCTTCTTCAGATTCATCTTCAGTGAGCTCATCATCATCATCCTCATCATCACCATCTTTAATCTTTAAAGGCTCACTCTTAGATCCCTTCAGCTTTAGCAAGATCTTTTTGTTCTTTTTCTCCAGTCCTTCAATCCTTTTTACCGAAGCCAACACCAACTCGTTTTGACTCTTTAGTGCATGGTGGGCTCGGCCTAAAGCTCTCTCATATTATGCATTCTTCTCACTGAGCTAAGCTATTTGCTTGGCTTGAGCTACATTTACTACCATCAGCTGGTTCTTTTGAGTAGCTCTTAGATCATCAGTGGCGATCAGCTTTAGCACAATGCGGTTCAGGCTTGCCAGCAGTTCCTCTAACCCGACCGTGGGTAGAGTATAGCACTATGTCATTGGGGAATGGGTGGAAGTACCTACTTGTTAGGTGGTGGTTGTGGTGGTGGATGTGGAGAAGATGGGTGGAGGAATGGGAGTGGATAGTGGTGGATTTGTGTTGGCTGGTGTAGGCAAGGTGGAGGTAGGTGTATGAGTGGTGGTGGAAGTGTCAGTGTGTTAGAACCTGTTCCCGAGCAGCTCACAGTTGGTCATTCATTGCACTTAAAACATTATAAAATGTACATTTATTTTATAGCGGAATTTAAAACATTCATTAATAACTAAAAACATGTCATTTCATTCATTTACAACATTTGTTTTCATCTCAAAATACAAAGACATGTCAAAATACGGATGCCAGCCTCAAAATGATCCCAGTAGCTTATGCATCCATGCCTGCAACTACCCAACATCAACAAACCTCCCAACTATCATGCATACAAAAGTCCGCGACGCCGAGTGAGTTCTAGTTTTATAATAAAATTAAAACCGTTCTTTACTTTTCTTTCAAAAGCATACTATACTTTACAATCGTTCGTGATCATACATCATACTTACACATAGATAATATCATTATTATCTTCGTCATATGTTCATTAACTTCCGTTCATTCAACGTGTTACATTATCGTTCACTTCTCTTTCTAGATCCGGTCAGAGTTTACCCTCTTCGTGGCACTCAGCCACGATTACTGAGGTCGAATGACAAGGATCCTGTTTAGTACATTATTACGATGATTCATTAATGTTCATTCATCTCTTGCTCATTACTCTTTATTACTCGAATCTTGTCTCGTGCGATATCCCCGACTCATGCTCGAAAGTTGATGCTGTGCCGGGGCCTGCTCACAAACCCCCGACTCATGTTCGAAGACCGACACATCACCGGGATACGCGACAAAGATCCCATTCGAGTCAATCACAGTGATTGAACTCTATCCGAGTCTGCTGCAACACAAATTCGCTCACCTCATTATCTCGTCTCATGCAATACCCCCGACTCATGCCCGAAGACTGATACTATGCCGGGGCCTGATAAACAAACCCCCGACTCATGTCCAAAGACTGACACAGTACCAGGGTACGTGACAAGGACCTCTTTCATCTGATCTCAGTTTCACGCACTACTCCCGACTCATGTCCGAAGACTGACACAGTACCGGAGTACGCGGCAAGGACCTCTTTCGAGTCTGTTGTGACACAGAGTCACTCACCTCATACATATGCTTGCAAGCCTTTCATTCGTTCATTCATTCATTCATTAACGTTCCTCTTTTCATTATCTTCCACTTTACGTTAGAAAATACTTCATTACATTCATTAACGTTCAACGCAAAGCCAAGGGAAGACATACATACATAATAAGGAACATACACATAATCATAAACATAAACCATCACCAATACAGGCACATCATACATGCATAACACACATCAAATATAAGCCATCACATCATAACCAGGCCTATCGACCCATAATACCCCTTAAAAACCACTCAGAAAACCTTAAGTCCAAATTGGGCGCATGGGACCTTCCAGGCGCACGAGCATAAAAATTCTAAGTGTAAAACAGTCTGGGCGCATGGGCACTATTTGGGCGCTTCTGCCCTGTTCAGGCGCTTTGCCACTATGTAGACACATGGCACCTATTTAGGCGCATCACCAACTTAGCTGTTTCAGTCACTTTGGGCGCATGGCACTATTTAGGCGCATGGCCAGCAGTTGGGCGCATGACCAACCCTTAGACGCATGGCCATATTACTGGGCGCATGGGCCACTATTTAGGCGCATGGCCCTCTCTTGGGCGCATGGCCAACACTCTGGGCGCATGGACCACTATTCATGTTCATCAGAACATTCTAAAATATTTTCTATGTTATAATATTCACCCGATTACCATTCTTATCATACTCAAACATAGATCTAACATACTAAGGCCATCTTAGCATGCTAAACATCATCACTAACCCATAAAGCCAACTCTAAAACATACATACATACATACATCAATCGAACATAACTAAAACATACATACATACATACATCATTCGAACATAAGACTGTAGACCCACGGTTTCTTTCAAAATGTTTACTTAGTATGCATAATAGCCCTAAACAAGTTGAAAATCAGTAAAAGAGAGGTTCTAGAAACTCACATTGAGCAGCCTTTGAGCAACACACTTCCAGTTCGAGACCCACCTTCGATTCAACTCTTGAATCCCGAAAACAAGCACTAAACACTAAGAACTTCGGTCAAGAACTTGAAACCCAGCTGAAACCGAGCTCATAGAAGAGAAGACTTACCTTTGCAGCTACTTCTTCCTCTTTGTCTCTCTAGAACCGGGGCTCTCTCTCTTTGTTCTTCCTCCGAGAGAAAAAGCAACTTTCGGCTTTTGATATGGGTGACCATGTCCCTTAAATCCTTAAAATAATAAGTGTTGGACCAAAAGAACCAATAAGCCAGATCAGAAAAACCTTTAAGTCCCACAGACATCAAAACAACTGAAATGGTCTACAACAGCTGAAGACAGAGTCTGAAGACAGAGTCTGAAGACAGAGTCTGAAGGCAAATGCTGAAGACAAAGTCTGAAGACAAAATCTGAAGACAAATGCTAAAGACTAAGTCTGAAGACAAAGTCTGAAGACAACTGCTGAAGACAAAGTTTGAAGACCAAGTTCTCAGAAGTTGTCACAATAGCTGGAGTAGTTCTCTTCAGTAGTTGTGATGGCTTACTTTTCAGTAGTTTGTAATTAGTAGTTTTATTTTATGTAAAACATCTGAAGTTCTTACACTTCAGATATTATAACTTCAGTAGTTGTAATGTTAGCTTGTACTTAGCTTTTTGTGAAGGTGTCCTCAGTTGTTGTGGACATCTTTAGTAGTTTAGTTTACTTTCAGTTGTTTGTATAAATCAGTTAGCTGTCACTATCAAGTGACGTCAGCTGATGTCACATTCCTTTATAAAAGGAATGTTGACCTAATTTCCTTGGGACCGAAGCATGTGCGTGAATGAAAACATTCTCTTTGCAGAAAACTTTCTCTCTATATAACTGTCACTGTTTGATTGAATATTCATATTGTTCTTGCTTAAATTTCGTCTAATTCTTGTTCTATTCCGCTACAAATCTTAATCTAATTGATCAAACTAGATCCCGATCCTTTCAAATGGTATCAGAGCAGGTTAATCATTGACCGGATTTACAATTGATCATTGAAACTGCTCTTTTGATATCTAAGTTTGATTGAATTAGCAAATTTGTAAGAATTGGTTATAGAGTTTGATTTTCTGTTGCTTCCGGTGAATTAATTTGAGATTCGTCTTGTTTCAAACTGTGTTGTTGAGTTTTGAGCTAGATCTGTTAAAATTTCATTGAACCTGTTTGAATTGGTGAAAATGGCTACATTAATCAATGATCCTCACAAAATGGCTCCTCAACAAAGCCTCTGATGCTTGTTAGGAGTGAGTATAACATATGGCAACGCCGAATGCTCCATCACCTGTCTGTCAATAGTTTAGGTTGTTGGAAATCTATGGTTCATGGACCATATAAGCCTATGGTGAGTAATATAGAAACCAATGATATGGTTCCAAAGAAGGAAGAGCAATACTCAGATGAAGATCTGAAACTGTTTGAAATTGATGCTAAAGCCCATGGAATTCTGGCCATGGCACTGCCTAATGAAATCTGTTCTGGACTTATGCATCATGAAACTACTCATGACCTCTGGGTTGCTCTGAAAGAATAATTTGGAGGAACTGATGAGGTCTTGACAAACAATAGAGAAATCCTTGCCCAGCAATATGAGACATTCTCTCATAGAAAGGGTGAGTCACTGACTCAACAGTTTGAGCGATTTTCCTGTTTGATATCTGAGCTGAAAATGGTTAAACATGAACATAAAAATAGTTAGATGAACAACAAATTCCTCAGATCCCTTCCTGAGAGATGGGACACATATACTATTGTTCTACACTCCAGTGCAAATCTGGACAATCTATCTCTCACCCAACTTCATGGGAAACTGTTAACATTTGAAAGAGAGATAGAACAGAAAAGGAAACTGGCTTCATCTGGGAAGCTCACTGATGATTTTGTACCAGGGAATACTGCTCTGGTCGGTCATGAGTCAGAATATGCTGCATCAGAAAGTTCTTATGATGAGCATATAGATTTCTCTTCAAATAGTGGAGATCCTGCTTTTGTTGGTATTGATAGTAATTCAGGGTGTAGTAGTGATAATTTGTGCTTTTTGATGGATGATTTGAAAGGAATTGCTGATGATGATCTGGAAGAGATGAATATTTTGAGCCAAATGGCATTAATCAATATCAGATTTCAAAAATTTTACAAAAGGACAAGTAGAAAATATCCTGGTCTCTCTGTCAAAACCAAAGTTGGTTTTGACAAGAGCAAGTCGAGGTGTCACAAGTGCCATAGATTGGACATTTTGCAAGAGAGTGTAGATCATTTGGATCTAACTCTTCTGCACCCTTTATGACCTTTCCATGCAATAGCTCACAAAACAAAGGGCAACATTCTACCAGTTCTGGTCATCATTCACAAATTCAATCATCTCCTGCATATTTTGTTCCTCAAGGTCAAATGCCATATCCTTATCCCTGTTTTTACATGCCTTAGTCCAATCAGGTTCCAGTACCCATAGCTCAACAACCACATGCCCTACCTGAGCCTCAACCATCTTAATCAAATCAACAATCTCAATCTCAATCACATCAAAGCTTTTTCACACCTGGAGTTGTTAACTGGAGTAGCTTACCAGATGATCTTTCTGGTTATTCTGAACAAGTGTTTTCTGGTGCTGGTCAACATGGTGGTGAAAATCCTTTTGGAAATCTTGGTCTTATGGCCTTGGAGTCTACTGATGGTTCATGCTCAAATGCTTCATCATCATAGGTACCACAGGTATCTTCTGTGGCTAAGGCCAAGTTGTGTTCTGAGTCATGCATAGCTGCTTTTGTCTCAATTAGAGAAGCAAATGTACCTTTAATTAATCAAAATCTTGACCTAGAGAAAGTGATTTCCAAAAGAAAAGCTGAGTTTGAGTTGTCTTAAAGGAAAAAGATGATGAGATTTACAAATTAAAATGCCAAATCACTGATGAAAAGGCAAAGTAAGAGGTCATTTTAGAGAATCATAAGAATCTCAAAGAAACACTTGCAGCTACTCAAGTAGAGTGTGAACGCTGGGTAACATCCTACAAGGGGTTTGAAATGCTTCTCAGTAAGCAAACAACTTCAAATGTGAAGTTTGGGATTGGGTATAATCACACTGTACCTCCTACAGATTTTACTCCCAAAATAGAAGTAAAATCTGAAGGTGAAAGCAATTCTCAAACCACATCATCATGTGTCTCATCCTCAAGTGATAAAGCAAAATCAGAGGATGAAGTTAGTAATAGTACCATAGTTAATCAATCTGCTGATGGTCTCACTGCTGATAAACACTTGATCAAAGAAAAGCTGAGCACTTCAGGTGTTGTCTCACAAAGTATTCAAAGTACTAAAGGACAAGTAACAACACTTGAAGAACATTTCAAACCAAATGAAAACAAACATGGTTTGACAACTACTGAAGAGTCTATCAGGAAATCCAAAAGTACTGATAGAAAACTTCTGAAGAACAAATCTTCAGTTGTTACAAATCCTTTAGTACTTAACATAAGTACTGAAAGGAAGAAAGTAGTGAAGAACACACCTTCAGTAGTTTCATCTTCTTCAGCAGTTGAACAATAGAAGATGAAGAAAAAGCCATGTGAAATATGTGGTCTATTCAATCATCTCACCGATGAATGTTGGTACAGAAAGGGTTCCAAATTCAACAAAGATAAAATCATTAAAAAGAAAATTAATAAAATAAAAGATGAATTTGAAACCAAGTTTGTGCCACAAACATCTCAATCTGATAACCCAAAGTTCTTACAAAAATCTAAAAAGAAGGAAGGGGTTTATCATAAAACAACTGAAAATATTCTTCATGGAATATCAAAACACCAAACTAAGTCTGTGTCTTTCAAAAAGGAGGACATGGTGAGTCACAGGAACCTATCAAAGACAAGTACTGATGTGTCTGCTGAACTGAAGGCTTTAACAACCAATCAGACACAACTTTTTATTATGGTTCAACATCTGTTGGGGAGAGTTAACCAAATAGATGTACCTGTGATTAAACCACTGAAAAGGAAAACTAAGCCAAAATCAAAGGAATCCTTCACAGCACCATCTCCACCTTCAAAGACTGTTAATCATGACAAATCAGTTAGTATAAAATCTGTTGATGAGAACAGACCCAAAACCAAAATGGTTTGGGTCTCAAAAGCTAACTAGTTTGTTGTGACAAATGCATGGTTCTTCAACATGCCATAGAAGCATCTGGTATGTGGACAGTGGAGGATGTATGCATATGACAGGGAGCAGTTCTCTTCTTCATGAGTACTCTCAAGGAAAGAAGGGATTTGTATCTTTTGGTAATGATGCTAAGGGTTACATCATCGGTAAAGGCTTTGTGTCAAATGGTGAGATAAGATTTGATGATGTTAACCATGTGGAGAATCTCAAGTACAACTTGTTGACTGTCAGTCAAATGTGTGATAAAGGGCATGTTGCACTTTTCACCAGCCAAAACTGTCGGATTCTGTCTTCCAATGTTTTGAGAATGATTGACAAGATATTGGATGAATATACTCTCCTGAAGGCCAACAGGATTAGAAGAGTATATGCCTTAGACTTATCAAAAAAAATTGATTTAAAAGGCCATCCATGTCTGTTCTCCAAGGCCTCTCCTCAGGAATATGAACTATGGCATAGAAGGCTTGGTCATGTGAATCTTAAAAACATGAACCAACTTATCCATCATGGTTTAGTGAGAGGTCTGCCATTAAAGGAGTTCAAATGTGATGACAACTATTCTGCTTGTTTAAAAGGAAAGCAACACAAAGTATCATTCCCTCCAATAGAAGAACCAAAGTCCACTACCTGCTTGCAATTACTGCATATGGATCTTTTTGGTCCAGTAAGAGTGATGAGCATGGCAAAGAAAAAATACTGTCTGGTAATTGTGGATGATTATTCTAGATTTGTATGGACCTTCTTCTTACATTCAAAAGATGAGGCTGGTCAAATCATCATCTACTTTGTGTTGCATGTGGAAAAGCAGTACTCCCTTTTAGTCAACTGTGTGAGGAGTGATAATGGCACAGAATTTAGAAACCACACACTTGATAAATTCTATTTATCTAAGGGAATCAAGAGGCAGTATAGCATTCCAAGAACTCCTGAACAAAATGGAATGGTGGAGAGAAAGAACAGGACCCTTATTGAAGCCGCAAGGTCAATGTTGGCTGATCCTGGTTTGCCACTAACCTTTTGGGCTGAAGCTGTTAACACAGCTTGCTATGTGCAAAATAGAGTGTTAGTAAATCAGAGATTGATGAAGACTCCTTATGAAGTGTTACATCATTTGGCCCCTCTGATTTCCTTCTTTAGAGCATTTGGGTGTCCCTGTTATATTCTTAACACAAAGGATCCACTTCAGAAGTTTGAATCAAAGGTGGATGCAGGGTACTTTGTTGGGTATTCATCTACTTGCAAGGCATACATAGTTTTTAATTGCAGAACAAAGATAGTTGAAGAAACCTTTCATGTAAAGTTTAATGAATCTCCAAAGGAGAAAATTCCACAAAACCCTGTGGAGTTATTTGATTTGGACATACTGCAATATGTTCCTTATCAGCCTCTAGCTATTGCAGATTCTGTGAATCTATCATCTCCTGCAACTAGTCATTCATCTGGTGATACAAATGCAAGGTTTAGTGATCACCTGCTTGAGTCTACTAACCTTGATGTTCCTGTAGCTTTAGCAGTTCCATTCACAAAAAATGCTGATGAGATCTCTGATTCCTCTACTTCATTTGAATTACCATCTCATTCTAGGTTTCAAGAGTCTGGATCAACATCTGTTGCTGCTGAATCACCTACAAACACTTGCACAGATCTTATTGAGTACCAAGAACTGAAGAATCACCCCATGTCTTAGATCATTGGTGATATCAATGCTGGTGTTTCAACTAGAAGTCAATTGTCCAATTTCTGCTTTTATGCTCTCTTCATCAGTTAGCAAGAGCCAAAGAACTATCATATTGCATTAAGAGACAATGGATGGGTTGAAGCCATGCAACTTGAGCTTCTTCAGTTTAAAAGTAGCAAGTGTGGGAACTGGTTCCTCTACCCCAAGGTAAGTGTGCAATAGGCACTAAATGGGTGTTTAGGAATAAAACTGATGAAAAAGGCCAAATTGTCAAGAACAAGGCCAGACTGGTTGTACAGGGGTTTTCACAAGAAGAGGGTATTGATTATGATGAAACCTTTGCCCCTGTAGCCAGACTGGAAGCAATGAGATTGTTATTAGCTTATGCTACTTTTCATAATCTCAACTTCACAACCAACTTCACAACCCTCAAAACCAACTCCTTTACCCAAGAAACCTACTCAAACCACTACCAATGATGCACCCAATAGGAAGAGAAGGGTGTTGAGGATAGAAGAAGAAGAAGATGATGATGAGGATGATAGTCTGCCAATCTCTACTGTTCTTAAAATAAAGATGCCTGAGCCCAGGAGTCAACCAATAACAATCACACCTGACATCCAAAGGAAAATGATAAAAGTCAAACTTGAAGAAGAAGAACAACACAAAAAACATGATGAGCAGCTGTTAAGGATGGTTGATAAAGAGTTTCCTAAGTCTTCATCCATACAAGCTATGAAGAAACATGCTCAGAGGTTGTATGCTCTCAGATTCACATTTCAATATCAAAAAGAGAGAGTGAGAATTTGTCCTGAGCCTAGAGTAAGTGACAGAATTCATAAAAAGAAGATTCCAAGTAGATACAATGGCCAAGTAAAGAAGATTGTAGATGCTGTGATAATGCTGGCCATTGTAGTGTTACCCTGGGAAATCCTTGATGACTTCAAGAGAGCTTACAAGTCTAAGATGACTCCACAAACTTTACTAGAAAACAAAATGGTAAAGAAGGGATTGATATACAAGAAGCTTGAAGAAATAAGAAGAAATGAGCTCCAGTTGTTACTTGAAGGCACTTATCCTGATGAGTTTACATATAGAGAAATACTACTGTGGAGCTAAAGAATGGAAAGAATGTTAAGTACTTATCAAAGTACTATGGGCCTGAGTTCTTCTTTGAAAGTGAAGCTGAAGAACTCACAATGGAAGAACAAGTTGTATTCCTTGAGGCCTATATCAGAGAGTCTTACAGACTCATCATTGGGAAGTAGGTCTCATGGATGGGATAACAGCTCTGTGTCCAATTCCCCAAGATAGAGTTCCCATTCATCCTTTGCCAATCAAACTTTCTGAAACCTCTTTCCTGGCCTGAGCTTAATTTGGAGATTTCTGAGCTGATCCAGAAAATGTTTCTGCCAATAAGTGGGACTTCAATAATCTTAAAGGTTTTGGCTGCATTGGTTCAGGGGGAGTTTGTTGGACCAAAAGAACCAATGAGCCAGATCAGAAAAACCTTTAAGTCCCACAGACATCAAAACAACTGAAATGGTCTACAACAGCTGAAGACAGAGTCTGAAGACAAAGTCTGAAGACAAAGTCTGAAGACAAAGTCTGAAGACAAAGTCTGAAGGCAAATGCTGAAGACAAAGTCTAAAGGCAAATGCTGAAGACAAAGTTTGAAGACAAAGTCTGAAGACAAAGTCTGAAGACAAATGCTGAAGACAAAGTCTGAAGACAACTACGGAAGATAAAGTCTGAAGACCAAGTTCTCAGAAGTTGTCACAACAGCTGAAGTAGTTCTCTTCAGTAGTTGTGATGGTTTACTTTTCAGTAGTTTGTAATCAGTAGTTTTATTTTATGTAAAACATCTGAAGTTCTTACACTTCAGATATTATAATTTCAGTAGTTGTAATGTTAGCTTGTACTTAGCTTTTTGTGAAGGTGTCCTCAATTGTTGTGGACATCTTCAGTAGTTTAGTTTACTTTCAGCTGTTTGTATAAATCAGTTAGCTGTCACTATCAAGTGACGTCAGCTGATGTCACATTCCTTTATAAAAGGAATGTTGACCTAATTTCCTTGGAACCGAAGCATGTGCGTGAATGAAAACATTCTCTTTGCAGAAAACTTTCTCTCTCTATAACTGTCACTATTTGATTGAATATTCATATTATTCTTGCTTAAATTTCGTCTAATTCTTGTTCTATTCCGCTGCAAATCTTAATCTAATTGATCAAACTAGGTCCCGATCCTTTCAATAAGGTTTTGTACTTTGTACATTTTTCCCCCTCCACTTGTGCTCATTATCTATTCTTTCTATTTACTTTTCTCTTCCTTTCTGTGAAGTTGGCTGGGTCGATAAACATCCGAGCATGTTCTTGACAGAAGGATAAATACCAGCATAAACCAAAAGTCAAACAATGATACGAACTATAATTGAATGGTTTCATTGATAAAACTAACGATTACACGCTTGTTACAACATAAGAATCAAGACTCTTGGCAAGGGGAAGATCGAGCATGATCTCCCCTCTCATCCAGCAGCCCTAGGCCCCCGGGCAAACTCCTCTCAAAACCCTTCAATCTCTCTACACATTGAAACTGGTATATATATAGGCCTTGGCCCATATTAGATGCGACTGGGCCCATTCGTGCGATTGGACCATGCGTATGGTTCAATCGTACGACTGGACCATGCGTATGGTTCAATCGTACAACTGGACCATTCTTATGGTTTAGCCTTACGAATGCCCCAATCGCACCTCTCAGTCGCACCACTGGTCCATTAGCATGGCTCAGTCATATGACTGAGTCTCATTCGCATATGCTCTTACGAATGACCCAGTTTTATATGTTTACAACATATCAGGTGTATTACATTAAGCCTAGACTATTCGACAAGCGATGGACACATTATATATAACTATATATGCTCCAACACTTACATTTAAATAGAAATTCGGGGTGTTACAAGTCTACCCCCTTAAAGAGGTTTCGTCCCCGAAACCTGTCGCTTCTCGAACAGTAACACTGTCTCACTTCTTCTTTGATCTTGCACTTAACTTAGATCCCTTTAGGCTTCACTGCACTCGCACAAGTGAAACCATCATCCTCGTCAGCCTATTCTCTTCTTCTTATTAATAATGGCTACCAGTTGCTTCTCGTGGTTGGATACTTTGTCCATCTCAGTGTTCTCTAGTAGTATGATCATATCCTCATCGGTTGAGCTCTTTCTTAGACGAGATGCTTGGAACATCAGATGAATTTCACTTAACTCATCGGGTAGCTCTAGTCGATGTGTCCTTTCTCCTACCTGAGCAACAACTGGGAATGCCCCTCTAGACTTTAATATTAGCTTTACTCGATTCCAAATCAAGCAATCCGCTTTCCTGGTCGAAGCCTTCCTCATAATTCATTGTCATAGGTCGTCACCGAACTCTGGTTCTGCACGGTTAATCAATCCATCTCCTTGCAACACTTGGGGTTCGAGTCGTAGATTACTGATCAACTCACCCGGAGATGTACATCTATCCACCTACGCCTACCTTGAACAGTCTAGCAGGAACAAGCGCTCTCTCACAATTCTATCGCGCAATCCTCTACGACATTAGGTAACCTGGTAGACTTACTAATAGCAATTCTTACATTGAAGGGCTCATCGATCTTCCTCCCCTAACGTGCAACATCATAGAAAATAGCAGCAACAAAACTACTACTAGCATCACAATTAAAGTGTAGATGCATAAATCTAAACTAGCAAGAACGTACCTGACGTTACCTCGGAGTCCACTCCAGCCTCCTCTCGATCGTGGCAAAAGCTCTAGCCTTCACCCTTTGTTCCCTTTCCTGCACCGGAGCTTCCTGCTTTCGACTTCTTACAATCCCTACTCTGGTGTCCAGTCTCGCCACAATCGTAGCACTTAGTCGTGCGACAATCCCTCGCCCTGTGGCCTTCCTTCCCGCACTGGAAACAGTCATTCAGTCCCCACTTGCATTCCCCCTCATGGCCTCTACCGCACTTTTTGCATACTTCTCCTTTTCTTTCTATTCTCTTCCGATCATTGTCCCTTGACGCCATACCTTCATACACAAATCCACCATCACTGTCTGGCCTTCCTTTCCCCTTCTTAACATAGGCTCGCTCCTCCCCTTCGTCTGTCATCGCCATCGCCCCCCGCTCGTCGTACAACTTTCCCACCAGGTCAACTGCCAACCTAAACGTGCTCGGTTGGGCAGCGATCATGTGCCTACAGATGTCCGCCGGCAAGCCCTGAATATACCTCTTGATCTTTCGTGAAAGAGGTGTCACCTGATCCGGCACCAGACGTGCCATCTCGTTGAACTTCGTGGTGTACTGTTGATGTGTCAGGGTTCCCGCTTCCAAATGCAAGAACTCCCTCTCAACCTTGTCCATCTCTCAGTGAGGACAGAACTCCTCAATAACCAAGTTCTTCAGTTCCGACCATCTCATTCTCCTAATAGCTCTTCTACCCTCGGCTTGAACTATATTGTCCCACCAACACAGAGCCGAGTCCACAAAAGAATGGGCAGCAAACTTTACTTTCTGATCCTCCTGGCACTCGCTGATATTCATTACCACTTCCATCTCTCTCACCCATCGGTGAGCAGTAGCAGCAGTGCCGTTTCCATCAAAAGTTGGGGGCTTGCATCGTTGAAACGCCCCATAGTTACAGCCTCGTGCCGCCACCGACGCAGGCTCTTTCTCTTCTTATTCTTCGTCATCGAAGAAAACTGTTTCAGTCTCGGGTCGTCTCCTTTTGCCTGAAGGTCTACCCCTTCCTGTCTCTCCCCATCTCTAACAGCCTTTATAACTTCGGTCACCACAGATGGTAGATCGTCTGCATGACCTGATGTACTTCCTTCTCGACTGCCTCTCTCATCGAGGCCCTCTAACTAGCATTCTCATCACCGCCCTCCTAATGAGGGGTCTCGGGTTTTTCATGAACTACTCTTTCAGCCCTAGATCTTCCTCTTGTGACCCGTGGTTTGGCACCACGTCCAGCGCCACCTCCACTTCATGAAGCTTTCGATGATCTACCACCAGCCATCTTCAAACACACTATAAGATTCAAACACTAACACGGTCATTCAATAACTCGGTTTATGTCAAGTATAGTAAATCCCTAATTACAGTGGTTAGTTGTGATTAGCCACTTACTTTACTCTTCATACCACAAGCATCTCCTATCCTGACTTATCAGTATCTAAATCTACACAAAAGCACACAAGCCACATAACATGCCCACGTAATGCCGGTTAACGTTAACTTACTTAAAATGTTTTACATAAAACTTTTACCTGCAGGCACGTAGCTACTAGGACTGGCATCCCTTTTTCCTTTTAGTCCCATTCTCAGTTTAAGATTAGGTTTTTCAAAATATTTACCAAATTCACTTAAACTTTTACTCTGATACTAACTTGTAATGCCCCGTTCCCGAGCACCTCACAGTTGGTCATTCATTGCACTTAAAACATTATAAAATGTAAATTTATTTTGCAGCAGAATTTGAAACTTTCATTAATAACTAAGAAACATGTCATTTCTTTCATTTACAAAATTTGTTTTCATCTCAAAATACAAAGACATGTCAAAATACGGATGCCAGCCTCAAAATGCTCCCAGTAGCTTATGCATCCATGCCTGCAACTCCCCAGCATCAACAAACTTGCCAACTATCATGCATACAAAAGTCAGCGACGCTGAGTGAGTTCTAGTTTTATAACAAAATACTTATTTTCGTTAAAATCGTTTACTTTTCTTTCAAAAGCATACTAACTTTACAATCGTTTGTGATCATAAATCATACGTACACATAGATAATATCATTATTATCTTTGTCATTAAATTCATTAACTTCTGTTCATTCAACGTGTACATTATCGTTCACTTCTCTTTCTAGATCCGGTAAGACTTTACCCTCTTCGTGGCACTCAGCCACGATTACTGAGGTTGAATAACAAGGATCCTGTTTAGTACATTATTACAATAATTCATTAACATTCATTCATCTCTTGCTCATTACTCTTTATTACCTGAATCTTGTCTCGTGCAATATCCCCAACTCATGCTTGAAAGCTGATGCTGTGCTGGGGCCTGCTCACAAACCCCCAACTCATGTTCGAAGACTGACACAACATCGGGATACGTGACAAAGATCCCATTCGAGTCAATCATAATGATTGAACTCTATCCGAGTCTGTTGCAATACAAAGTCACTCACCTCATTATCTCGTCTCATGCAATACCCCTGACTCATGCCTAAAGACTGATACTGTGCCAGGGCCTAATAAACAAACCCCCGACTCATGTCCGAAGACTGACACAGTACCGGGGTACGCGACAAGGACCTCTTTCATCTCATCTTAGTTTCACGCACTACTCCCGACTCATGTCCGAAGACTGATACTGTGCCGGGGTCTAAACACAAACTCTCGACTCATGTCTGAAGACTGACATAGTACCGGAGTACGCGACAAGGACCTCTTTCGAGTCTGTTGCGACACAGAGTCGCTCACCTCATACATATGCTTGCAAGCCTTTCATTCGTTCATTCATTCATTCATTAACGTTCCTCTTTTCATTATCTTCCACTTTACGTTAGAAATACTTCATTACATTCATTAACGTTCAACGCAAAGCCAGGGAAGACATACATACATAATAAGGAACATACACATAATCATAAACATAAACCATCACCAATACAGGCACATCATACATGCGTAACACACATCAAACATAAGCCATCACATCATAACCAGGCCTATCGACCCATAATACCCCTTAAAAACCACTCAGAAAACCTTAAGTCCAAATTGGGCGCATGGGACCTTCCAGGCGCACGAGCATAAAAATTCTAAGTGTAAAACAGTCTGGGCGCATGGGCACTATTTGGGCGCTTCTGCCCTGTTCAGGCGCTTTGCCACTATGTAGACACATGGCACCTATTTAGGCGCATCACCAACTTAGCTGTTTCAGTCACTTTGGGCGCATGGCACTATTTAGGCGCATGGCCAACAGTTGGGCGCATGACCAACCCTTAGACGCATGGCCATATTACTGGGCGCATGGGCCGCTATTTAGGCGCATGGCCCTCTCTTGGGCGCATGGCCAACACTCTGGGCACATGGACCACTATTCATGTTCATCAGAACATTCTAAAATATTTTCTATGTTATCATATTCACCTGATTACCATTCTAATCATACTCAAACACAAATCCAACATACAAAGGCCATCTAAGCATGCTAAACATCATCACCAACCCATAAGCCAACTCTAAAACATACATACATACATACATCATTTGAACATAAAACTGTAGACCCATGGTTTCTTTCAAAATGTTTAGTTAGTATGCATAATAGCCCCAAACAAGTTGAAAATCAGTAAAGGAGGGGTTCTAGAAACTCACCTTGAGCAGCCTTTGAGCAACACACTTCCAGTTCGAGACCCACCTTCGATTCAGCTCTTGAATCCCTAAAACAAACACTAAACACTAAGAACTTCGGTCAAGAACTCGAAACCCAACTGAAACCGGTCATAGAAGAGAAGACTTACCTTTGCACCTGCTTCTTCCTCTTTCTCTCTCTAGAACCGGGGCTCTCTCTCTTCTTTCTTCCTCCGAGAGCAAAAGCAACTTTCTGCTTTTGATATGGGCGACCATGCCCCTTAAATCCTTAAAATAATAAGGTTTTGTACTTTCTACACTTTTTCCTCTCCACTTGTGCTCATTATCTATTCTTTCTATTTACTTTTCTCTTCCTTTCGTTTAAATAGAAATTCGGGGTGTTACACAGTGGCTGTGAGAGTGGGAGTGGTGGTGGTAGTGGCAGTGGTAGTGGTGGTAGTGGCTTTGGCAGTGGTAGTAGAAGATGTGATCAATGTGAACCTTGGTCTCTTACTCTTTTTGCCATAGGGATGGGCCATCCTCTTCTTCCTGGAGCTCTTGGCTGTAGGGGCTCCCCCTGAGCTGATAGGCTGCTTAGGTGTGTAGGTGGGATCAGTGACATTAGTATCATCACATGTAGTATCAGCTAGGCATCCACCAACCGCCTCTATCCCGTTCTCAGTAGCCACAACCCAGCTCCCAATTGTTCTAACCCGAGGCTCATCATTAGACACCTCCTCTTCATCTATCAAGAAGTCCTAGTGGAAAGTAGCCTGCTTAGATCCACTAGGAGCAGTTGCAGTACTGTGGGGAGGTGGTGGAGATATATTAGACGTGTTAGTGGCCCTTGAATGACTAGGGCCAACATCTCCACCACCTTAACTGTCATCAAGATCGTCATCATCGTCGCTGTCTTCATTAGTGGGAACCACTATGGGCTCAACATCAGAATCACTGCCGTCGTGACGCCACTTCTTACGAGAGGGCGCCACATAATCCTCGTTGGCCAGATGACCAAATAGTCTCCTGTCCGGGGGCTTCACCTGCTTCCCCTGGTACACCTTCATCATCTCTAATATGGTGTTATACATATAGAAGCCTTCCTTGCCCTTGGCCTCGATGTTCTCGATCATGTAGAAGAAAAACATGCAGGAGAAACTGAACAGGTGGTTTAGTACTAGTGTAACGTATGCATGCTGGATTTGGTCAGACATCTCATTGAATCCTCCTCACCTTGAAGCTATGCAGTTAAGGATAACATGAGCCAAGTATTTGAACTGGGGCATATGTTGCTCTTATTGAGCACACCTGCATTGATGTCCCCAGCGTACTTTATCCTTAGAAAGCATCCCCGAACAGTCAGGGGATGCAGCTTGGTTGGGTAGGCCCCGTCCTCGCCCAGATCCAAGACTAGCCTTAGATCGTCTTCAGTAATCCTAATCTCTTGTTTGAAGATAGAGCTCCGAATACAGTGGGGCTCCATAGACCTGTCAATCGAGGCACCTTCCTAGAAGACCTGTTGTATCGATCTGTATGGAGTGGAAGGTGTAGATATGGCCTTGTAGATCCTCGATCTCCTCAGAAAAGCTATAATCCCAGCGAACTCGGAAGCATTTCGAGAAGTAGCATCTAAGTGAGCACATATGTGCTTGGTGCTCATCGTCCATCTATCAGCCATGTTGCTACTACAAAAGAAATATAGACATTAGATTTGTGCACATGAGATGACAGTTAGAACTTAAACTGTTTTGTTCAAACTGGTTCAGTTGTGCAATTGAACCATACGCCTGAGTTTTAGTAGTACGATTGAGTTTAGTCGTACGATTTAACCTGCGGCTGAGTTCATTCGTGCGATTGAGCCTGCGTCTGAGCTTAGTCGTATGCTATGCCATCAGTCGTGCGATTGAACCCATATGCATGATTCATTCGTGCGATTGAGTCATACGCCCAACTCAATCGTGCGACTGAAGTTCATCAGCATGTCCATTCGCATCCTTCACTGCTGAACACCATGGATTTGAATCTTTGTCAAAAACTTTACTTTAGACTTTGTGTTTAGACTCATTAGATTTGCAGAGACTCGAAATAGCACTTAGTTTCATTTAAATCAACATTAGTGTCCATTTATATGGTCTATTCTTAGAGTTTAGTCTCGGTTCTAGGTTTTAGCATTTTCGGAATTTAAAGGTGCGATTAAGACATTCATTTGAATTGATTTCAGTTGCCTAGTACATGTAGATGAGTAGAAAACACGTTAGGATCACAATCAATAGATAATATCAGTTAAATGAAATTTGAGCAGAGTGTCATTTGTATGAGCGGTTTCAGAGAGTTTTTAAGGGTGGTAAGGGTTACGACCGATTGACCCCCTTATTTATACTGTTTGAAATTTCAGTCGTGCGACTAGATCCATATGCATGCTTCATTCGTGCGACTGGGGTTCAGTCGTGAGACTGGCTCATACTCCCTCATCCAATCGTACGATTGGTTTTGTCTTGTGGTCTAATCGCATGGTTGTTTCATACTCATGGTCCAATCGTGTGACTGGCTCATATTTATGGTTCAACTGTGTGATTGACTCATTCTTATGATTCAATCGTGCGATTGGCTCATACTTATGAATCAATCGTGCGATTGGCTCATCCTTATGAGCTTGACCTCATACACTTTCAAACACTTAAAATTCTAACTTTTGATATATAACATTATGAACTATGATCATCTCAGACATGATCCTTTTAATTTAACATCATTTGATCACCTCAGACATGATCCTTTTAGTTTAGACTAATTGGTCACCTCAGACGTGACCCCTTTTAGTGAGTGATTCACAGATTTCATCTAGTTGTATAGTCCGACATCTACGCAACAAAAGAAAACTAGAAAATAGGAAACAACTTGAAATTTGAAAAAACAAGACATATTTTTATGGTTTTGGGTTTGAGTAGAATAGCTTCAAGTTAATTTGATCATTTCTGGAAAGATTCATTATGGAATCATACGGGTATATCATAATCATTTGGGTCCTTTTTAATATGCACTTTTATGCTAGATTCGTGTTTTGTCTGAGAGTCAACATCATTTTCAGGAAATCATACTAGAGCTATAAGATGCACACAATGTTTTTGACTGTCAAGAGTTGCAACCACGATGATTGTCAGTATATTTGTCCACTTAAATCCATACATAGATTTTTGACTCACATTGGTGATGAGTTAGATTTAATTATTTCAACAAGCATTTGTGGATCCCACACTTATATGGTAATCAACATTCCTCAGGAGATTTTTGAGCGGTCTACGGGTATTTCACAAGAAGAAACTATTCTAAGAGCTTTCAAAGAGATGCCAAGCCTTAGGTTAGTGCCATCGCACAACAGAGAGGCGCAAACAACAATGAATTCTAGAATATTTAGGTTATGCTTATCCTTAGGTTAGTGCCACCACACAGCAGAGAGGCACACAACCTATCTTCTTGTTAGAAAATTTTTTTTCTTTTGCACATAACGCACCAACAACATCACTCATTAGCTTGATTGCTTTTTGCAGTTTTCCATGTGCTTTGCTCATTTTTATGGTCATCCGCACACATTTGTGGCGTTTATTTTGCTCGTCACCCCTTATTGGAAATGCGTTGATTGTGTTAACCAGGGATAAGATGAGAACCCACAACAAGTTGAACAAATTAGTTTTAATTTTAAGTTTCCAATGAAGTCTACTCATCTATTGTGTTGAATCTACCAACACATCATATAATGAACTAGCAACATCTAGGTCTACTTTCTCTATGTCACCTTAGTAGCATACCAGTTTAATATCATTTTTCTTTTGTTGTGCTTAGACTTCTCAGACTTGTAATTTGAATTTAGCATGTTGAACAAATTTATTTTGAAGTCCCAACCAATTTGTTCCTTGTGTACTATCATTTTCCATATGCTTTGAATATCAAAATCACTGATTTGATTTTATTTCTTTCAGCTAATCTGCCTCCCCCACATTTTTAAGTAAATAAATACTACAACTAAGTAAATACTAAACTAACCTATTCTCCCCCTAAAATTCTAGAACCAAAAATCTTTATGTGTTTTTGGATTTTAATAGACAGGAAAATAAAATAAAAAAACAAATAATAAACTAAGAAAAACATTTCGGACTACAAACTTTCTTCTTCTTGAATCACAACACTTTTATTTTTCACGCTATTAATCTCTAAAAGATATAAAAACCATGGTTTGTCAAATGTTTTTGTGTAGAGGTTGGCGCGTTGAAAATCTGTATTAATTTTAACAACATCGATTAATTGCTTTCCAAAATAGTCACGTATAAAGTGATATTTAATACCGATGTGTTTGTTTTTAGGTGTTGGGCCGGATTTTTGTTGACAACAATTGCAGCAGAATTATCAACAAAGATAGGTGTGTTAGAAAATTGCAAACCGTAGTCGTGTATTTACTCTGTTGAATCCAAATGATTTGCAAACAGGAACTTGCAGCAACAATATATTCAGCTTCACATGTTGACAGAGCAACCGATGTCTCCTTCTTACACTGCCAAGTGACTAACCGTCTATCAAAGAACTGACATCCCGCTGATGTTGACTTGTAATTCATCTTGCAACCATCATAGTCCGAGTCATTATACACTGTAAGCTCCAAGTCATCATCATGAGAAAACCACAGCCCGAGTGTTGGGGAACCCTTTAGATAACAAAAAATCCTTTTAACTCCAATGAGGTGATTTACTTTTGGTTTTTCCTAATATCTTGAATAGAGACACGTGGCGTACATGATATTAGGATGAGAGGCTGTGAGGTACATTAAAGATCTGATCATTCCTTTGTACATGGTGGCATCGACTAGATCACCATTTTCGTTGGGTATCACGTCATGGTTCGTGGCAAGCGGAGTTCCAGTAGTCGAAGCATTCTCTATGTCGAATCTACTGAGGATATCTCCTACATATTTGGTTTGATGCAGGAAGATTCATTTTGGTGTCTGATCCATATGTAATCCAAGAAAGAACTTCATCTCCCCCATGGCACTCATCTCAAACTCTACTTTCATTACGTATTCGAATTCTTTAGATAATTCTTCATTTTTGGAACCGAAGATTATGTCATCCACATATATCTGTACCAGCAGTAAATCCCTATCCTTTTCTTTGATGAATAACCTACAGTCAATAACTCCTCTGCGAAAACCATGTTTCACTAGATGAGTTGAGAGTTTCTCATACTAGGCTCTAGGGGCTTGATGGAGCCCGTAAAGAGCCTTGTCCAGCTTATAAAATCTATCCCGATGATACGGATCCTCAAATCCTTCGGGTTGACTGACGTAGACTGTTTCACGGATTTCACCATGAAGGAATGCACTTTTCACATCCAATTGATATACTCTAATCTTCATGTAGGATGCATAGGCTAAGAAGATTCGAATTGCTTCCATCTGTGCCACAGGTACAAATACTTCATTGTAGTCTATGTCTTCGACTTGTTGAAAGCCTTGAACCACAAGTCGAGCTTTATTTCTAATTATTACCCCTTGGTCATCTTTCTTACACTTTAACACCCATTTAGTGTCAATGACCTTGAAAGCTTTTGGTTTGTCCACAAGGGTCCATACTCCTAACTTCTTGAACTGTAGGAGTTCTTCTTGCATAGGACTAACCCATGCCTCATTGTTTAAGGCTTCACTTACATATTTTGGCTCAAATTGAGACACAAAACATCGATAAGCACCATCGTGAAGATATCTTTTTTCCATGACTAAGGCATAATCAGCTGAGTCTAGCTGATTTTGTGTCTGTACCCCTAATCGAACATCCCCAATGACGTTATCCAAGGGATGATACACATTACTTCGAGATCTAGGAGTGGTGACAACAACTACTTCAGTATCCAGATTTTGAATCACAGGTTCAGTATTTGTAGTTGTTGGAGTATGAGGTTCAGAAGTGTCAGAGGCATCAAGATCTGATGCTTGTGTACTTTCATTGGTGGGAACCTATTCCTCCTTATCCACATTTGCAGTCTCAACTTCTTCATCATCAGAGGAGGAGTCACTTACTTCAAACTCTCCCTCTGAATGACTAGAAGAATTGGCTAATGGAACCGATTGTGTCGCGTCTTGTGGAGGAGTGTTCAGAACATCGTACATCATTGTAGTAGATAAATCATCATCAGGATAATGGGGAGGTAGGTTGAAGGACTTAAAAAATCTTTTCCAACAGGGGGGTGGTGGTGTATCTTTGAACATCAACATTGCATCACACTTCTACCTAACCCATTGAGTTATTATAAACTCTCTTGTCTGGTTACTGTATTCGAGAAAGATACCTTCTTCTGCCTTCTTACTAAAGTTCACAGTCTGAGTTTTCTTTAACAACATGCATGGTGCACCAAACGGTTCTAGATACTCCAAGTTGGGTTTACGTCGCTGGAGCAGTTTATAACATGTTTTCCCATGTCGTTTGACCACTAAGATTCGATTGAGCATGTAACATGCATTAGCCACTGCCTCAGTCCAGAATTGAATATGCAGTTTAGAGTCGGCTAGCATTGTCCTGGCTATCTCTATGAAGCTTCTATTTTTACTTTTAGCAACCCCATTCATTTGTGGAGTGTAGGGAGAAGTAAATTGATGTACAATTGCTTTCTCTCTACAATATGCCTCCATCCACTAATTCTTGAACTCTATGTCGTTGTCTGGTCGAATCTTCCTTACTTTCAGCTTGTAGAGTGATTCCAAAGTAGTTACTAGATGTTTGAATGATTCAGAAGTCTCTGATTTGGATTTCAGAAACATCACCTAAGAGTATCTTAAGTAATCATCAGTTACTACAAAGCAGTACAGATCTCCAACAATGCTCCTTGTGCTTACGGGCCAAACAGATCCATGTGTAGAACCTCGAGAGGAATATCAATAGAATTAAATTTCCTAGCCTTATGAGACTTCTTGGTCTGTTTATCTTTCTTACATGCTATGCAAAAATCTGGAAGCTGGAAATTCTTGACAATTACTCTATTCACTAAATCATTCTGTACCAGATGATTCATCTTCCTAGGATTAATGTGTCCTATTCTCCTATGCTAGGAGACCGAATCCCTCTCTGTTGCTTTTGACAAGAAGCATTGAACAATGTGCTCAGTTGTGGAGGCTTTTGATAGATCCAAGACATACAAATCATTATATCTTGAAGCTGACATTAGAACTTTATCCTCCTCAATAACATAATCTTTCTTCAACATGTAGCACTTCTTGTTGTCAAACACAACTTGGAATCCTTTATCACAAATATGGGAAACTGAAAGCAAGTTGTTCTGTAGTTGTTAAACGTAGTTGACCTTGTCAAACTTCACTTTCTTGTTTCCCACTTCGCTTGAGCAGTGATGTAACCTCCCTTGTTCCCAACAAATGATACATGTCCCCCTTTAATTTGTTTGATGTTAAAAAGAAGAGACGAATTGCCTGTCATGTGCCTGGACGCCCCACTATCAATAATCTAGGTATTAGTGATAGCGCTGTAGCGGACACCCTGCACATTCAAAGAAAATTTATCAGTTCAGATTTGTGACCCAAGCCTTAACTAACTTAGGTGACCCAGAGGAATCACACATCATGAACTCAACTCACTATCCTTTAGAGGATGAGGACACATCCTTCTTCTTCTTATCCTCAGTATCAGACACATTACTTGATTTTTCTTTTCATAAACCAGTTTTGTGTAAGGCCTGTTTGTGGTAAACAGACGACTGGCTTATTGTTTGAACTTTAGGTTCACTAATACTCTTAGGTGGAGTATTAGATCTCATTTTAGAAAACTTGGTTTTGCATCATAAAGTTCAATTTTCATTTTGGATGTCTAATAATAAGGACAATTAGGAGAGATATGTCCTTGTTTTCCACAACTGTAGCATGATCTCCCTTCTACAGATTGAGGAAAATTTTTATGTGGTGTTGAGTTTGGTAAGGGTGCGAGGTGTGTGTGCTTGGGTTTTGTCACTTCTCTTTTAGATGTTTCAGCTTCTTTAACAAAATTAATTGTTTTAACATTTTGAACATCTTTAACTTTTATTTTATTTGGACTTCGATGAATAGCATGTTTTTGGTTAACTAGATTAGTCATTTTGGTTTAGAAGTAGATGTGTGTGAACCTGACCTTACATTAACCTTTTCAATTCTATCATCCAAATTCTCAACAGGCATTTTTCCTTTTGATTTCAAAGTAGAATCCTTCTGTTTAATGACAGGTTTCACAGGTTTGCCCGTGGAATCAGGATAACTAACCAGGGGAGTGGACACCACATGATCCTTTACAAGGTTATTATTGATTGGTCTACATTTAGTTATCAAAAGGATTGCATGTGGTGGCGGAACTACTTTATACCCCAGAACTTCCCCTTTATTTTGTTCTATCACTAAGTTTTGAACTATGTGAGAAGAACTGGTCAAACTATGCAGTTTTTGTTTTAATGAATCAACCCCGACTTTCAAAACTGCTTTTTCCTTTTTCGTTTCTTCCAAATAATTTAAATAAAACTTTATGTCGTTTGCTTGATTTAATGCAACAACCTCGGTTTCCCTTAGTTGTTTTCCCAAAAGTTCTACCTTTTCTTTGAAGCTGCACTCATTTTGTTTTAAAATACGATTAGCCTCAGTTCAGAGTTGTAAATCATTTACTAAATTATCATTGTGTTCTAATAACGTAGCAAATTTCAATCAATGCTTTCTCTAAATTTGTCACATTCAGTACAAGCATGTTTTTCAAATAGTTGGTCTTTAGAACTTACCTGTGAGGAATCAGATGAATCAGCCATTAAAACTATATCAGATCTTCTTTGACTGGAGATTCTAAGTTGTTGCTCTGAGCTCTTCCTCAACCAAGTGATTTACCATATTCACATCTTCTTCGGTATCTGACATCGCTTGCTTAGCTATGATCTCACCTTCACTAGCAAAACCATTATCCAATGCATCGACAAAGGCAATATTTGATTCACCTGGAGAAACAAATCAGGAGGACCAATCTTGCCCTTCATCACCTTGATCAGTTAGAGCCTTTGTCTCTTTACTTGAAGAAGCAGTTCCAATCATGTCTTTGTCTTAACGGTTGAAAGTAGGAAATCGGTTACCATTTCCAGTTTTCTTGGGCTTTACACATTCACGTTTAAAGTGCTCTTTTTCACCACAGTTGAAACATGTGACTTGGTTTTGTCAAAACCAAAAGTCGTATCTTTAGTGGCAACTAGATTTTGCCCTATCTTTTTGACAAACTTATTTGCTCTTCTGACTGCACTTTTCAAGCCCCACATTATGTCCATTCTTTCTAGCTTATTTTCATCAACTTGCTCATAATCCTCATCTGCAAGATGACAACTTCCAATCTTACCGGCAACTAAACCATCATAAGATTGTACAATAGCTGCTAGAAGATCCATGTGCTTCTTAGCAACTTCCACTGTGACATTACTAAGATTCTCAGTCTTCAACTTTGTAGTATTGGCCTCAGGAACTATATATTGGGTTCCAGATGACCCTGACGTTTCAGTTCCTAATGTAGTGGTTTGGGAAGGAGTAGAGGAACTAGCCACGAATGCTGTTTGTATCGATCCTCCTGAAATAACTACAGTGGGAACTGAGTTGTAAAGTGAAGGATTCTGAACATAGGATCATTTCTTTGACTTGCATTTCATTCTCAGTTCTTCTTCCCTTAACTTCAGGATGAAATCATTTATGTCTAACGTCGCAAGAATATCATTTTTTATTAGATTAGACATAAATGAATTCCATTTCTCAGGCAAACCATCAGCAAAGCTTGAAACTTTATCTTCCATTGATGTTATCACACCTTGAGTGTGCAACTCACTTATCAGATGATAGAATCTGTCAATAATATATACAAGCTCTCATTCCCTATCGAAGAAAAATTATCAAATTCCTTCTTGAGAGCTTTAGCCTTCAGTGCTTTGAGAGTTGCGTTTCCATCATATCTCTTCTCCAATGCCTCCCATAACTTTTTAACCTGCTTGTTCTAGAGAGAACTAATGAAAGATGTCCTTCGGTATAGACTGAGTCAACAAGGCATATACTTTATTCTCAGCATTGAACAGAATCTTCTAGGCTTCACTAATTCCTCCCAAAGTCAACTTGACTCCATTAGCACTGACTGGTACCGTATAACCAGTCTCAATGGATGTCCAAAGATTTGGGTCAACTCCATTTAAATAGATGTCAAACCACTGTTTCCACTGAGGATATTCATCTAACGTTAACAGCTTTGGTGCTTTATTATGATTTCCAATCTCATTCTCCAGAAGTAGAAGGTTCTGGATGCGTGAGCCCTTTCCGGCAGTAAACGCAGCAAATTGATCTTCCATTGCTTTAAACTTGGTACTTTTAGAACAGGAAAGTTTCACTTGTGCGAATGGGCTATGAGTATGGATCACTCGTGCAGATGAAGGGTGCGAATGAATTCAATCATGCGATTGGATTCAGTCGTGCGTATGATCAAAACGATTGGAATCAAACGACTGGAGTTGTTCAGTTGTGTGAATGGGGGATACGAACGAGTTCAATCGTATGAATGGACCAAACGTGCGACTGAAGGTTGCTGTGTTTGAAAAATTGAAGATTTTTGACACTTTGACACAAAATACGTGTTCCCAGGAACCCTAATCTGCCGTATAGTGAAAAATTGAAACTTTAATACCTGCAAACATCAAAAACACTTTTGAAGCAAAATGGTGACTCTTTTGATTAAAACATAGGTTTTTAACACCAAAACTAATCGAATCAAACATAGAATCACGAGCCAAAGTCTCATACCACTTGTTAGGAGGACCGTGTACGTATGGAGTACTAATGGATTCTACGTTTTACTAGATCAAATAGTGCGGAATCCTATTTGATTGGCGATCCAATCAGTGAGAACGATGGCCCGATCGATATGAGAATGAACTAAACGTTAAAAACGAGTAGGAATCTATCAAGATCGAACTATGAAGTTGGAAAGGCGGTTTGGGACGCTCTGGACGGATAGGGTTTATGTGTATACGAAGTATCTCTTTAAGTTTTATATTTTTCCACGAATTCAGTGGTATTTATAGGTTAGTAGTTTTCATTCGTACGACTGAACCATTAGCATGGTTCAGTTGTGCGACTGACTCATGCGATGGTTCATACGCATGATAGAAGGTTCAGTCATGCGACTGAGTCAATCTTAGGTCTCAATCATGCGACTGATCCAGTCTCTTGGGTCAGTCGTGTGACTGGTCCATAAGCATGATATATTCATGCGTATGGTCCATAAGTATGGGTCATTAGCATGAATAATCACTCGACTAATTTGAACACATTTCTCAATCATTATTGACTAAGAACTATGTACAACAACCTCAAACCTATATAAGAAGTTCATACATATGAATCAAAGATAAATAAACATCAAAGCATATATCATACTTCATTACATCATCACATTACACATACGTAAGACATGAAAGACTTTTACATTTAAGCATATAAACTAGGAACATCATGTATCTATAGAGACTCATGGTACTCTCTGAGTAAGGCTCCATTCCCGGGACGCTTACCGCTGCTCAATAATCGCATATAAAATATAAAACATACAATTACATTTACTAAAATTTCATAGCCGAATAACTTAAAAAACCATTTCATATATTAATAATTGCTTTTGCAAAATAATAAAACATTAGTTACAAAATATCATTTGTTTCCATTACAATGCATAAACATCATTGTTATACAAAATGGATGCCATCCAAAACTAGCCAAGTACCTACCCCCGTGCCATCCTTAACAACTCTTACCTGCCAACTGGAAAATACATAAAAGTCAGCGTTGCTGAGTGAATTCTATTTTTATAAAATATATAATACTTTACTTTCATTCGTGATCATACATCATATCTACAAATAGATAATCTTATTATTATCTTTAAACATTCGTCATTGTATGTTATTCATTATCATTCTTCATTCACTTTCATAATCTTTCATATCATAAATTCCGTACATTCATCTTCATCTTTCACTTTCCATCCAGACCAATGCCATGTGTTATACCCCAAACATCATGCACGAAGCTGGTTACTGGGCCTGAGGTCTATTAATAGACCCTGAACATTAGGCGCATGGGCACTTGGGCGTATTGGGAGTTTAGGCGCATCAGGACACTTAGGCATTTTGGGCTCGTCCTAGGCGTATGGGTACTATTTGGGCGTACATACTTCAGGTGCATGGGGACTTAGGTGCATGACCAACTACTTTTATAACTAACATCATAATTCGGTCCCCAAATCATATCCAAGTAGGTTCCAGCCTAGTTGTAACATTCTAAGCATCATACTAGTACTCATAACATAAACATAACCATAGATCACTCTCGAACATACACACACCCACAAAACGCATACAATACATTTAGTTACACACCCATATTTAATAAAAATGTTTTAAAATGTAATTCCAGCCCCAAAACCAGTTAAAACATGTAAAAATGGCGATCTAGAACTCACCTTTGTCAACTTTCGTGAATGACTTCTTCAAACCCGAATGCATTATGAGTTCAAACACGTTAAATCCGACTTCTTCTTGATCTTCTTGCTGTCTCGCCTCCTCTTCAATCTCCCACGTAGACTCGAATCCCTTCTATGCTTCCACTGTACTAGCTCCAAGGAAACCACTTTAAGTTCTTCTCCGTTGATCAATGATCGTCACTGGTTGCTCCACATAATTGAGCCACTCGTCTACCTCGTCCTACAGTGGTAGGACCATATCTTCATCAGCTAAGCAGTTTATTAGATGAAATACATGGAATGTTGGATGAATTCCACTTAACTCATCAGGCAACTCCAACCCATAGGCCACCTCTTCTACTTGAGCAATGATTCAGAAAGGCCCTATATACCTCAGGCTCAACTTGCCCCGCTTTCTAAACTGAATGATACCATTCTAGGGTGAAACTTTCAACATAACCTTATCACCCACTTTGAACTTAATCAGTCTATGTCTCTTGTCAGCATACGACTTTTGCCTATCTTGGCTGCCTTCATAAAGGCCTTGATCTTCTCTAACTTCTCAGTCAAAGCCTTGATCACTTCAATGCTCCTTAACTCCTTCTGAACAATATCACCCTAACAAATGGGCGTTATACATCTCTTACCATATAGCATCTCATACGGGGGCATACCAATGATGTCATGAGAATTGTTATTGTATGATAATTCAACTAACGGTAAGTGGTCATCCCAACTTCCTCCAAAGTCAATGACGCATGCTCGGAGCATATCCTCAAGCGTGTGAATGGTTCTCTCAGATTGACCCTCCGTCTGTGGATGATAAGCCGTGCTAATGTGTAATCTCATCCCCATCGCATCATGAAACTTTTTCCAAAACTTGGATATAAACCGAGTCTCACGATCGAAAACAATAGAAACCAGAAAACCATGAAAAGTTACAATCTCCATGATGAATAGATCCACTAACCTCTCGGATGAATACATTTCATGGATTGGTAGGAAGTGAGCAATCTTCGTCAAATGATCGACTATCACCAATATGGCATGGTACCCCCTTGTGGTACGCGGTAGCTTCGTAATAAAATCCATGGTGATATGTTCCTACTTCCACTCGGGTAAATCCAATGGTTGGATCTTCCCATACGGCTTCTAGTGCTCCGCATTCACTTGCAAGCAAATAAGGCACTTACTCACATACTCTGCTACTTCACGCTTCATTAGCAACAATCTTTCTTCATATCATGTTGCATCTTTGTAGAACCGAGATGAATAGAGTATCGAGTCTTGTGAGCCTCATCCATGATCTTTTCGCATAGATCCCTATAACAAGAAATCCACATCCGCCCAGATTGGGTTTTAAGAATGAGAGTGTTCTCTCCCAACTCTATGACTAAACCTCTCATCCTTTCGGAGTTAAGACGATCTTCTTTCAACACCTCATCTTGAAAGTCCTTGACCTAATTCATCACATTGAATGTCATAACCAATTGATAAGCCTTCACTCGAATTGGTTCAGCCTTCACCCAGATTGGTTCGGATTTCTCCTATCAACTAGGGCATCCGCCACTATGTTGGCCTTGCCTGGATGATAATGGATTTCAAAATAATAATCCCTTATAAGTTCCAACCATCGCCTCTTCCTCATATTCAGGTCTAGCTCAAAGAAGTACTTCAAGCTCTTGTGTTTAGTGAAGATGGCACACTTCATCCCATACAGGTAGTGCCTCCAAATCATTAATGAAAAGACCACAACTACTAGTTCCAAATCATGAGTAGGTTAATTAACCTCATGAACCTTCAATTGTCGGGATGCATAAGCTATAACCTTTCCTCGCTGTATCAACACGCAACCCAACCCCGAGTAAGAAGCGTCTGAATAGACCACTAGATCCTCGCTTCCTTCAAGTAATGACAAGACAGGAGCTTGAGTTAACCTTGTCTTTAACTCTTCAAGCATTCTTTTGCTTTTGACCCCATACAAACTTCACATCTTTATGGATCAACTTGGTCAATTGGGAAGCTATCTTAGAGAAGTCTTGAATGAATCTCCTATAGTATCCCACCAATCCTAATAATCTACGAATCTCAGATGGTGTATTTGGAAACTTCCATTGCATCCCAGCTTCCACTTTAGCCGGGTCAACCATAATCCCTTCAGAATTCACCACGTGACCAAAAACAGAACTTTGCGCAACCAGAACACGCACTTGGAGAACTTGGCATATAACTTCTCCATACTAAGCGTCTCCAACACTTCTTGAATATGGCCTGCATACTCCTCATCGCTCTTTGAATAAATCAGGATATCATCGATAAACACAATCATTGACTTATCCAACATCAGCTGGCACACTCGATTCATCAAATCCTTAAAAGCAGTTGGTGCGTTGTTTTAGGAATGTCTCGCCCCTTTACCTTCAACTGATGGTAACCAAATCGAAGATCTATCCTCAAAAACCAATTAGCACCTTGGAGCTGATCAAACAAATCATCGATTCTGGGTAGAGGATATCGGTTCTTTACCGTCAAATTGTTCAACTCGCAGTATTCGATGCACATCCTCATACTACCATCCTTCTTCTTGACAAATGAATCGGAGCACCCAAGGAGAGATACTCAGTCGAATAAACCCTTTATAATCAATTCTCTCAATTGAACCATTAGTTCCTTCATCTCTTTTGGAGCCAAATGATACGATGCCTTAGTGACAAGCTGAGCACTAGGTATCAAATCAATCTAGAACTCGATTTCACGGTCTGGTGACACACCTGGTAAATCTCTAGGAATACATCATAGGCCACTAACCAGTCCATTCCTAGGACTATATCAAACCTGCCAAAGGTCATCACAAACAGTCTAGCAGGAAACTTATGACCTTCTAATTCTATGTCACAACCTTCTATCAGCTCAAAAATCCTGGTAGACTTACCTATGGTAGTTTCTACATCAAGGGCTCATCTACATTTCTACTTCTAACAGGAAATTAGCATAAAAAGTAGCAGAAATGAAATTCTTACTAGCACCAAAATCAAATACCCAAAAGAAAGAGTTTGGTTTACAAGAAACATACTTGACACAACATCAGGGTCAATCCTAGCCTCCTTCCGAGTCATCATGAAAGCTTTGGCCCTCACCTTCTTCCCTTCAGTCCTGATAGTCTTCTTCGCTCGTGAACTCTCAGCCGTTGGCTTCTTGCACTCTTTGCTCATGTGGCCTTCTCCACCATAGTTAAAACACCTTACCACCTTGCACTATCTCGTTATGTGACCAGGCTTCCCACACTTGAAGCATACATTCGATCCCCACCTACACTCTCCAGTATGTTCTTTCCCACACTTACCACACCTCCTCGTCCCCACACCGGGTGTGACCACACGCTAGTCATCCACCTGTGTACTTTTTGTTTGGAAGGACACGACCATATCTGCTAGCAAACCTTGGATGTATTGCTTAATCTTTCGTGACACATGCATCACCTGATCGGGCACGAGCCGTGCCATCTTGTTGAACTTGGTGGTGTACTGCTGGTGTGTCATGGTTCCCGCCTCCAATTGCAGGAAATTCCTCTCAACCTTATAAAGCTCCTTATGAAGACACAACTCCTCATTCACCAACTTTTTCAGCTCACTCCACTTCATCCTCCCAATAGCCCTGTTACCCTCAGCCTGGATAATATTATCCTACTAGCACAAGGCCGTGTTCATAATGAGTGAGTGGAAAACTTCACCTTCTGGTCCTCCTTACACTGATATCAAGTACAACCTCCATCTTTTTCATCCACCGATAACCAGAAGTAGCAGTGCCATTGCCATCAAAAGTAGGGTGCTTTCATCTCTAGAATGCCCAATAATTACAGCCTTGTGCTGTCTCCTGCACAGGCTCCTCATCTTCCTCATCACTAGAGACAATCGTCTCAGTCCCCAGTTTCTCTCTCCCCCCGTGGGCTTGTCCCTTGTTGGACCAAAAGAACCAATGAGCCAAGATCAGAAAACCTCTAAGTCCCACACGGTATCACAACAACTGCTGAAAGCCTCATCAGTAGTTTGACAAGTGCTGAAGACTTCAACAGCTGAAGATCAAGTGCTGAAGACCTTAACAGCTGAAGAACCAAAGTGCTGAAGTACAACAGCTGAGGAACACAAGTGCTGAAGCTGAAAGACCAAAGTACTGAAGTACAACAGCTGAAGAGTTCACAAGTGCTGAAGATCAACAACTGATGTACAAAGTCTGAAGACAAAGACTGAAGACATCAGCTGATGATATCTACTGAAGTCATCAGCTGATGAAACACCTGAAGGTCAAAGTCTGAAGATCAAGTACTGAAGCCTCAGTAGTTTGTCACAACTGCTGAAGAGTACTTCTTCAGTAGTTGTGATATCAGTAGTTTTATTTTCTATGTTTCAGTAGTTTTGTAAAACGACTGAAGAGCTTGTTCTTCAGTCGTTGTAGTTTCAGTAGTTTTATATTTTTGTACTTAACATGCTGATATGTTCTCAGTAGTTGTGAACATTCAGTAGTTTGTTAAGAATTAGTTATTTTTGTATTGGATCTGCCAGTTGTCACTTTCCGTGATAACAGCAGTAATTGTTGCACTCTATATAAGGAGTGACAACCTATTGTAATCAGTGAGGAATGAGTAATTGAATGGAATGAATGATTGATTTGATTAGAAATATTCTACATCTATAAACATTCCTAGAAATCAGAAATACATATTCTCTCCCCATAACCGTATGCGATCTTAATGCTTACAAGTATCGATTGCTTGCTACAATTTGTCTAATTCTTGTTTGTATTCCGCTGCTTTGTATTCTGATACATCAAACTTGTGATCACTGATCCTGTCAAATGTATCAGAGCAGGTTAATCATTGATCGATCTAATAATTGATCATTGAAACTGCTATTCAAGATCTAAGTTTGATTGAATTAGCTTTTGTTTTTGCAAGAAACGGTTATAGAGATTGATTTTCTGTATTTCTGCTCATTCATCCTGAGATCTTTTCTTGGTTCTCATTGAGTTTGTGGTGGTCTGTCTAAAACTTTTTAAAACTTGAACTAAACTGTTTTTGAACTGAAAATGACTACTCCCTCCAATGATCCTCACAATACTGGTTCCTCAACCAAGCCACCTATGCTGGTTAGGAATGAGTATAACATATGGCAAAGACGTATGCTCCATCACCTGTCTGTTAACAGCGCAGGGTGTTGGACATCAGTGGTACATGGTCCACACAAGCCTATGGTGAATAACCCGGAAACCAATCAAATGGTTCCAAAGAGGAGGGAGCAATACTCAGATGAGGATAAGAAGTTGCTTGAGATTGATGCAAAAGCCCATGGAATTCTGGCCATGGCATTGCCCAATGAAATCTATTCTGGGCTAATGCATCATGAAACTGCCCATGACCTCTGGATTGCTTTGAAAGAACAATTTGGAGGAACAGATGAGGTCTTGGCAAATAATAGAGAAATTCTTGCCCAACAATATGAGACATTTTCTCATAGAAAGGGTGAGACACTGACTCAACAATATGAGCGGTTTTCTTGTTTGATCTCTGAACTAAAAATGGTCAAACTTGAATACACCAATATTCAGATGAATAACAGATTTCTCAGATCACTGCCTGAGAGATGGGACACATATACTATTGTCCTACGCTCCAGTGCAAGTTTGGACAAACTATCTCTCACCCAACTCCATGGGAAATTGCTCACTTTTGAGAGAGAGATAGAACAGAAGAGAAAGCTGTCTTCATCTGGAAAGCTCACTGAAGACTTTATACAAGGCAACACTGCCTTGGTGGGTCATGAGTCAGAATATGCTTCATCTGAATGCCAGTATGATGAGCATATTAATTTCTCTTCAAGCACTTCTGATTCTGCATTTGTAAGTGTTGATGGTCAGTTTACTGGGTGTAATAATGACAATCTATGTTTCATTATGGATGATCTCAAGGGGATTGCTGATGATGACTTAGAAGAGATGGATATTTTGAGCCAAATGGCCTTGATAAATATCAGATCTCAGAAGTTCTACAAAAGAACTGGAAGAAAATTCCCAGGACTCTCTGGCAAAACCAAAGTTGGTTTTGACAAGAGCAAGTTGAGGTGTCACAAATGCCAACGGCTTGGACACTTTGCAAGAGAGTGTAGATCAACTGGATCTAACTCTACTGCACCCTTTGTGACTTTTCCTGGCAATAGTCAACAACACAGAGGGCAACATCCTGTCACATCTAGTCATCATCCTCAACAACAATCTCCGGCATATTTTGTTCCTCAGGGTCAAATGCCATATCAGTACCCTTGTTATTACATGCCACAGTCAAATCAAGTTCAAGTTCCTATGACACCACAACCTCATGCATTACCAGAACCTCAGCCTTCCCTATCTCATCAACAACCTCAATCTCAACAACACAGCTTCTTCACCCCAGGAGTTGTTGACTGGAGCAGTTTACCAGATGACTTGTCTGGTCATGATCAACTGTTCTCAGGTGCTGGTCAACATGGTGGTGACAGTCCCTTTGGAAATCTAGCTCTTATGGCTTTGGAGTCTGCTGATACTTCATCTTCCAATGCCTCTACACCTCAGGTATCACAGGTATCCTCTGAGGCAAAAGCCAAATTATGTTCTGAACCATGCATAGCAGCATTTGCTTCCATTAGAGAAGCAAATGTAGCTTTAATTAATAAGAACATTGAGCTAGAACAAATAATTTCCAAAAACAAAGCTGAGTTTGAGTTTGTGCTCAAAGATAAAAATGATGAGGTTTATAAACTGAATTGCCAAATAATTGATGATAAGGCTAGAGAAGATGTACTTCTAGAGAAGTACAAAGATCTCAAAGAAACCCTTGCAGTTACCCAGGTCGAGTGTGATAGATGGGTACAATCATGCAAAGGTTTTGAAATGCTTCTTAGTAAGCAATCTGCTTCAAATGTGAAGTTTGGAATTGGCTACAATCACACTGCTCCACCTACAGATTTTACCCCAAGAGCAGAGGTAGAATCTGATGGTGAGAGTGATAACCAATCCATCACATCATGTGATCTACCTTCTGATACAGCACAATCAGAAGTAGCAGTCAGCATCAAGCCCTCTTTGAACCTATCAGCTGATGTTGATGGTCCAAATGCTGACATTCACATGATCAATGGTTGATCAACTCAGGAGTTAATCCTGAAGGTCCTGAAAGGACTGGAGAGCAGGATTTAACACCTGAAGTTCAAACTTCAACTGCTGTCAGTACTGAAGAGAAGAAAACTGGCAGTAGAAAGAGTTTGAAGACTACTAAAGAGGTTGTCAAGAAAGCAACCAATGCTTCCAAAGCATTGAAGAACAAGTCTTCTGTTGCTTCACCATCTTTAGTTGATGATCAACCTAAGATGAAGAAGAAACCATGTGAAGTATGTGGTTTGTTCAATCATCTTACAGATGATTGTTGGTACAAAAGAGGTTCCAAACTCAAACAAAAAGAAGAAATTAATGAGAAAATGGTAAAAATGAAAACTGAGTTTGAGACCACATTTGTATCAGCAACATCAAATCCTGTAACCCTTAAGTCCTTAAAGAAATCCAAAAAGGAAGGAGTTAAACAGGTGACAGCTGAGGGTGCTCAAAAGAAGAAGGTGCAACATAGGACCTTATCTAACTCCACTAGCAATGTGTCTGATGAGCTGAAAGCTTTATCACAAAATCAGACACAGCTGGTGATGATGGTACAACATCTGTTGGGTAGAGTTAACCAACTAGATTCTCCTATGTTGAAACCACAGAAAAGGAGGTCTAAGCCAAAGGACTCCTCTTCTACACCATCTTCTTCTTCTCGGGCTGTTGTTACAAATAAACATGTTAGTTTACCATCTATTGATGAGACCAGGCCCAAAACCAAAAAGGTTTGGGTCTCTAAAACTAACTGATTGTTTATTATTGCAGGGTTCTTCAACATGCCAAAGTAGCATCTGGTATGTAGACAGTGGGGGATCTATGCACATGACTGGGAATATCTCTCTTCTTCATGACTACTCTCAAGGAAAGAAGGGATTTGTTTCTTTTGGCAATGATGCTAGGGGTTACATCATCGGTAAGGGCTTTGTCTCCAATGGAGAAATCAAATTTGATGATGTTAATCATGTGGAAAATCTCAAGTACAACCTCTTGAGTGTCAGTCAAATGTGTGATAAAGGCCATGTTGCCCTTTTCACAAGTCAAAACTGTAGGATTCTGTCATCCAAAGTTTTGCACTTGATTGGCAAGGTGTTGGATGATCACACTCTCCTGAAAGCCAACAGGACAGGAAGAGTGTATGCCTTAGATCTCTCTAAAAAGATAGATCTCAAAGGCAATCCTTGCCTATTTTCCAAAGCCTCTTCTCAAGAATCTAAACTGTGGCACAGGAGGCTTGGTCATGTTAATCTCAAAAACATGAATCAGCTTAGCCACAATAGTTTAGTCAGAGGCTTACCAATAAAGGAGTTCCACTGTGATGAAACCTGCATTGCTTGTTTAAAAGGAAAACAGCACAAGGTCTCATTCCCTCCTATTGAAGTGTCCAAGTCCACTGCCTGCTTGCAATTACTGCATATGGATCTATTTGGTCCTGTGAGAGTAATGAGCATGGCAAAGAAGAAATACTGTCTGGTAATTGTGGATGATTACTCCAGATTTGTATGGACTTTCTTTCTACATTCAAAGGATGAGGCTACTCAGAAGATTATCCACTTTGTGCTGTACATTGAGAAGCAGTATTCCCTTCCAGTCAAGTGTATTAGGAGTGATAATGGAACTGAGTTCAGAAATCATACACTTGATGACTTCTATCTTTCAAAGGGAATCAAAAGGCAGTTCAGCATTCCAAGGACTCCAGAACAAAATGGAGTAGTGGAGAGAAAGAACAGGACCCTCATTGAAGCTGCAAGGTCCATGCTGGCTGACTCAGGTTTGCCATTGACCTTTTGGGCCGAAGCTGTCAACACAGCTTGTTATGTGCAAAATAGAGTTTTAGTGAATCAGAGGTTGATGAAGACTCCATATGAAGTTCTCCATCATTTGGCTCCTCTGATTTCATTTTTCAAAGCATTTGGGTGTCCCTGTTTTATTCTCAACACAAAGGATCAACTCCATAAATTTGATCCTAAGGTGGATGCAGGATACTTTGTTGGTTATTCATCTACTTGCAAGGCATACAGAGTCTTCAACTGCAGAACAAAGATGGTTGAAGAAACTCTACATGTTAAGTTTAATGAATCTCCAAAGGACAAGATTCCACAAAGTCCTGTGGAGTTATTTGATTTGGACATACTGCAATATGTTCCTTATCAAACTCCTGCTGTTGCTCCTGTCAACAGTTCACCACCTGGTGGTACTGCTGATGATGATGATGATTGCAGTACTCACCTCTTCAGGTTTAGTGATCAGCTGCCTGACTCAGCTAGACCTGATGTTCCTGTAGCGCCAGTAGCACCATCCACAACAAATGCTGATGAGATTTCTTCGAATTCAACTTCCTTTGAATTACCATCCACTGATTGGTTTCAAGGAAATGATACACCATCACCATCTGTTGCTGCTGAACCGGCTACAAACACTTGCACAGATCTCATTGTGTATCAAGATCTGAAGAATCACCCTATGTCTCAAATCATTGGTGATATCACTGCTGGAGTATCAACAAGAAGTCAATTGTCAAATTTCTGCTTCTATGCTCTCTTCATCAGTCAGCAAGAGCCAAAGAATTATCACATTGCTTTAAAGGACAATGGATGGGTTGATGCCATGCAGCTTGAGCTTCTTCAGTTCAAGAAACAGCAAGTGTGGGAACTGGTTCCTCTACCTCCAGGTAAGTGTGCAATAGGCACTAAATGGGTGTTTAGGAACAAAACTGATGAAAATGGGCTTATTGTTAAGAACAAGGCCAGACTGGTTGTTCAGGGGTTTGCACAAGAAGAAGGTATTGATTATGATGAAACCTTTGCCCCTGTAGCCAGACTGGAAGCAATTCGATTGTTTTTAGCTTATGCTGCTTATCAAAACCTTAAAGTCTTTCAAATGGATGTCAAAAGTGCATTTTTGTATGGAAAAGTTAAAGAAGAGGTTTATGTATGTCAACCTCCAGGCTTTGAGGACAATAAACATCCTAATTGGGTGTATAAGCTTGATAAAGCTCTTTATGGGTTAAAACAAGCTCCCAGAGCCTGGTATGAGACATTATCAAACTTTCTTCTGGAAAACAATTTCACTAGAGGCTCCATAGACAAGACTTTATTCATTAAGAAAGCTGGGCAGCATAATCTACTTGTTCAAATTTATGTAGATGATATCATTTTTGCATCCTCTGATCCAAAGTTGTGTGATGCCTTTACAAAGTTGATGCAACAGAAGTTTGAAATGAGTGCCATGGGAGAATTACAGTTCTTTCTGGGGTTGCAAATCAAACAAAAGGCTGATGGAATTTTTATTCATCAGTCCAATATACAAAAGATCTTTTGCAAAAGTTTGATTTACAAAACTGTAAGCCCTGTTCTACTCCCATGTGCAGCACCACACAACTGGACTCAGATCAGAAAGGTAAAGTGGTTGATGAAACACTTTACAGATGTATGATTGGGTCCTTGATGTATTTAACAGCTTCTAGACCAGATATTATGTTTGCTACATGTGTTTGTGCTAGATTTCAGGCTGCACCTAAAGAGTCTCATCTGATTGCAGTCAAGAGGATCTTTAGATATCTGCAAGGCACTCCATCTCTAGGTTTATGGTATTCTACCGGACATTCTGGTAAATTAGTTGCTTTTTCTGACAGTGACTATGCAGGGTGTAAGTTGACCAGGAAATCAACTTCTGGTGGATGTCAATTCCTAGGCAACTGCTTGATTTCTTGGCAGAGCAAGAAACAGACCTCAGTTGCTACATCCACTGCTGAAGCAGAGTACATTGCTGCTGCAAGCTGTACATCTCAGGTATTCTAGCTTCAAAACCAACTTTTGGATTATAGCATTACAGAGACTAAGACTCCATTGTTAATGGATAGTGCTTCAGCTCTTTGCATTGTCAAAAATCCAGTCCAGCACTCTAGGACCAAACATATAGAGATCAGACATCATTTTATAAGGGATTGTTTTGAAAAAGGTCTGATTGATCCTAAGTTTGTGCCTAGTGCTGATGAGCTTGCAGACATTTTTACTAAGCCTTTGGATAGTTCAACTTTCCAAAACCTGAATTTAAGGCTTGGTATGCTGCAGCTAGAATAGGTGACAACTACTGATGATCTCAGTAATTCATACTGATGATCATGAGTACCTATGTCACATATAAGTATTGATGAGCTCTTTTAACCTCAGTAGTTTTTATAACTACTGAAGGCTAAATGTCTCACAAGTACTGAAGTACTTCATCTGTTCTAAACTACTGATGTAGTTACAACTACTGATGCAGTCATAACTACTGCAATCATCCACCCCAGGTGCACACTGCTTCTATCCCCTCACCCCAAACAACCGCCCCTCACAGCCCAACTTTAATAGTTGCACAAGTGCTGACTCAATTGCACTCCTCACCCCCTCCCCAGAAACCACTTACTACTGGGAATACCTCTACAATTGAGGGGGAGGAACACAGTGCACCTGAGAACCCACAGCACAGGGGTTTCCCAATTCTATCTCCTGGTGTAGACAAGGAGCTTAGAATATCTAGTGAGGCTGCCACCTCCTCTGACTCAGCACATGACCAGAGTGAGGCTGGTAACATTGCTAAGACCTCCCTAGAGGCAACAGCTGATGATGGACATTGTCCTGAGGCTGGAAGTCCCCAGTACCAAGCACAAGGGGCACATGCACCAACTGGTCTACACCCAGTGCATGTAAATCCTGCTCTAAGCAGGAGGTCAGCTGATTCAGCTTTGGCTGATGATGACCTGGGCTTCTTCTATGATGTTCTTGCCCAGAACACAATCCTGGAAGAGAAAGTCAGTAGGCTACAAAACCTACTTGACCAACTCTCACCAGGAGAAAGACCATCTGCCTCTATCCACCCACAGATGGCACCTTCCCTTGAAGGTTTCCCAAACACAGAGCCACCCCAAAATCAACCACCTGCCTCTGCTTCAGGCCCTACTTCTCAGGAACAGAACCCTCCTGAGCAAATAGGTGCTGTACTCCAAAATTCCCTCCCTCTCATCACACCCATCATCACTGATATAGTGATCAAAGCCCTTGATGAGAGGCTTTCCTTAACATTACAGCCCTTGGTTGATGCTGCTGTCCAAAAGACTCTTTCTGCGGTACAAACCCCTTCCTCCAATGCAACTAAAAAGGGGGGAGTACTGCAGTGAAAGAAAGGAAGAGGAAAAGATCCGAGGAAAAGGAAGAGAAGCAAGTCCAAGAAAAAGAAAAGCAACCTCTGCTCACTTACAAGCGAAAGAGAAGTGCTGATGATCACACTGCTGAAGACAAATCCTTGGAGGAGCTGGTCAAAGAAGCTGACACCACACACAGCCGATCCATGGATAAAATAATTGAACAACTCTTCAGGCAGGGGTTTGACACAGCCACACTGGATAGTGAGATCAGAAGGTTAGAAGTACAAGAGATACAAACCCGATGGGCAGGGTATGATGCTCTTGAGAAAGAGAGGTTGGAAATAATGATCCGCTTTACTGCAAAATACTTGGGAAGATCATTAATGGAGATCCGCGCATGGACCAGGGACAGCATTCTGGCTATAGCCACCAGAATCTGTCTGTCTGAGCAATTCAACAAAGGGATAATTGTGGAAGCCCTTGATGAGGCTGGGGCTGGTAAAAGGTTAGAGATGGCTAAACTCACAAAGGCGAAACTAACTACAAGGATGCTAGATCAACCTTCCCTTCCACCCACTCAAACATATCTTATCCCTCAAATCTCCCAACCAACCTCTAAGCCAAAATCCAAACATCCTCATTCTTCAAAACCAATTCTTTCACCAACCCAACCATCATCCAGTGATGTACCCAGAAGGAGGAGAAGGGTGCTGAGGATGGAAGAAGAAGAAGAAGAAGAGGATGAAGATGATAGTCTGCCACTCTCTGCTGTTCTGAAGCTACCAAAACCCCGAAGTCAACCCATGATCACACCTGACTCTCAAAGGGAAATGGTCAGAGTCAAGATAGAAGAAGAAGAACAGCAGAACAAACAGCACGATGAGCAACTGTTGAAGATGGTTGACAAGGAATTTCCTCAGTCATCATCTATTCAAGCCATGAAAGGGCATGCTCAAAGGCTGTACACTCTCAGGCACACCTTTCAGTATCAGAAGGAGAGAGTGAGAGTATGGCCAGACCCCAGGGTGAGTTCTAGAATCCATAAAAGAACTATCCCACACAGATACAACGACCAGGTACGAAAAACAATAGAGTCTACCATCATGTTGGCCGTTGTAGTCTCACCTTGGGAAATCATTGATGAATTCAAGAAAGCTCACCAAGCAAAGAAGACCCCTCAAGCCTTACTAGAAAACAAGATGATTAAGAAGGGGTTGTTATATAAAAGGCTTGAAGACATCCAGAAGAATGAGCTCCAGTTACTCCTTGAAGGCAACCATCCTGATGAATTTGTATAGGGAGGTAACTACGGTGGAGCTGAAAAATGGCAGGACCATGAAGTACTTATCAGAGTACTATGGTCCAGAGTTCTTCTTCGAAGGAGGAGCAGAAGAACTCTCTCAGGAGGAACAAGTTGTTCTCCTTGAGGCCTATGTTCGTGAGTCATACAGACTCATTACGGGGAAGTAAATCTCATGAATGGGATAACAACTCTGTGTCCAGTTCCCCAAAACAGAGTTCCCATTCATACTCTGCCAAACAAATATTTGAGATTTCTTCCCAGGCCGGAGCTTACATGGTCATCTTCTCTACTGATCAAGAAGGAAAAAGACCAACATTTTGCCATCAATAAGTGGGAGTATAAATAAGGAGGTTTTGGCTGCATTGGTTCAGGGGGAGTTTGTTGGACCAAAAGAACCAATGAGCCAAGATCAGAAAACCTCTAAGTCCCACACGGTATCACAACAACTGCTGAAAGCCTCATCAGTAGTTTGACAAGTGCTGAAGACTTCAACAGCTGAAGATCAAGTGCTGAAGACCTAACAGCTGAAGAACCAAAGTGCTGAAGTACAACAGCTGAGGAACACAAGTGCTGAAGCTGAAAGACCAAAGTACTGAAGTACAACAGCTGAAGAGTTCACAAGTGCTGAAGATCAACAACTGATGTACAAAGTCTGAAGACAAAGACTGAAGACATCAGCTGATGATATCTACTGAAGTCATCAGCTGATGAAACACTGAAGGTCAAAGTCTGAAGATCAAGTACTGAAGCCTCAGTAGTTTGTCACAACTGCTGAAGAGTACTTCTTCAGTAGTTGTGATATCAGTAGTTTTATTTTCTATGTTTCAGTAGTTTTGTAAAACGACTGAAGAGCTTGTTCTTCAGTCGTTGTAGTTTCAGTAGTTTTATTTTTTGTACTTAACATGCTGATATGTTCTCAGTAGTTGTGAACATTTCAGTAGTTTGTTAAGAATTAGTTATTTTTGTATTGGATCTGCCAGTTGTCACTTTCCGTGATAACAGCAGTAATTGTTGCACTCTATATAAGGAGTGACAACCTATTGTAATCAGTGAGGAATGAGTAATTGAATGGAATGAATGATTGATTTGATTAGAAATATCTACATCTATAAACATTCCTAGAAATCAGAAATACATATTCTCTCCCCATAACCGTATGCGATCTTAATGCTTACAAGTATCGATTGCTTGCTACAATTTGTCTAATTCTTGTTTGTATTCCGCTGCTTTGTATTCTGATACATCAAACTTGTGATCACTGATCCTGTCATCCCTTTTCTTCCTCTCACCTTCCCTTATAGCTTTAATCACTTCGGTCACCACAGACGGCATAAACATCTACATGACCTGGTGAACCTCCTCCACCATAGCCTCCTTCACGAAGGCCCTTAGGTTAGCGCTCTCATCACCACATTCCGGGTGATGAATCTCGGGCTGTTCATAAGTCGTCTCCCCAGCCTTAGCCTTGCCTCTCATGACACGTGGTCCAGTACCATGTCCAGCATGGCCTCCACCTCTTGAAGCCTTTGAAGATCTATCCCTAGCCATCCTCTAAACACGATATAAGATCCAAACACCCACATGGTCATTCAAGGTAATAGCTCGTTTATGTCAAGTATAGTAAGTCTCTAATTACAGTGCTAGTTGTGATTAGCCACTTACTTTACTCTTCATACCCCAAGCATTTCCTATTATGAATACATCAATATCTAAAACTACTAAAAACACATAAATCAATTAATACACACAAATAATACTGGTTGACATTAAAGAAAATACATGATGGCACGTAGCTACTTGGATTGACATCCTTCCATTTTGTCCCATTCTCAATTAAGTTTAGTTTTTTTGAAAATATTTACCCAATTCACTTAAACTTTAGCTCTAATACCAACTTTTAAGGCACTATTCCCAGAACGCTTACAGCTGATCAATCATCACATAAAATATAAAAGCATACATTTACATTTACAAAAAAATTTGTAGTGGAATAACTTAACAAACCATTTCATATATTAATAATTGCTTTTGCAAAATAATTCAACATTGTAAACCATTACAAAACATCATTTTTTTGCATTACAACACAAAAACATCATTGTTATACAAAATGAATGTCATCCAAACTAGCCAAGTAGCTGCCCCTATGCCATCCTCAGCAACTCTTACCTGCCAACTGGAAAATACATAAAAGTCAGCGTTGCTGTGTGAGTTCTAGTTTTATAAATTCTATAATATTTACTTTCATTCATGATCATACATCATGCGTACAAATAGATAATCTTATTATTATCTTTCATCATTTGTCATCGTACATTATCCGTTATCATTCTTTCATTAACTCTCATACTCTTTCATATCGTACATTACGTACATTAATCATCATCTTTCACTTTTTGTAAGGTCCCGTTCCCGAAATGCTTACATTGGGCAATCATTGCACTTAAAACATAAAATATACATTTAAGTTTACTAAAACATCGCAGCGGAATAACTTAAAAACCATTTCATATATTAATGACTTCTTTTGCAAAACAATACAACATAGTTAACTGTTACAAAATATTATCATTTGCATTACATCACAAAAACATCATAATTTAAACAAATGGATGCCATCCAAAATGCCAAGTAGCTGCCCCGTGCCATCCTCAGCAACAATCACCTGACAACTAGAAACATATAAAAGTCAACGTTATTGAGTGAGTTCTAGTTTTATAACTAAAATACTTTACTTTTTGTTTAAAACCGTTCTTTACTTTCATATGCAATCATGTATCAACATACAAATAGATAATCTTATTATTATCTTTCATCATTGTTCATTTTCTTTCATTCATCAATGTATGTCATCATTATCATTCATTTTCATTCATTATTTTTCTTACCGTACATTTCATACATTTATCATTATCTTTCACTTCTCATTTGGACAAGTGCCATATGCTATACCGCACACGTAGGCACAAAGCAGATACTGGGTCGAAGTCTATAAATAGACCCCTAACATTACGCACATAGCCTGACACTAGTACTGGGGCAAGCAACAAAGATCCCATATGTTTGGTCAGTCACAAAGACCGAACCCTTGTGTGTATCCTTATGGGTTAGTTACACCACACACATTTGAGCTAACAACATTTTAGAGTTATGCACCTCTTTTCATTTGCTTGAAAGACTTTACATACATTCATTCTTACTTTCATGCATGCATTCATTCTCTCTTTACGTGCCACTTTCTCGTTCATCCTCAATTCCCGCTTTCATTACATAATAATTTATGTTCATTGATAATAACATACCACACAAAGCCACGAAAATATACATAATAAGGAACATAAAGACAACATACATAAACATACATAACATAGGCATGCATAACACATAATCATCATCACCCATCATCATATAACCTCAAATAACAACCTTTCATCATCCTTAGGAACATCGCAAGTCAAAGCCTAAAACATCATTTTCCCCCAAAATTCCAAAAAATTTTCTAAGTCCTTAAGCGTATGAGCCCTATACAGGCGCATGAGCACTATGCAGGAGGATGAGCTTTCAGGCGCATGGAACACTTAGGCCCATGGGAAACTTCTAGGCTCTAGGCACTATTTGGGTGCATGACCTAACACTTAGTCAGGTCAGGCAACGTTCTAGGCACATGGGCACTATGCAAGCGCATGGGCCTTATGAATCCAAGGATCACAATCAGGAATTATCAACGTTAGTTGATGCCAATTCAACATTTGCGGAATCAACGTTGGATTGGTTTAATTGTTCGTATTAAATGCTTATCAATATCAATAAATATTCAAGAACACGATTGATGAAACAAAACTAATGATCTGTTTAAATCAACTGTATTTCATTAAAACACGTCAATGAGTACAAATAACTAATGACCGATATTGAAAATTGTGTTGAATGATGTGACGGCTGCTAGGGTTTGATTGTGTGATGTTTTGTCGTATTGCTATTGCCGTTGAAGCCGTTTTTTTATTTGAAACCTAGGATCCATATATATAGACAATGATGTTCTGTTAAGGAAACATCGGCTCTCTTGGGATTTGAATTGTTTCTGTTAAGGAATCTTCGAATTTCTTGGGATTCGCATAACTGACTTGTTGACTTGTAACACTTGTATTGTTTGAAAACAAGTGTTTGCACTCCGTAGGAGTATCGTCTTCCGTAGATGATTGATCTTTCGAAGCAAATGTTCTTCCGCAGGAATCTTGTTCTTCCACAGCAAACTGTTTCTTTCGAAGCAAATGTTCCTCTGCAGGAATCTTGTTCTTTCGCAGCAGACTGTTTCTTCCAAAGCAAACTGTTCTTCCGCAGGAATATTGACTTGGAATTCTCACTTTACTCCAGTTGATGGTTCATTCGCAGATGATCTTCAGATATTTGTTACTTGTAAGAAACATATCTACAGAAGAACAAAATGTTCATCCGTAGATGTTTCTTACACTTAGTCAATTTCACAAATTGATTAAGTATATTGTTTGTACCTACAAACATACATAAATAAACACACACATATATATGGGTTAACCTATACATTTAATGCATACACAATAATGAATTACAACCATTCATTACATATATTAAATCAAGTACTAAGTCTATACAAAATGGACTAGATCTACTGATCCTAGACCTAAGGATACTCCCCTTAGGCTTAGATACTTGTAATCATTTCTTCAAAACTAAAAGCTCCTTCAATCTTGAAACCATCTTCTTGTTGAAATATGATACTACATCCTTTTGATCATCGTATTTGTACTTGATCTCCATTCTGCATATCCTTTGGAGTGTCTCAAATGTCAGCCCCAATACATCTTCTTCCGTGGTGAGGGTTTCCACAACACACTGATTGTGAACAATTCCAGCTCATCTTCTTCTAAGATTCTTAGTTCTTGTATATCTTCAATGTTGGCTCCCTTCAGAATCCCAACATTATACCTTCTTCTTTTGTATTCTTTGGCATGCAGCTTATCCATAACTTGAATAATGTGCACATATAGACACAAGTCATTCTGATCCTTTTCATCATTTAGCTTTGGAAAGAATTTGTCATGAAGGTATGAAGTATAGCTTGGGTGAAGCAGTTTGATCTCCACTGGGTCAAAAATTCGAATCTTTTTAGCCTTCTTTCCTTCACATTCCTTAGTAGCATCAGCTCTTTTGTTTTCTCAACATAACCCCATTCTGCTATGGGAGATGTGTATTGATTTCCCTTGAAGTTTTTGATAGATGCTGCATTTTCATGACTGTATCCCACCCGTTTCAACATTTCCTCATCAACAAGTGAAGAAGGCTTTGTTGTTCATTTGATTCTTTGAATTCTCTTTCTATGATCATCATCATCTCTCTTAGCTTCCTTGAGCACATCATGAATTTGTCTTCAATTTTCCCACCAACACAGAGAAATCTCTTCCCTTGAGTTAATTGGATAGTTAGACATTATTAGACTTTACAGGTCCTTGATATCTCTCTCATGAAGCCTCAACAATGCTTCTGTATCATGGAAATACTGAATTCTTCTGGAGGTTCTTTTGATAATTGCACAATCCCAGTCTGGATCATATTTCCGAGCCATAATCTTGTTTCTTCCATAGAACTGGGAGTTGTGATATGATCATATAGTTCTATCAGAGTTGATTTCTGTTTAGTGATTTCTCTAACAGTTGTCCCTAATGGCCACATTTTGCCAAGAATGACTGCTCTTGGTTCTCTGATCAGTTTGTCTTTGCCTTTGTGCTGATCTTTGGATTCAACAGTTATAGGATCAGCAGAAAGTTTGATTTGGTGCTCATAGGTTGGATTTGGAGCTTCAGTTCTGAACCTTATTCCTGAGTCAAGCTCAACAAACATAACATGTTCCATCATTCTTCTCAGCTCACCAACATTTCTTCCTTTGAGCTCATGTGCCTTGTAATTGTGACCCTGTAGCCAACAGACCATATTGTATTTGCTGAGTTTTGCTGTGTCACAGTGGCCTAGGTCTTTCTTTATTTTCTGGATGGCTTGAAATATTGTGAATGCCTCATAATCACAATTAGGGATTATAAATCTGGCAAACTCAAACTCTTTCAGCATGTCTTTCATCTCAGTCAAGTTCATCCTTTCAACCATGTCAAATGGGAACCCATGATTGATAAGGGTCATAAACACGGATGACTATGGCCTTTCTTCCATTATGTCTTTTTTTGTCAAAAGATCATCAGCCTTTGATACTTCTTGTTCTTTGTTAGAACCCTATTCAGTCAGCTCTCTCCATTCAGCATCACTCTCAGCCTTTTCAGCAGTAACTGGCTTTGATGTTGAAACATTCATAGGCGTGCTATGAGGATGTTTGCCTTGACCTTTTGGGTGACTCTTCAACATTGATTATCTATTTCTTTGTTGAACCCAAATACTTCCTTTTTCTTGAGTATAGAATAAGTTTCTTAGAAGATTAACCAGGTTCCTTTAGTTGGTTTGATTCAAGAGCACATATTTTCATTTTCAGTTGATCAATCTCTTCTTCTTTTCTTCTCAATAGAGCTGATTGATCATAGAAAGACTCATTTATTTGATCAATCTTCAGCCTTAGTTTCTCATTTTCATTCTTCTCTTTTTCTACTGATTCTTGAGCTCAGAATCTTGTTGAAGTAGAGCATCAATCACTTTATTATTACACTGGGCATCTTCTCTTATGCTTTTGATCCTTGCTTCTAGCTGTATGAGCACATCATCTTTTTCTGCTATTATCCCTTTCAGTTCTTTAATCCTTTGCTTTCTGCAGTTTGACTTCACTACAAGCTTGTTGTATTTAGCCACAGATAGCTTTTGCTTACTGGGATGTCCTCATCATTAATGTCATCTTCATCATAGGCAATCACTTCCTCATACTATCTTCTTCTTCTTGTTGATCAGCAATTTCATCTTTATGATCTTTAGTATGAGCCACACTTGCTGAACTAGAGCATTCATCTATTGATTCATCATGCTCATCATGCTCATCATGTTGTGGTTGTTGTTGCTGCTGATTGATAATGTCTGGAGAAACTGGTTCAGTAGCATTTGAATGGACAGGAGATTCAGTCTTGGATAATGATAATTGAATAGTTGTCGCTTGAGAGATAGTGTTTTGACTAGCTGAGGGAGATTATTGAGGGTGAACAGAGTGAGTGGGTGATATGGGTTAAGAATTTTGATTTCTAGGAGAAGGGGGGTGTGGAGATTGATGTTGTTACTATATGGGTGATAGAATTGGTGAGTGTGTGGCTTGAATAGTGTTGGTTGAAGAATCTTCCTATTGATCTTCCCACACAAGCTCTTGGGGAATATTCGCATTAGCATCTATTACATGAGCAGACATGGGCATGTCTTCACCTTCATACTTCCGGGATATTTTATTCAGAACATATCTACCTAGGTGTGCTTCAACAAACACATCACCATTTATATCAGTCCCAGGCAGATCAACATTGATGATCAGTTGCAGAAACCTTGGAAACATATACATCTTGTCAGCCTTCTGTACTTTGATCTGATCAATAAGCAGTTGAAGATGTACTTTGAGTAATTATAGGTTCTTCCCTCAAATACACAATAATGCCTGATGAGATAAGTCTTGAAAATCTATCAAGTCAAGATTTCCTGTTTGAGATGCACTTAAGATAAGTGTGGCAGAGAAATCTGTATGGCTTGTAGAGTCTTCCTTTCTTGATTTATCCCTTCTTGAAGTCTCCATCATACGCCATCAGAAGAAAGACTTTCTCTATGTACTCATTATCGAATACATCAGGGTGACCAGCTTTTACATCTCCCAAGTCAAGAACCCTTCTTATTGTCTGTTCATCCACTCTCAGTCTTTGATTCTTCACATCAGCCACAATAACTTGATCATCTTCTTCTATTTGGGCGGAGTTCCAAAAATCAGTTATGTGCGACTGATGAATCACAAGCTCTGTTGCTAAGGCATAAAACAACCTAGATCTTCTTAGATATCAGATAATATCTTGACACTCTTCTGAGACAGGGTCATCAGGGATTAAGAAAGCACATACATTGTGCTCTTTCGCAAATTGATTATCCATCTGTTCATAAGAATAAAGAAGATTTCATGAGAATCACATTATTGATATGAGAATACAAATAGTTGTGAGATTGTACGAGAATCAAACAGTTGGTTATTGAACATTACGACATGTTTTACCTTGAACACAACGATTTGAGACCAGAAATATATGTTTGTTTGATTTTTAATTCGGTAATTTTTGAATGTTATAGAAGGGGGAAAAATTTGTTGAGTGCGTGTTTTTCTAGGTCTGAAAAAGTGAACTGAAAAAGTGAATAATGAGTTATGAAGTCAAAGAACATCATTTATACTTTCTCAGACACATTAATTTATTTATTTAATGACATGGGACCCTCAACAATAAATGGGACCCTCAACAATTTCTGTTCTAAGTTCTTCCGCAGATTATCTATGGATTCCATAAATCATCTGCGGATATCTTAACAACTTCTACTGATGAACTATAACTTAAATTTTCATAGGTTACCAAACTATGAAATTAAATTATATTTGTTGATCTTTGCTCATCCGTAGTTTACTAATCTACAGATAGACATTTAAATTTTCCACACACTGTAATTTCTGCTGATGCTTAAGACGGCACTGAGCATCTGCTGATGTTTATAGAACACTTGTGAAGAAAAAATTATTTTGATGTATGGTCAAAGTCACTGCTTAGAACCATTTATTGCTTTTGGACCTTGTTGACTTTGTATTCATAGCAATTGAGTACAAGACAGTTTAATTATTTTAAAAACTTCATGTATCCAGGAGCTAAGTTGGTGCTCAAATTCCAATTCCTTCAATTGATAATGAAATAGACAAAGTTGCTGATTGATAAACTTATTTTCATGAATTCTACTCCTCCTAAATTTGTGATTAATGATGACAGTATGCATTTATCATAAATTTCTAAAAGAATATCATGAGGGTTATTAACTGTATGATGATGCTCAGACATGTATACACATATGATGGGATCATACTATAACACTAGGCCTCTTTCTGATGAGTTATTTTGTTGAATTGATACCTGAACAGAGTTTTGATTGCAAGTATATTCTCCACTTAAATCCATACAAGAGCTAATGTATCAACTAAACATGCTGTTTATCATGTTTTCATATTGATTAGGAAATAACTATTATGGGCTTCACATTCAATTTATGAAGATTTTGTCCTCCCTTTGCAAGTCAAATCATTACATTTTCACACTTAATAACTATGTACTTTAAGTTATGAGTTCTAACTTGAGATGCATTCGACATCTCATTAATGCATTGATATAAACGCTCTAGATAAATGTACAAGTGATCACATTGGATTCTTTTGAGAGCTTAGATATGATCATCATTAGGTCACCAGGTCTTTACTCACGTAAATAAAGGTGCCTTTAACCCAGGTCTTTGTTTACATAAAATAGAGGGATGATAAGGATCTTGATCTTTTCACCATTGATAACTGATATAGTGTATGGTGATCATGCACCCAGGTCATTGTTTACACATAACAGAGGGTGTATGTTTTGCAAAGATATATATTATAAATGTAGGTACATAGTGTGCTTAGATGAGTGATTTGATCACATCAGAATAAGACTCACTTTATATCATCAAAATGAAGTTTCCCACAAACAATCACTTTGAATTATGCTTGGCATGCACTAAGTGTAGTTTCCACTCAAGATGAACCTACTCACATATCAAGGAACTTGCTTAGAGTTAATGATATTTAAGAATTCACGAATAATCAAAGATATAGTGTACTATCACTTCCAAGCATATGTCATGCTGAAGCAGCATTAGACGCAGTATTTTGTTTGTTCAAATTGATTAATCTAAGTTAATTATGCCCATAGACTCAATTAGAAAATTAAATCTAACCGAATCAAAGGCTTTAGTGAATAAATTAGCAAGCTGATTTGTTGTATCCACTTGACTAACTTAATCAAACCTTTTTCTGAGTAATCTCTCAAAATGATATCTTATTTCAATATGTTTTGTTTTACTATGTTGCACAGGATTAGCAGTTATAAAAGAGTAGCAGAATTGTCTATGTAATTGAAGTTTGAAGGAAGTTGTAACCATAGTCAAGCAATTGGTTTGTAACCAAAGGACTTGAGAACAACCAGCTGAAGCAGCTATGTACTAGCCTCCACTGTGGATACAGACATTGGTTTGTTTCTTGCACCTGCCATGACTAGTCTTGTTCCTATGAATTGACATCCACCAGTTGTGGATTTTCTGTTACTATTATAGCCACCATAGTCACTGTCTGAATATGAGTAGAGTGTAAAGTCATCATCCTTTGGATACCAAAGACCAAGTCCTAGTTTTCCTTTAAGATATCTAGAAATCCTTTTCACAACATTTAGATGAGACTCCTTTGGATCATATTGGTACCTAGCACACACACACACAACAAACATAATATCAGGTCTATTGGTAGTTAGATACATAAGTAATCCTATCATTGACCTATATAATTTTTTATCAATAGATTTTCCTAAAGGATCAACTACAATCTTATCAATTGTTGATGCTGGTGTTTTGCATGAGGATACATCAGCAAGATTGTATTTCTTCAAAATTTGATGAATGTATATCTCTTGATTGATGAATATCGCATCGGCTTATTGATGAATATAGCATCGGCTTTTTGATGAACTTGAAGACCAGAAAGAAAGTCAATTCACCCATTGAACTCATCGAAAATTTAGATTTCATCAACTCTTCAAAATGTACACATAATCTCTTGTGCAAAAGGATGGTGTTACACTTGTTAATAAGGAAATTTTATGTTTTCATAATGCTGGTTTAGAAAAACTCTATAACTTGTATTTGCATGCTCTCAAACACATGGTACCCTATGGTTCTCTTTTAATAAAATCACTTTTATTAGTATCATTAATCTTTTAATAACCTTTTAGTAACCACTTAATGATAAAGAATCAAAATATTTCAGCTTTTATATTTGTTAATAAGTTTGTTATGCATATCCAAGTATCAAAAATCAAACACAAAACAAACAACCAAACAAGCACAACCATTACAATAACAAGTGCATAACAATAGCCACTAAGTTGACAACACTTGTTTGCCATCACAATGTTGTCATCAGGTCTTTCCTAAGGATAAACAATGACACATGAAAAGATGTCCATGAACTCCCACTTGATTCCACACCAAGTGCTTCAAGTGTTCATATCTCTTTTGTATCCTTCCTTTGTGTCTTCCTTTGGGTCTTCACTTGTGCATCTTTTTTTACAAAATTATATCCTCATAGAAATTTTAAAATAAAAGAAATGCACCTAATATATTTATTACATTACCAAAAAATGAATAAATTACAACCCAAAGATACAAACACAAAATATTATTACATCCCTTTGGAAGAATAAAACCAAACATGACAAACATTCAACCAAATCCAAAGCACACTTGGTCAAGGCTATGTTATGCACCAAAACATGTATCCAAATACAATATTCAAGAACAAAATGAACTCCCTTTTTTTAACCCTTAAATTTCAGCCAACATAAACCAAGATTTTAGGGTTTTTTGTCCAAACAACCTAATCAACCACTCGACTTTAATCTTTCAAGTTTTATTCTAAAGCATGTAAAATAACTTGAAAGACAAGGGATTCATACATCCATAACAAGTCAGCCCCTAATGGGTTGAAAAATCCAACAAAACTAACTTTTCTTGGACTTTTGAAGCAAGTTTTCCACATAACCGGCTCTAGATGCCGTTGTTGGGTTTGTTACATGTGTTATCAAAGATAGTTTAACCATTTAAACAAAAACACAGCGGACAAAAGAGCATATAAAACATGTTTGTATTCTAAAAATTAAACATTTTATATGTCAAGATAACAAACCCAAGAATAAGGATAAAATATATATGAAAAGAAATGCTATCAAACATAAACAACCATAGGGTGTTCAATGAATACAATCTTTCTATGAACAAGAGGAGGGATGAAATTCGATGGAGAAGATGATGATGTTCGTGAATCCAAAGCCTCCAAAGGAGAAGGCCTCAATCTAGTATGCCCATAAGCTCTTGCAAACACCCTACTTGTTAGGAAGTGCAATACCAAAGCCTCCTTCTTGCTCCTCTTATCAAATCCGAATATTCAGCAAAGAACCACTTCAAATCTAAAAATTTCAGCTTGAACAAGAGGAGAGAGTTCTTATGTGTGTGAGAGAGAATATGTATGTTGGGTAGAGTGTGAATGTAGTTCAAGTCATGCTTAAAACAAGAAAAAGGAATCCCTAGGAGAAACTCCAAGGGCCGGCCGAATTCATTCAGAATGGGCCCACCCATTTCAATTTTTTAAAATAAGTCACACTCCTTAACCTTTAAGTTTGTAAAATAAAAACCCTTTGAATTTTATAACTTGAACACACTTTTATTTGTTATTATTCAACCCACTTAATAAAAAAACAAATGATATCTCATTAACAAATTATCCATATAATGTTGTTCTATTCAAAAGCAATGATTTAGAAAACCCACTTTCTAAATTGGTGTCAATATTTATTCGTTTGATCTTATCAACAAATAAATGTTCATTGGTGCTTATTTAGCTTGTTATTAGGTATGACCCAACTTAGATCATAACATACTAACTACATCAATCTTGTATGTGTCTTGGGCATACAAGATCCAACACTTGCTTCATTAGCTCCCTCGGTATGAGCACTAGTTTGCTCAAATTGTTTTGATAAATCTTGGACATCCGTATTCAAATCATCTTGAGCTCTCACCTTCCTAGCTAGCTCCTTCACTTTAGCTCTCGCACTCCACACCTTGTTTGCCACGATCATAAATAGGTTGGCTTCTTTCTTGTCTCCTCCCCGGATTCTGCTTTGATATGATTCTCACAGAGTATCAACATGTCCTTCTCATAGAATGTGAACAACTCCATTGGGTCAAACAATCTATACTCAATTTAGTTTGTTAGGATCTGGTATTTGAATGAAACACCAACTGATTAACGTGTTAAACCAAACCATATAGTGCGGAATCCTATTGATTGGCGATTCAATCAGTGAGAACGCACGTAGAAACAATAACGTATTGAATCTAACGTCAGAAATATTAAACATTATAAACACAACAAAACATTTGTATTAAGTACCCAACTATTACATTACATAAGTGTAAGACAATACAAAGATATTACATTAAGATCAGAAACTAGGGGACACATGTATCAACAAACTCCCCTTGGACCTAGATTCATCTATTGTCTTACCTTCTTCATAACCTCTTCGTACTTCTTTGTTCTCCTCTCTTGCGACTCCTACGTGTATCTCAAACGCAAAGCAGTGTTGTATAACATTTTGGAATTGGAGGGCTTGTATAATATCTTGTGTGTCATAGAACAGTGGCAATTTGTATAATGTGTATACATCATCAGCAGACAAGTTTGGAAGCCACATTGGGTCAAATACCCTGATAGTATCCATTTTCCCTTCTTTGTTTAGAACTATGACCGCCTCCCCTGTTCTCCAATCATAGTACCACCATTTAAAGTGTGGAGTGAAGTCCTGTGCCATTTCCCAGACAGGGGTTCTTGACATTGTTCTTGGGGGACTCCACTTCAGCACTATCTTAGGCTTTCTAGTTATGGGATCAACTTCAGAACGTCTGATATACCTCGTAGGTTGATCAGGTTTGAAGTTGACCCACTTGGTGTGGTACTCTTTCTTCAGGGCAGCCTCAAACCAGTCTGACATCTTCCTTGGGTCAGCATATAGTAACTTTAGTTTGGCCAGCTGGTTGAGCTCAAAACCAGGTAGAGACTTTAGATCATGCGAGAATCTAAAGTACTCGATACCCATCTCTCTTTTTATCGTGTATACATTAAGATCATCAAAATGAGCCCACGCGATAATCTTGCCTGACACTTTTGATGTTTCTTTACTTTGTAGAGCTTGGTGTAGACATTTGGTTTAGGAGCAGAGCTTTGTGCTCGGATCTCCTCAAAACATGCAGCCTATTCAGCCTTTCTGATATCAATGTCGGCGTTTGAATCTTGGGCTTGTTCTTCAACCTTCTCAGTCTCTTGCTCCATTTGATCTAGTATATCAAATGTATCACTGACTAGGGAATCAGCCAGATTGAGGACCATATTTCCCTCTTTGTCAGCATACTCTGGATAGTGAGCTGTTGTGACATCCTCGATCTCTATCTCATCGATATCTTTCAGGTCGTCATCACTGTCTCCTTCAACAGTTGGAGCGTCTTTTACAATCTCATCAGGATTGAGCTTGAACATTTCTGCAGTTGCTCCTCAGTAAGACCATGAATTATTTCCCCTTCTTCAGGGGTGTACTCACTGATCTTCTGACAATCCCTTGCAGATCAAGAATCATGGTTAGTTGAGTCTTGATTTTTTAAAAGGGAGAATATAATGTTCATCCCTTTCATAATTGGATTATTGTCATGGATCATCGGCTCTTCTGCTGCCGGGTTGGATGAGGAGGCACTAAGATCTTGAGTACGTTTGTCCTCCTCTCGCTCGCTGAAGTGGCACCGGCAGCTGAAGAGTCATCATCATCATCATCACTGACATCAGTATGACCATAATGATCATCACCATCACCATCATCATCATCATCACTATCATCATCAGCATCATCATCTTCATCACCTTCTCCTATCTTTAAGGGCTCTCTTTTGGACCATTTGAGCTTTAACTGCAGAGATTTGTTTGCAGCCTCCAGCTCCTCAATCCTTTTGGTGTCCTGCTCCTGGAGCTGAGACATTCGATTCGCCTGCTCATCGATCAATAGTCTGATGAGAGAGCTGTTGAGATTGGACAGTGGTCAGGTCTACCAGCTGTCTGATCTAATTGGTCTTCTCTTCATCTGCAGCTAACAGTCTCAGCACCATCCAATTAAGTGCTGAGAGCTGTTCCTCTACTCCATTGGGAGGCAAAGGCGATCCTGATGGATATGGAGAGAAAGAAGATGGTGCTGCAGGATGGCTAGTGGTGGTGGTGACTGTGGTGAAGATTGGAGGTGGTATAGCTGATGTTGGTGGTGGTGTAGGTGTGAATGATGTGGTGGTGGATGGAAGGGTGGTAGTAGTATGAGGGGGAATGGTGGTAGGGATGGTGGTGGCTGTGGTGGTAGGTATGGTGGTGGCTGTGGTGGTAGGTATGGTGGTGGCTGTGGTGGTGGCAGTGGTGGTGGCTGTGGTGGTGGCAGTGGTGGTGGCAGTGGTGGTGGCAGTGGTGGTGATGAAGGTGATTCTGTGCTTCTTCCTTTTCAAGCCGTGGGGCTGAGCCATCCTCTTCTTCCTCGATCCAGTCGAGGAGGATGCTCCCCCTTGAACACGGCCTGGCAGATCAGAAGTATATGTAGGATCAACAGTAGTCTGTCCCAATCCTTCGTGGCATCCACCAACCGCCCGGAGCCCCTGGTCTGTGGGAACAACTTTACTTCCACAGTCCGAGTTAGTGGCACCTCATCTGACTCGTCTTCCTCTTCACCAGGTATAAATTCCTGGTGGAATCTAGCAGACTCTATAATATCTCCAGTGGGGGCATATACAGGAGATGCACTATCAGTAGTGGGACCACTTGGTCGAGTGGGCAATGTATCTCCTGCATCACCGCTATCATCATCATCAGAGTCATGCTCTGGGAGCTGTAGCTGCTCATCGTCAGAGTTACTGTCTGTGTGACGCCTCTTACGTCTGCCTGGCGCCACAAAAGTCTCATTGGCCAGATGGCCTATCAGTCTCTTCACCTGGGCTTTACCTGCTTACCTCGGTAGACTCTTATATGACCCAGGGTTGTATCGTCCATAATCTCTAGGCCATAACATCGTGGTGCTCCTTAGCAAGTGATGGCAGCTTCTTATCGAAAATCAACTGCAAGAATCTGGGGTACATACAAAATCCTTCATTTCCCTTTGCCTCCAGATTCTCCACAAGGTAAGAAAAGATCATGCTCGAGAAGCTGAAAGGGTAGTTCAGCACCAGTGGCACATAGGCATTCTGGATCTGGTCTGAAAGATCATCAAACCCACCCCTTTTGGAAGCAATGCACTTCAGTATGACATGTGCCAAGTACTTGTACTGGGGACACAGGTTGCTCTTGTTGAGCACACCTGAGTTGATGTCCCCAACGTACTTAATACTCAGAAAGCAGCCTCTCACTGTCAGCGGGTGTAGCTTGGTGGGGTATCCTGCATCATCTCCCAACCCAAGTACATGCTGAATGTCTTCAGTTCTAATCTCTATGTCCATACCAAATATGGAGCTCCTAATGCTGTATGGCTCGCGTGACCTATCCACAGATGCATTCTCCCAGAAGGTCTGGTGTATAGACCTATAGGGAGTGCATGGGGTAGAGATGGCTTTGTGTATCCTCGATCGCTTGAGAAAGGCGATGATCTCGGCAAACTCGGTACCATTCCGAGTTGTGCGGTCTAAATGAGCACAGATGTTATGCTTGGGATTGATAGACCATCTCTCCGCCATCGATTTGTAACACAAGATACATAAACATTAGATACTCACATAACACATACCAGTTCTAAGTAACTTGATAGGATTCATTCTAATTCATTCATGCGAATTAATCATGCGACTGTGTTCAGTCGGCTATTCTATCATGCGATTAGACTCATTCGGGTGAACGAACTTGCAACTTAGTTCAATCGGTTGGCTGAGCCTACGATTGATTCAGTTGGCCGACTGAGCTCATTCGCATGTCACATTCGCCCGATTGAGCTATTTGGCCGGCTCAATCGTGCGATTGGAGTTCATCCATCCGACCAGTCGCATGACGTACTGTTTGGTTGACTTATGTTTGAATCTTGACAATTCATGAAATTAAATTTTGTGTAAAGGTTCTTTAGGCTCCAAATCACTTAACTAATAACCTAATAACATTATTTTTAACATTTTACATGGTTTCAGTAGGTTATTAGTCCATTGAGTGGTTCAGTTCTTGTTTCAGTCACGAATCACTAATTATGGCACCATTTCTTCTGATTTCGGTGAGATTTCATCAAATTATACCTGTATAAATGCAAACACACGTCAGAATATCAACAAGGAAGTGTAATTGAGGTCTAAGGAAATTTGGGCAGAGTAACGGTATGGTGTGCGATTTAAGGGCGATTGGGAGTGGTGAGAGGAATGCAATCGACTGTGGCCCTTTATATACCGAATCTGAGTTAAATCGGCCGACTGGACTCATTCGCTTAGTTCATTCGGGAAAAAGAAACTCAGTCAGGCGATTGACTCAGTAGATCACCTTCAGTCGGCCGACTGAAGCTTAGTCGATCGGCTGACTCAGTCGCTCACTCCCATTCGGAGGAATGACTCATTCTGATAAGCCATTCAGATGAATAGCTCATACTTATGTCCATTCAGTTGTTTAATGCATGAGTATGGTCCATTCGCATGATTGGTCCATACTCAGGGTCCAGTCGTGCGAATGGGTCATACTCTTGACAATTTTATGACTTTATGACCATTTGACATCTAAACCCTTTTAAACTATTAATTTAAAATTATAACATTTGATCATCTCAGACATGATCATTTTAGACTCAAACTTTTGATCATCTCAGACGTGATCCTTTTAGATATTTTGTCACCTCATACTGACCTAATTTTTTTATTTGAAAGCACGTGTGGTCACCTCAGACGTGACCTTTCAGATGATAAGGTCCCTTATCAACTTCTATGACATAGTCCGATACTACACACAATTGAAATAGACTAATTTGTATTTACGTAAAAGAATAGAAATGAAAATTACACTAAGATATATTTTGTGTTTTGTGAGGGTTAATTCCTAAGATGTAACTCTAAGGAATAATTTTTCTGAGAGGGCAACTTCAATCTTTTAAACCATACATGGACCAATTCAAGCTGGAATCATACAGGATATTCAAATCATTTGGGACAAGTTAGCTAAAACCTTTTATGCTCTTTCCTTATTTTTCATCTACAGTCATTTAGCAAATTTAGAAATCATACTAGTACTATTAGGTCCCCACAATAATTTGAACTTTCAAGATTGTAGCCACAGTAATTGTCAGTATACTTGTCATCTTAATCCATACATAGACTTTCAACACAGTTTGGTGGTCGTTTTAAGGTTTTTTATTTCAACAAGCATTTGTGGATCCCACACTTGTAAGGCCCCGTTCCCGGGCACCTCACAGCTGGTGGTTCATCGCACTTAAAACATTATAAAATGTACATTAATTTTGCAGCGGAATTTAAAACTTTCGTTTATAACTAAAACATGTCATTTACAACATTAATTTTCATCTCAAAATACAGACATGTAAAAATACGGATGCCAGCCTCAAAATGCTCCGAGTAGCTTATGCATCCATGCCTGCAACTCCTCAGCATCAACATATACCTGCCAACTATCATGCATACAAAAGTCAGCGATGCTGAGTGAGTTCTAGTTTTATAATAAAACATACTTTTCTGAGTTAAAAACCGTTCTTTACTTTATTTCAAAACATACTATACTTTACATCATTCGTGATTACGCATCATACGTACATATAGTTAATATCATTATTATCTTCGTCATAACGTTCATTAGCTTTGTTCGTTCAACGTATTACATTATCGTTCACCTCTCTTCCTAGATCGGTCAGGCTTTACCCTCTTCGTGGAACTCAGCCAAGATTACTGAGGTCGAATGACAAGGATCACGTTCAGTACATTATTACGATAATTCATTTACGTTCATTCATACGTTCGTTCTTTCATACATTATCTTTCGTTCATTACTCATTATTACTCAAATCCTGTCTCTTGCAATATCTCAAGTCCGAAGACTGATGCTGTGCCGGGGCCTGCTCACAAACCCCCGACTCATGTCCGAAGACTGACACAGCACCATGATACGCGGCAAAGATCCCATACGAGTCAATCACAGGGATTGAACTCCATCCGAGTCTGTTGCAACACAAAGTCGCTCACTTCATTATCTCGTCTCATGCAATATCCCCGACTCATGTCCGAAGACTGATACTGTGCCGGGGCCAGACACACAAACCCCAGACTCATGTCTGAAGACTGACACAGTACCGGATACACAACACGGATCTCATCATCCGTCACTTTCGTCATATGCAATACTCCCGACTCATGTCCGAAGACTGATACTATGCCGGGGCCTGCTCATAAACCCCCGACTCATGTCCAAAGACTGACATGGTACCGGAGCACGCAACCTGTATCCTGTCTCATGCAATACCCCCGACTCATGTCCGAAGACTGATACCGTGTCGGGGCCTGACAAACAAACCCCCAACTCATGTCCGAAGACTGACACAGTATCGGGATACGCGACAAGGACCTCTTTCGAGTCTGTTGCGACACAGAGTCGCTCACCTCATACATATACTTGCAAGCCTTTCTATACCTTCTCTTTTATTCATTTATTTATCATGCATGCATTCATTCATTACATTCTTCTTTTCATTATCTTCCACTTTACGTGACATAATACTTTCATTACAATTATTAACGTTCAACGCAAAGCCAAGGGAAGACATACATACATAATAAGGAACACACATAAACATAAACATACACCATCACCAATACATGCACATCATACAAACATAGCACACACCAAACAAGCCATCACATCATAACCAGGCCTATCTCCCCATAATACCCTTAAAAACCACTTAGAAAACCTCAAGTCCAAAGTGGGCGCATGGGTCCTTCCAGGCGGATGAGCATAAAAATTCTAAGTATAAATTAACCTATGCGCATGAGTACTATTTGGGCGTTTCTGCCCTGTTTAGGCGCATCAACACTTAACTTTAACACTTTGGGCGCATGGCATAACTCAGGCGCATGGCATGACTTAGGCGCATGGGCCATATGCTGGGCGCATGGCCAACAAATTGGACGTATGGCCAACTGCTAGTCGCATGGGCCATCTGCATTGGGCGCATGGGCCATCTGCTTTGGGCGCATGAGCCATCTGCTTTGAGCACATGGGCCATCTGCTGGGCGCATGGCCAACACTTAGTGTCTGGTCTCTCATGTCGAACACACGGACACAATTTAGGCGCATGAACCAATGTTCATGTTCATCGAAACATTTTGAAATCCTTTCCGAGGCTACCATTTTCACCCGATAATCATTCTAAGCATACTCAAACATAGATCTAACATACTAAGGCCATCTAAGCATGCTAAAAATCATCTCTAACCCATAATCATCATTATAATATACATACATACATACAACATTTGGACATAAAGCTGTAAATCCACAGTCTTACTTGAAAACATCACTTGGTATGCATAATAGCCCCAAATCAGTTAAAAATCAGTAAAAGAGGGGTTCTAGAAACTCACCTTGAGCAACTTTTGAGCAACACTCTTCCCGTTCAAGACCCACTTTCGATTAAGCTCTTTGAATCCTGAAAACCAACACTAAACAACCGGAACTTCGGTCAAGAACTCAGTACTCAACTGAAAACGAGCTCAAACAAAAGAAGACTTACCTTTTTCAGCTTCTTCTTCCTCTTTCTCTCTCTAGAACTAGGGCTCTCTCTCTTCTTTTTTCTTTTTAGCCGATTGAAGAAAAGATGAAGAAGAATAAATAATGGGCACCCATGCCCTTAAATATCTTAAAATAATAAGATTCGTACTTTGTACACTTTATCCCCCTCTACTTGTGCACAATTTCTATTCTTTCTATTTACTTTTCTTTTCCTTCCGTTTAAATAGAAATTTCGGGGGTGTTACAAGTCTACCCCCCTTAAAGAGGTTTCGTCCCTCAAACCTGTCGCTCCTAAAACTGTTATGGGCAACACTGTCTTACCTCTTCTTTGATCTTGCATTTAAGCTCAGATCCCTTTAGGCTTCACTGCACCCGCACAAGTGAGACCATCATCCTCCTTGGTCTATTCTCTTCTTCTTATTAGTAATGGTCACCAGTTGCTTCTCGTGGTTGGATACTCTATCCATCTCAGTATTCTCTAGTAGCATGATCATACCCTCATCGGTTGAGCTCTTTCTTAGACGACATGCATGGAATAACAGATGAATTCCACTTAACTCGTCGGGTAGCTCCATTCGATGTGCCACTTCTCCTACCTGGGGAACAACTGAGAATGACCCTTTCCACTTTAGTATTAGCTTTACTTTATTTCAATCAAGAAATCTGCTATCCTGGTCGAAGCCTTCCTCATACTTCATTGTCGTAGGTCGTCACCGAACTCTAGTTTCGTACGGTTGAGCAATCCACCTTTCTGCAGCACTTGGGGTTTGAGTCATAGACTACTGATAATTTCACCCGGAGATGCATGTCTACCTACCTATGTCAGTCTTGAACAGCCTAGCAGGAACATACGCGCTCTCTCAATTCTATCGTGTAATCCTCTAGGGCATTAGGTAACCTGGTAGACTTACTAACAGCAATTCTTACATCAAAGGGCTCATCGATCTTCCTACCCCTAACGTGCAACATCACAGAAAGTAGCGGCAACAAAACTACTAGTATCATCACAATTAAAGAATAGATGCAATAAATCTAAACTTGGAAGAACGTACCTGACGTTACCTCGGAGTCTGACCTAGCCTCCTCCTGGTCATAGTGAAGGCTCTAGCCCTCACCTTCTGTTCTCCTTCCTCGTACCGGAACTTCCTACCCTTGATTTCTTGCAGTCTCTACTCATGTGTCCTGTCTTGCCACAGTCGTAGCATTTAGCCATTTAACAGTCCCTCGCTCTGTGGCCCTCCTTTCCACACTAGAAACAAACATTCAGTCCCCACTTGCACTTCCCCTCATGGACTCTGCCACACCTGTTGCAAGTTTCTCCTTTTCTTTCCATTCTCTCCCGATTATCGTCCCTCGATGTTGTACCTCCATACCCAATTTCACCATCATTGTCTTGCCTTCCTCCCCTTCGTCTGTTGTCACCATCGCCCCCCGCTCGTCATACAATCTCCCCGCCAGGTCAACTGCCGACCTAAACGTGCTCGGTCGGGCGGCGATCATGTGCCTAAGGATGTCCGCCGGCAAGCCCTGAATATACCTCTTGATCTTTCATGAAAGAGGCGTCGCCTTCTCTGGCACCAGACGTGCCATCTCATTGAATTTAGTGGTATATTGTTGATGTGTTAGGGTTCCGCCTCTAGCTGCAAGAACTCTCTTTCCACTTTATCCATCTCACGATGAGGATAGAATTCCTCAATCACCAGCCTTTTCAACTCCGGCCATCTCATCCTTCCAATAGCTTTGCTACCCTCGGCTTGGACTATATTATCCCACAACACAGAGCCGAGTCCACAAAAGAATGGGTAGCAAACTTTACCTTCTAATCTTCCCGGCACTCGCTGATATTCAATACCGCTTCCATCTCTCTCACCCATCGGTGAGCAGTAGCAGCAGTGTTATTTCCATCAAAAGTTGGGGGCTTGCATCATTGAAACGCCCCATAATTACAGCCTCGTGCCGCCTCCGGCGCAGGCTCTTCCTCTTCGTCCTCTTCATCATCGAAGAAAACCGTTTCTGTCTCGGGTCGTCTCCTTTCGCCCGAAGATCTACCCCTTTCCTGTCTCTCCCCATCTTTAACAGCCTTCATAACTTCGATCACCACAGATGGTAGGATCGTCTGCATAACCTGATGCACTTCCTCCCTGACTGTCTCTCTCATCGAGGCTCTCTGATTAGCGTTCTCATCATCGCCCTCCTGATGAGGGGTCTCGGGTTCCTCATGGGCTGCTTCTTTAGCCCTAGACCTTCCTCTTGTGACCCGTGGTTCAGCACCACTTCCACCACTACCTCCACCTCCTGAAGCTTTTGAAGATCTCCCTCCAACCATCTTCTAACACACTATAAGATTCAAACACTAACGTGGTCATTCAAGGTAATAACTCAGTTTATGTCAAGTATAGTAAGTTCCTAATTATAGTGGCCTATTGTGATTAGCCACTTACTTTACTCTTCATACCCCAAGCATTTTCTATCCCGACTACATCAGTATCTAAATCTACACATAAGCACACAAGCTACATAACATGCGCACATAATGGCGGTTAACATAACTTTCATAAAACGTTTACATAAAACCTTTACCTATAGGCATGTAACTACAAGGACTGGCATCCCTTTTTCCTTTTAGTCCCATCCTCAGTTTAAGATTAGGTTTTTTTCCAAAATATTTACCCCATTCATTTAAACTTTTGCTCTCATACCAACTTGTAAGGCCCCGTTCCCGGGCACCTCACAACTAGTGGTTCATCGCACTTACAACATTATAAAATGTACATTAATTTTGCAGCGGAATTTAAAACTTTAGTTATAACTAAAACATGTCATTTACAACATTAACTTTCATCTCAAAATACATGACATGTCAAAATACGGATGCCAGCCTCAAAATGCTCCCAGTAGCTTATGCATCCATGTCTGCAACTCCTCAGCATCAACATATACCTGCAACTATCATGCATACAAAAGTCAACGATGCTGAGTGAGTTCTAGTTTTATAATAAAACATACTTTTCTGAGTTAAAAACCATTCTTTACTTTATTTCAAAACATACTATACTTTACATCATTTGTGATCACGCATCATACGTACATACAGTTAATATCATTATTATCTTCGTCATAACGTTCATTAGCTTTGTTCGTTCAACGTATTACATTATCGTTCACCTCTCTTCCTAGATCCGGTCAGGCTTTACACTCTTCGTGGCACTCAACCATGATTACTGAGGTCGAATGACAGGATCCTGTTCAGTACATTATTACGATAATTCATTTACGTTCATTCATACGTTCGTTTAGGCGCATTAGTACTATTTGGGCGTTTCTGCCCTATTTAGGCGCATCAACACTTAACTATAACACTTGGGCACATGGCATAACTCAGGCGCATGGCATGACTTAGGCGCATGGGCATATGTTGGGCGCATGGCCAGCAAATTGGACGTATGGCCAACTGCTGGGCGCATGGGCCATCTGCTTTGGGCGCATGGGCCATCTGCTTTGGGCGCATGGGCCATCTGCTTTGGGCGCATGGCCAACACTTAGTGTCTGGTCTCTCATGCCAGACGCATGGACATTATTTAGGCGCATGAACCACTGTTCATGTTCATCGAAACATTCTGAAATCCTTTCCCAGACTACCATTTTCACCCGATAATCATTCTAGGCATACCCAAACATAGATCTAACATACTAAGGCCATCTAAGCATGCTAAACATCATCTCTAACGCATAATCATCACTATAACATACATACGTACATACAACATTCGGACATAAAGCTGTAAATCCACAGTCTTACTTGAAAACATCACTTGGTATGCATAATAGCCCCAAATTAGTTAAAAATCAGTAAAAGAGGGGTTCTAGAAACTCACCTTGAGCAGCTTTTGAGCAACGCTCTTCCCATTCAAGACCCACTTTCGATTCAGCTCTTTGAATCCCGAAAACCAACACTAAACAACCAGAACTTCGGTCAAGAATTCAATACTCCACTGAAACCGAGCTCAAACAAGAGAAGACTTACCTTTTTTCAGCTTCTTCTTCCTCTTTCTCTCTCTAGAACCTGGGCTCTCTCTCTTCTTTCTTCTTTTCAGCCGATTGAAGAAAAGTTGAAGAAGAAGAAATAATGGGCACCCATGCCCTTAAATATCTTAAAATAATAAGATTCATACTTTGTACACTTTATCCCCCTCTACTTGTGCACAATTCTATTCTTTCTATTTACTTTTCTTTTCCTTCCTTTTAAATAGAAATTTCGGGGTGTTACAACACTTATATGGTAATCAACATTCCTCAGGAGATTTTTGAGCGGTCTTAGGGTAGAATTCAAGAAGAAACTATTCATAGAACTTTCAAAGAGAAGCCAATCCTTAGGTCAGTGCCATCGCACAACAGAGAGGCGGCAAACAACAATGAGTTCTAGAATATATAGGTTATGCTTATCCTCAGGTTAGTGCCACCGCATAGCAGAGAGGCACATAACCTATCTTCTTGTTTGACCAATTTTTCTTTTTTTTTTGCACAGATCTCACCAACAACATAGGTTATCAGTTTGATGGTATTTGCATTTTTCATGTGCTTTTGCTCATGCTTTGGTCTTACGCACACTTTTGTGGTGTTTATTCTGCTCGTCACCCCTTATTGGAATCTTGTTGATTGTGTTAACCAGGGATAAGGCGTTACCCATAGCTAGTCAAACATTTTAATTTAATCTTGAGATCACCAAAAGGTCTAGTCATCTATTGTGTTGAATCTAGCGACATATCATGTGTGGTCTAGCAACCTCTAGGTCTACTTTCTTTGTATTACCTTAGTAGTAGTTAGCTTATCTATCATATTTCGTTTTATATTGCTCAGATTACACAGACTTATACTTGAACTTTGCATCTTTTTCAATTTTGAATTTTAAAGTCCCAAATGGTTTGTACCTGTGTACTATCATATTCCAAACATTGAATCAGTATCACACATACGATCTTATTTATTTTCAGCTTGCCTCTCCTTTTCCCTTGTTTTTAGACCTATTCTCCCCCTCAAATTATAAAACCACTATGGATTTGCGTTTTAGGATTTTAATGGGCAAGGAAAGACAGTAATTGTAATTAAACTAATTAAACAAACACAAAAGAACAAACTAAAATAACACTAAAATTTAAAAATTAAAAGAAACTAGACACGACGCATCGGACTATACATGGTCATCTTCAGGTATAACCTCACTTTTCTTTTTAACGCCATTGACCTCTAACAGATATAGAAAACGTGGTTTGTCAAAAGCCTTTGTATAGTGGTCAGCGCGTTGAAAATCAATGTTTATTTTTAGCACATCAATTAAATTCTTTTCAAAACAATCATATATGAAGTGATATTTGATTCTGATGTGTTTGGTCTTAGGATGTTGGACCGGTTTTTAGTGACTGCAATCATAGCAGAGTTATCAACAAATATAGGAGTGGAAGTGAAATGCAAACCGTAATCCCGCATTTGCTATTGAATCCATATGATTTGAGAGCAGTAGCTTGCAGCAGCAACGTATTCGGCTTCACAGGTTGACAATGCAACCGAGGTCTACTTCTTACACTGCCAGGTTACTAATCTTCTCCCAAAGAACAGACACCTGCTGATGTAGACTTGTAGTTCATCTTGCAGCCACCGTAATCCGAGTCACTATACGCTGTAAGTTCAAAGTCATCATCATGAGGATCCCACAACCCAAGTGTGGGTGTGCCCTTCAGATAACATAATATCCTTTTGACCCCAATTAGATGGTTCACTTTAGGCTTTTCCTGATATCGTGAGCATAAACATGTAGCATACATGATATCAGGTCTCGAGGCAGTGAGATACATGAGAGATCTAATCATCCCTCAGTACATAGTGGCATCTACTAGATTACCATTCTCATAGGGTGCTACATCATGGTTTGTAGCCAATGGAGTGCCAGCTGTGGAAGCATTCTCCATGTCAAACCAACTGAGAATACCCCCTACATACTTGGTCTGATGTAAGAAGATCCCATTTGGTGTCTGATCCAACTATAACCCGAGAAAGAACTTCATCTCCCCCATGGCACTCATCTCAAACTCCGCCTTCATTACTGCTTCAAATTTTTGCATAATTCTTCGTTCTTTGAACCGAATATTATGTCATCTACATAGAACTGTACTAATAGTAAGTCTCCATCTTTTTCTTTGATAAACAGTGTGCAGTCAATGACTCCTTTGCAAAAGCCGCGTTTCACAAGATGAGTCGAGAGTTTCTCATACCAAGCCCTTGGAGCTTGATGAAGCCCTTATAAATCCTTGTCGAGTTTGTAAACTCTATCCTGATGATAAGGATCCTCAAATCCCTCGGGTTGACTGACATACACTGTTTCTCTGATCTCACCATGAAGGAAGGCACTTTTCACATCAAGTTGATAAACTTTGATTTTCATATAAGATGCATAGGCAAGGAAGATGCGGATGGCTTCCATCCTTGCCACTGGTGCAAATTCTTCATTGTAGTCGATACCCTTAACTTGTCAAAACCTTGAACAACAAGCCGAGCCTTGTTTCTGGTAATCACTCCCTGATCATCTTTATTACATTTCAAGACCCGTTTGGTGCCAATGACTTTAGCACCTTTAGGTCTATCCATTAGTGTCCATACACCTAACTTCTTAAACTGAAGAAGTTCTTCCTGCATGGCACTAACCCAAGCCTCATCATTTAGTGCTTCACTAACATACGTTGGCTCAAACTGAGACACAAAGCAGCGGTATGCACTGTCGTGAAGGTATCCTTTTTCCATCACGGAGGCATAATCAGCTGAGTATAGCTGATTTCTAGTCTGAACCCCTGATCCACATTCCTATAATATTATCCAATGGATGATTGACGTTTAGACGTGATCCATGAGTTGTTGGAACAACCACCTCAGAGTCAAGATTATGAACATTTGGTTCTGGGTCTGAGGCAGTCGGAGTCTGAAGTTCTGATGATTCTGAAGTATCACTAGCCGATGCTTGTGAACTTGTGGTAGTCGGAACCTGTACATCCTGGCTGATCTGATCATTTTCTTCATTTCCTTCATCAGAGGAAGAATCACTCACATCAACTGCTCCCCCTGAGTTGGTAGTATCATGACTTGTTGAATCTTGAGATGGTGTGTTCAGGACATCGTACATCATCTTGTTTGCCAACTCGTTTCTGAAGAAGAAAGAGGTATGTTGAAGGTCTTGAAGAATCCATCATAGTCGAAGAAGTAGGCAGGCCCTTTTCCAGCAGGTGGTGTGATATATCTCTGAACATCAACATTACACCACACCTATACTTGGCCTGTTGAGTTGTTGTAAACCCTCTTGTTCGGTATGTTGTATCCTAGAAAGATACGTTCATCAATCTTCTCACTGAATTTTCCCTCCTGAGTCTTCTTCAGCAGGGTGGACGGAGCGCCAAACGGCTCAAGATATTCCAAGTTAGGTTTACGTCGCTGTAATAACTCGTAGCATGTTTTTCCATGCCATTTTACTACCAAAACTAGATTAAGGGTATAACATGCATTTGCCACTGCTTCATTCCAAAATTGATAGGCAGTTTCGAGTCTGCCAGCATAGTCCGTGTCGTCTCTATCAAGCAGCGGTTCTTCCGTTCAGCAACGCCGTTCATCTGAGGGGTATAAGCCGAGGTAAATTGATGTACAATTCCCTTTTCCTTTCAATAGGCCTCCATCCTCTAATTCTTAAACTCGGTTCCGTTGTCTAAGCGCACCTGTCATACCTTCAACTTGTATAGGGATTCCAGTGTAGTTACCAATTCCTTGAAGGATTCAAATGTTTCTGATTTGGATTTCAGAAACATTACACAAGAGAACCTTGAGTAGTCATCGGTAACTACATAGCAATACAAGTCGCCAACGATGCTTCTTGTACTGACTGGACCAAACAGATCCATGTGAAGAAGCTTGCGAGGAAGTTCTATAGAATGAACTTTCTTTTCCTTATGAGATTTCTTCGTCTGTTTGCCTTTTTTGCATGCAACACAGAAATCCGGGAGTTGAAAGTTTTGGACATTTACTCCTCTCACAAGATCATTCTAGATCAAGTGATTTATTTTTCTAGGATTTATGTGTCCCATTCTCCTATGCCAGGAGATGGAGTCCTTCTCAGTAGCTTTGGATAAGAAGCATTGGACTTCACCATCCGTTGTGGAGGCCTTTGGGAGATCCAAGACATAAATATCATTATATCTTGAAGCTGACATTAGGATCTGGTCCTCCGGGATCATGTAGTCCTTCTTTAGAACGTAACACTTCTGGTTGTCAAAAACTACCTTGAATCCTTTATCACAAATTTGAGAGACTGAAAGCAAGTTATTTTGTAATTGTTGGACATAGTTTACCTTATCAAACTTAACCTTTTCATTTCCCACTTCTCCTTGGGCTGTGATATACCCACCTTTGTTTCCAGCAAATGAAACATGCCCTCGTTTAATTTGTCTAACATTTGATAAGAGAGCTTTGTTCCCTGTCATGTGCCTGGATGCTCCGCTATCTATAATCCACGTGTTAGTCTCAGCACTATAGTGAACACCCTGCACATTCAATGAAAACATTAGTTCATGTTAGGAACCAAGCCTTAACTGGCTTGGGTTTCCCTGAGGCATCACATATCACAAACTCAACACACTGACCCTTTGAGGTTAAGGGTTGATCAGAATTCTGTTGTTCTCATTTTCAGGCACTGAGGATGTTTTTTTCTTTCCATAATCTAGATTTGTGTAAGCCTATTTGTGATAAACAGAAGACTGGCTAATGGGTTGAACTTTGGTTTCACTATCCCTTTTTGGAGGCGTCACTGAGTTCCTCTTAAATGATCTAGATGTAGATGTAGAAAGTTCAACTTTTCTCCTCGATGTCTGGTAATAAGGACAACGAGAAGCTATGTGATAGCAGGATCTGCTTTCAACTTTACGACATATATGTTTTGGTGGAGATGTAGATGTCACACGGTCAAACGTATTCTATTTAGATTAAGACACTTCTTTGTTAGTTGTATGGTAGGGTTTTATAAACTTAATTGTTTTACCTGATTTTACAACTTTGATCTCTTGTTTACCTGGACTTTGACATGATGCACATGATTGATTAGGTTTTCTAGTCCTATTAGTTTCTTGTTTGACTTTGTTTGACCCTGACTTTAGACTAACTTTTTCAAATTCTTTCTCCAGGTTAACACAAGGCATCTTTCCTATTGCCTTTGAAGTGGCCTCTATTTGTTTAGAGTCAGATTCACTTGATTTACTTATGGAATCTGGATCATTAACAATAGGAGTAGACACAACGTGATCGTTGATGGGGTTATTGTTAATTATTTTACTTTTGGTGTTCATAAAGGTCTCTGGTGGTGATGGAACCACTTTGTATCCCATTCCCTCCCCATTATTTCTCTCTCTCACTAAGTGTTGGACAATGTGTGATGAGCTTGTCCAACTATGCAGTTTTAGTTTTAATGAGTTGACTTCTACTTCTAAAACTGCTTTTTGCTTCTTAGTGTCCTCTAGAGAGTTCAGATAGTACCTAATGTCATTTGCTTGGTTAAAAGCAACTACCTCAGTTTCCCTAAGCTGTTTATTCGGTCTATCTTTTCCTTGTAATTGTGCTCGTTTTGTTTTAACACTTTATTTGCCTCTCTGCATAGTTACAGATCCCTTACTAAGCTATCATTATGATCTAATAGCCTAGCAAATTTTGAATCTATTCCTTCTCTGAATTTATTACATTCTAAGCAAGCATGATTACTAAATAGTTGGTCAGTAGTACTTATCTGAGATGTTGAAGAGGAATCAGCCATGAGTCCAGACTCGGTTGTCTCTGGTTCTGGTGGTTTAGATGATGATGCAAAATTTTCTTCTTCAGGCAGGTGGTTGACCACATTTGCAGTGTCTTCAGAATTTGACATCGCGAGCTCTACTGCTATATCTTCCTCACTCGCAGAATCGTCATCAATATCCTCCACACTAGCTATATTGGACTATCCTGGTGACACGAACCGAAAGCTCCAGTCCTGTCCTTCATCCTCGTTAGCAGTTAAGGCTTTTGGGTCCTTACTGGATGAGTTAGAGCTACTAGATGTGGCCTTGTCCTGACGATTAAATGACGAGAAGGGATTGCCATTCCCCGTCTTCTTTGGTTTTACACATTCCCTCTTGAAGTGTCCCTTCTCACCGTAATTGAAACATGTAACCTTTGACTTATCGAACCCAAAGGTTGTGTCTTTTGTTGCAACCAAGTTCTGTCTGGTCTTTTTGACAAACTTTTTAGCTCGTCGGACAACACTTGCTATGGCCCACATTATGTCCATACGTTCCAACTCCATCCCATCCACCTACTCATAATCTTCATCTGCCAGGTGGCAGTTTCCTATCTTTCCAGCAACTAATCCATCGTAGGATTGAACCACCACAGCTAAAAGGTCCATATGTTCCCTGGCCACCTCCACAGTTACATTCCCAAGGTTGTCGGTTTTAAGCTTTGCTGCATTAGCTTCATATATCATATATTGGGTGCTAGACGACCCTAACATTTCGGATCCTGAAGTTGAGGGTTGTGCTTGAACTGCTGCGCTTGAGATGAAGGTGGTTTGCAGGGGCGCTCCAGATGTGTTGACTGAAGGAGTAGCATTGTAGAGTGCAGGATTCTGATCGTAGTTGGTCTTTTGGGCTTGATACTTCATCCTAAGCCCCACTTCTCTCAGTTTCAGAATGAAGTCATTTATATCTAACTTCGAGAGCATTTCATTCTGTTTAAGATTAGAGACAAACGAAGCCCATTTTTCTGGTAATCCATAAGCAAAGTTGGATACCTTATCCTCTATTGATGTAACCATTCCATGAGTGTGCATCTCACTCATCAGGTGGTAGAATCTATTCATCACATCATCAAGGCTTTCTTTTCCCATAAAGGAGAAGTTGTCAAACTCCTTCTTCAAGGCTTTTGCCTTGATGGCCTTCAGAGAGGCATTTCCGTCATACCTCTTTTCCAACACATTCCAAAGTTTCTTTGCTTGAGTATACTCCGAATACTGATGGAAAATATCCTTCAGAATAGACCAAGTAAGCAAAGCATAGACTTTCTTTTCAGCATTGTGTTTTACCTTCTGAGCATCCGACATGCCACTTAGAGTAAGTTTGACTCCGTCAGCTCCTACTGGCATGCTATAACCCGAATCGATGGCCTCCCACAAATTTGTATCTACTCCATTTAAGTAGATTTCGAAACATTGCTTCCATTGTGGGTAGTCGTCTAACGTAATAAGTTTTGACGGTTTATTGTGAATCCCCACTTCGTTCTCCAATAGCAGTAGATTCTGAATAAGTGTGTCTCTACTTGTTGTGTATGCTGAAACTGGTCCTCCATTAGATTTAACTTTACTATTTAACAAACTGCTAATGTATGAGAATGGAGGTATGCGATTGAACTTATTTGTGCGATTGAACAATGCGGATGGTTCAATTGTGCGACCGAACAAATGCGGATGAGTCAGTCGCTCGAATGAACAAATGCGATTGAACAGTCCGAATGAAGTTCTCAGTCGAACGATTGAAGGTACGAATGAGTCCAATCATGCAGTTGGAGAGTGCGAATGAACTCAGTCATGCGATTGGTCTAATCGTGCAAATGAACTTGCTGAAGTTTGATAATTCATAGGTTTAACTTGATTTGTCCGTAAAAACTTAAATTTTATCAAACCCTAATAGCCGTATGCCAGAAAAACTCAACTTTTCGATCAAGAAACTTCTAAGACTCCGTTAGACACAAAAAGATTGCGTTTTTGATGCAAAAACACAATTTTGTGTCAAAACTATTGAATCAACACGTAATCAAGAGCCAAAGCTCTGATACAACTTGTTAGGATCTAGTATTTGAATGAAATACCAACTGATTAATGTGTTAAACCAAACCATATAGTGCGGAATCCAATTTGATTGGCGATCCAATCAGTGAAAACGCACGTAGAAACAATAACGTATTGAATCTAACGTCAAGAAATCGACCCTGAATCGATCTACAGCGTTCTATGAACTTGGAGTATGAACTTACAGGCTTCTGGATGGCTAGGGTACGTCTGGAGTCGAAGTGGATTGAATGCTTACGTTTTTCCATGAATTAGGTGGTATTTATAGGTTAAGGTTTATTAATCATGCGACTGGACCATTTTCATGGTTCAGTCGTGCGATTGAGTTATGCGGTTGATCCATTCGCACTAATGAGTGTTCAGCCGTGCGACTGAGTCAGTCGCATGAAGTTGTTCAGGCGTATGGACTATTTAGGCGCATGGACACTCAATCGCATGGCCATTCGGACGCATGACCACTGTTGGGGCACATGGTCCAGTCCGACGCATGAGAACTTCACTTCACCAAGTTTGAATGTATTCATTATTATAACATTATTCATATCAATTCAAACAACTACAAACCTATATAATCAAGTCAATTTGCGTTAAGCAACTCATTAATGAAATATTAAACATTATAAACACAACCAAACACTTGTATTTCATTAAGTACCTAACTATTACATTTACATAAGTGTAAGACAATACAAAGATATTACACTAAGATCAGAAACTAGGGACACATGTATCAACACCGTTCTTCACCCTAATCACAGTCTCCCCCGTGTTGTTATCATAGAACCATTTCTCAAAGTTTTGTAGTCTTTGGTGGAGGGGATCTGACAATCTAACCCTATTCATGGTTCTTGGTGGTTTCACTTTCAGTACTATCTTCCCTTTGGCAAACTCCTAGTCTTTATCTTTCTTGGATCTTCTCTGTTCGGCCTTCATGAATCTGAAAGACTCAAAGTTATCATTCAATCCGTTTTTGATCTCCTTTTCTAGCAATATAGCTTTTTGACTTAGATCAACATCCAGTAATGGTAGCACCGCTAACCTTCTCAAATCCCATTTTGGCAAGGTCTTGAATGCATTCCTCTTATGCATGTATGTAATACCTCCCCTTCTCCTCTTTGTCATAAACATCTTGAGGCTGAGGTTATACTTCCAACTGATAATTCTCTTATTCACCTCTTACTTGCTCAACCCTTGCATGTTTTAGAATAGTGGATTTAACTCTTCAGGCTCTTTCTCTCTCACAAACCACTCCGTCTTTTCCATCTCAATCACATCATTCTTGTCGTATCCTTTCTTGGCTACATATGTGTAGGATTGGTTTTTGTGTTTAACACAAGTATCTCTCTCAAACTCACTAATGAACACTCAAGAAGAAGAGTTCTCTAAGAGTTGATTATAATTTACTAAGTAATACAAAGAAAAACACAAGAGAATAATTTCAAGATACTTGTATATATTACTTCTCAACTCAAAGTATTACAAGACTCTTACAATCTTACTACAAGAGTTATAATGAGAAACTATATATACTACTATTTACAGCCAGATATACTTTGATATCAGATGGAATCCTATAACTAAAGCAAATACTACAATGCTATAGTTAAGGTATCTTAGATAATGTCTTATCTAAGATATGGTAGTTATGACATGTCCATGACTTACCTTTTCTCACCAACTAAAGTCGCTTACTATACTAACAAATAAAGCTGAACAGTGGAATAAAGTATGGTCAACTACATGGCCTTTTGGGAAAATGCCATCCAGTATCAAAGGTCTTGTAGTGGAGTGTCAGAGACACTATACTTATGTCCACTGGTTCATTGTAGATACTTCTGAAGGTTAACTGTTCTTCTGAAGCCACTTATATTTCAGAAGTGGCTCCTTGTTTTGAGGCTTCGTTTGGACTTCATTCTTCAGAAGTTGTAGTCTTCATTTCTTCTAAGTGTTGAACTCTCGAAAGAGCAGAGACTTGGTCTTCAGAAGCTGAAACTTATATTCAGAAGTTCCTTTGAGCTTTGCTTCGGAAGTTCAGCGTATACCTTCGATAGTGCTAAACTTGTCTTTGGAAGAACTTCATTAGTTGTACTCAAAATAGTCTAAGTGTTTGGTTTTGGTTGCACCAGCCTTCTTCTTGATCCAATAAACTCCCCTAGGCTGATTCTACCAAAACCTCACTTGTTTTTGCTTCTCAAAACTTTCACCACCAGGGATCACATATATTTGTCTGTTTCTTTGTTCTTCCCAGAAGTGGTGCTGAGAAGTTTGTACATATCAGTCGTAGATAGGAGATCCATTCTATCACTCTGAATGATATGTACCCTCTGCTGAGTCCCTCTGAAGAGAGTTAGTTGATGGGAGTTATAGTCATACTCCCATCTAACTATTGGTTCCAATTCAGGGCCTTCCACCATTTGTAGAAAAGCTTTATCTTTGATCGTTGACCTTTCCTGTCTTCATTCTCTCTCAGCTTCAACTCCTCTTCAATCTTGGCTTTTGTAGTTAGCTCAGCAAGATGAAGGCTGCTCAGATGATTTCTGATGTGAGCAGCTACTTCGGAGTTAGAGGGATTGGAGATGGCTTCTCTGCTAGCTCAGCAATATCGAATCTGCTAGAGTGTAAAAGGGAAGAGGAATTTAGCCTGTTGCTTTCTTCATTCTCTCTCCTCACAACAAAGTTGTGAGAGACTTCATCAAACCTCCACTGGATAATTTTCTTTCTTGGCACAAGGGACTGACTAGGAACCTTGTCTCCTTTCTTTGTATCTAGTAGAGTCACCAGCTTTCTTCTGAGCTTCTTCTCTTCATCATTTAAGAAATCAAAGTTGAGGCCCAGTAGTCTAGCAGCTTGGTCTATTATTCCTCTTGGGAGATCAAGAAATTTCTCTCTTATGAGGGAACTTGAGGATTTGTCTATGTAAGTCAAATTGATAGACTCCTCCTCATAAGAGATATTGCATAAAGATGTGTAGTTGAGAGCTTCCTCTTGATCTCTTTAAATTCTTCTAAGGAGAGAGATTTGGGTGGATGAGAGCATGGCTTGGGAAGTTGTTTGGTTGATGAGGATTGGGTTCGTGGTAAGGTTTTAGGTTGGAGAATGAGTAGTTTTGGTGGTTTTTTGGATTGAGTGGGTGAGGAAGTGGGTAAGGTTGATAATGTGGTTTCAGGTGTGTAAGGATAAGTGGTTGGTTTAGTTTTGATAGGGAAAGGGAAGGGGATAGGTTCAGGTTAAGGTTGTGGTAGTGAAGAAGGTGTGAAAGTCATCCCCTGTACTCTTCTGTACATCTCTTTCCTTCTTCCTAAGCATATGGACATTGGTCCAACCTGCCAACTTGAGAAGCCATGGGTCTTGAGATAGTCTTTCATCTAGTCTTTATCCCCAGACTTCTTCAGGGCTGCAAGCTCATCATCATCTTCCTTCTTCTTTCTCTCCTTCATCCTCTCCCTGGAAGCCTTTTTTCTTTCCTTTTCCATTAGATCCTATTCTTTGTTTTCCAGCCACAGGATCGTGTCATTGAGCAAGTTCTTCAAGAGAGAATCATCTTGAGTTCAGAAAGGCTATTTTCTCACTCCTTAGCCTTTGATTGGCTTCCTCCTTTTTCCTAGGGTTTTCTTCTTCCAAGGCCAACCTTGTTGCTTCTTCTTATTCATTTAGTAGCAAGGTTGCCTTTTCCAATTCAACTAGCTCCTCTAATGGTAAGAGGAACACTTCTTCATTTGCAACTCCTAACTTCACTATTTTTTCAATTACTCCCACTCTTTTCTTGTTATTAACTGCCTCCTGGTTGGCTATAACTACTTTGCTATTGGCAGCTAGTAGTTTCCTAGAGGGTATCTTCCCTTTCTTTTCAATTTCTCTAACTTTTCCTCCTCTAGCCGTCTTCCTTAGTCGTCTTCCTTTTTCCTTTGACATCTTCGAATGTTTTAGACCTTGGAGGTTCTTGAGAAGAGGATTTATGATGTTGAGTGCCTGTTGGAGCATGAGATGATGATGATGATTGAGTGATGGGTATCTTGATAAAGTCCTCACTGTTTACCTCAGATACTAGCTCCAGGATTGCATCTGTGATGATAAGATCATCAGACAAGGAGAAGAGTCCTTCCGCAACCTCCATCTCGACTTCGGAAGATTGAAATTGTTCTTCTGTTGCTTTGACTTCTGCTTTGGAAGTATGTGGTAATACACTCTTTGTCCCTACTATTTTGATTGCTGGGCCATTAGTTTCCATTTCCCTTTTAAAATTAATCTCAGGTTCCATGTAGACCTTAGGTTGACCAACTCCCTCAAAACTGGTAGAAGGTTTATTGAACCTCTGAAGCTCTTCAACTCCAAATTAGGCCACAAAAATATTTCGTCCTGGCTGCCACATAGAAGATCTCATGAGAAACAAAGTAAGAAACTTGTTTAGATCTCTTAGCATCCTAGGATCCACTTGTAGGGTAACTGGAGGAGGCTCAGGGAAGACATTTGAGTGCTGAGAAGGATATCTTAAAGAGAGCTTTGAGACAATTGAGCTCTTGGACACCATGGGTGTTTGTCTTTGAACATTCTCCCCCTTTTTGGTAGCATCATCTTGAGAGCTAGATAAGCTAGAGGAAGAAGTTAGGGAGACCTGAACTGGTACATGCCTAACAGACCTCTCAATCTGTTTCTTAGCTAGTTTAGCCCTCAGATTGTCAATCTCAAGTTGCTGGGTGGCGGGCCTACTTTCTAAAGTCTTAACCCTACATTCAAGGTTTGAGACTTTATTCAGTAGGTCTTGAAGATGAGTTTTAGTCTTCCCTTATCTTCAACAAAAGAATCATGGCGAGATGAGGTAATATACCTTGTATGTTCATCCTCACCACCAGAAGTGGTTTCTTGATGCCCTGGTTTCCCATGCATAATGATGTATCTTTCAAAGTCATCAGAATGCTTGGTTGCTGTAGATTTAGTCTCAGCAATGTTACCACTTTCCTAAGGTCTCATTGAGGCACTTGTAGTAGTGGCAACTGAATCTACATGAGTTCCCTCCACTCTAGTAGGACTCAGCTCAGTTTGGATATGTTGATGGGGGCTAGAGATCAGGGGTCTCCTTGGGCTCAGTTGATCCTTTTATGGGTGTTATGGATCAACTTCATTGCCATGAAGAGACATGAACTCTTCATAAGATCCTGTCAATAGGTCAGTGAAAGATATGGAAGTGATGCCTAATGACTCGGGACTTTGATCAATGTCTAATGGCATTGAGCCTTTGGTGGGGCTATCCCTTTTTGGCTGCTTAGGGGAGTATAAAGAGTTACTCTGAGGGCTTTTGGGTTGGGATTTGGGCTCATTGGATTGAGATTAAGGAGACTCAATGCCCATATAAAGGTCAATTATGAAGGAAGGTGGGACCTCAGGCTGAATGGGATCCTATGTTTCCACTCTAGACTTTTTGGGTAGAACATGGGAACTTGTTCAATCAGAGGAGATTGAACAATGGTTCGTTTTGGACGTCATTGATAGGTGATCTTGATGGGTGGAGAAGGGAGATTTAGCAATGTGAGGGTAGTTGTTAGTGTGGGTTCATCACCAGTGGGGTTAACAGGGATGTCACTAGGAGCCACTGGCTCAATCATACCTAGAAGAAGTGCAGTATGCCTTCCAGTGAAATTGGTAGACACTCTCTTTAAAACTTTGAAGATGGTCGGCCTCATGTGAGGTACAATCAAAGCAGCTGTATAGACAAGCTGACTTTGGTCCAACTCATAGTTGTTATGTGCTGGATAAACCTAGGATACATAAAGAATGTGTCCTTTTGAAGGTTTCTCAAGAGGTTAGTCAACACAAACCTTGAGTAGTTGAAGTGGAGGCTCTTCACCAATCCATGAACTAGGCAGCCCAGTTCATATGGGATTTGATCCCACCCCTTAGACTTGTTTGATAGATAATGGAGGGCAACATGCAGCAAGAACTTCCAGTTGTAGGAGAAGTTAAACATGGAGACAATAACCTGCTTACATCTCCACCATAACCCATCACGGTGTATGTATCATCCAGGTCTAACTTGGGAAATTCAGTAGGGGTCCTTCATCATGAAGCTCCAGATGCTCGCTAATGATTTGTTTAGAGATGACCAACTCCTAGCCCCAAATGCTCGACCTTATAACCCTCTCTTGATTTAGGGTTTCGATAAGACTATTGGCCTAAAATTCCTCCATTTGGTTCAAATAAACTGTGGGGTTTACAGTCAAGGCACTATAGTAGGTAGATTGGGTAAGAAAAGAGATGATTTCAGAGAAGTCAGCATCCCTGGATGAATCCAGAAGTGCGACTTGATTTTATTGAGGGTTTAGTGCCATTGTGAGAAAGAACAGAGGAAGCAAGTTTGAATCGTAGAAGGTTGGAATGAGAAGTGCTTTGGGCAATAGAAGTGGTAAAAAGTTTAAAATGATGAGTCGGATTTATTTAATGGGTGAAAAAGGCGGATGGATAAGGTGACGTGATGGTTTGGGGTTAAGAGGAAGGGGTAAGATGTGACAGTGGCAGTAAGGTTAAAAACCATTAAAAAGATCCTGACATCATGGATAAAATCTTTGCTTTATACAGTGTGGGGCCCAAAGGTTTCTGTTACAGAGTAAAGTCTTATTCTGAATGTAAAAGTATTTTCGAAGGATTTTCTCTTCCGAAGTCAAAACTTACTTCCGAGAGTAAAAATGTCTTCCGAATGAAGAAGTGTTCAAGCTTCAGAAGTAGTGAAGATATACTTTCAAGACCAAAAACTATTCGGAAGATAAAGCTTGAACTGAGGAAATTGCCTTTGGAAGATAATGAAAGATTCTTTCGAGGGTAATTTTCTCTTTGGAAATACTCACACTTAGTCAATTTTCAAGAATAACCTTTTGTAATAGGGCTTCGATTGTATTTGATAGAAGATAAGACATATTTTAAAAAGGTTTTTCAAATAAGATACATTAGTCAATGTTTATCATCCCAATAGCCGTAATGACATACTTAAATCTTTGTTCATCAAAATCTTTGGTGAAAAAACTAGCATATTGTTCGTTTGAGTAAACTTTGACTAATTTAATCAGGTTTTTCTCATGAATATCTCTAATGAAATGGTACCTATTGTTAATATTCTTTGTCTTGTAGTGCTTCACTAGATATTCCGTAATGGAGATTTCACTCTTGTTGTCAATGTGGATAGGAGTGCTCATGAAATTGAATCCATAGTCCAGCATTTGATTTTGAATCCGAAGCAGGTGAGCACAACAACTTGCAACAACAATGTATTCAGCTTCGACAGTCGATGTTGAGACACAGGATTGCTTCTGGCATTGCCATAAGATTATCCTTCCACCAAGAAATTGACATTCTCCTGATGTGGATTTCTTGTTGATGTTGCAGCCACCATAGTCACTATTAATATAGCCATAGAGATTGAAGTTGGAGTTTCTAGGATACAAGAGACCAAGCTTTCATGCTCTTTTGAGGCATCTAAGAATTTTCTTGGTAGCAACTAGGTGAGACACCTTTGGAGCAGCCTGATATCTTGCACAAATGCATGTAACAAACATAATATCAAGCCTCCTTATTGTGAGGTACATTAGAAACCCAATAATTGCTCTATACTGATATTGATCAGTATCCTCCCCCTTAGAGTTAGGGCAAAAATTATGGTTTCTGGGAATAGGTGTCTTGGATTATTTACAATCTTTCATCTCAAATCTTTCTAAGATGTCATTTACATACTTTGATTGATTGATAAAGAAGCCTTCCTTCATTTTCTTCACCTGAATTCCAAGGAAAAAGTCCATTGTTCCCATGGAACTCATTTCAAACATCTTCTTCATAATGCTCTCAAAGTCTTTACACATTTGGTCATTTGAAGAACCAAATATGCTATCATCAACATAGACCTAGATGAGCAATATGTCTTTCCTGGAGTTCCTTACGAAACGAGTCTTATAAATGGTACCTCTAGTGTATCCATTCTTCAAAAGACACTGAGACAAAGTCTCATACCACAGCCTAGGTGCTTGGTGCAACCCATATAGAGCTTTATCTAGTTTGCACACATAGTTGGGGTGTTGTGGGTCTTCAAATCCTGGAGCTTGGCACACATAAACTTCCTTATCTATATCCCCATATAGAAAGGTACACTTGACATCAAGCTGGTAGACAATGAAATTCTTAGATGTAGTATAAGCAAGGAAGATCCAAACTACCTCAAATCTTCCATGCATCCGAATGAGGTGTGACTGGGTCCATACACACCAAAAGTTGTGTGACTGAGATTCATCTGCACAAAAGTGGAGCGTGGAGCGACTGAGGGTCATACGCATGAGGGCTATGCGACTGAAGGAAATGCGGATGAAGGTCATGCGACTGAAGGTCATGCGGATGAAGGTCATGTGACTGAGGGTCATCCGACTGGAGTCCATACGTGTGTGAGTCGTCCGATTGATGTCCATATGCACGAAAGCTGTGCGACTTAGGGCCATTCTCATGAAGGTCATGCGACTGAGGTCCATACGCCTGGATGTCATGCGATAGAGGTTCATTCGCATGGGAAGTATGTGATTGGAAGCTATGCGACTGGAGGTCCATTCGCCTGAGTGTTCTCATACACACGGAAGACCATGCGACCAAATAGGGTCCATGCGCCCAATTACCATAGTATTGTCTGACTTTCGGGAAAGTGCGTATGTAGGCTCGGACCTTTGGGGTGGTAGATGATGCGATGGGCATGGTTGCTTTAAGATGATGTATAATGATGAGCTGATGATGATGATGTGTGATGTCGTATGGTTGTATGATGTGATGCGCGTGATTCGTGTGATGTTGATGTTGTGTGATTGTGCATGTTGTATGTTATGCATGATGTATGTTATGGTTGTGCGATGTTGCCTTGTGTGATTGATGTGTATGTTGTTATGTTCCTTATTATTACGTATGTTTGTCTTCCCGTGGTTTTTCGTTGAATGTTAATGAATGTAATGAAAGTATTATGTAACGTAAAGTGGAACATAATAAAAGAGGAACATAAGGATGATATGCATGAATTAATGAACTAATGAATGTATGTAAAGGCTTGCAAGCAATATGTACAGAGGTGCACGACTCTATGATGTTGTATGCTCAACTGCATGTGGTTTAGCTAACCCGTAAGGATACACGCAGGGGTTCCAGTCTTTGTGACTGACTAACGGTATGGTACATGGTTATAGTGGTTACCCACCTCGATGCTGGTGCCAGGCTATGTGCGTTGTGGAAGTCATTTTATGATCTTCGGCCCAATACTCGAGTATGCATAATATGGGGGTGTTGTATATGTGGTTATAGTGTTTACCTACCTCGATACTGGTGCTAGGCTATGTGCAGTGCGGAAGTCATTTTATGATCTTTGGCCCAGTATTCGAGTATGCATAATGTTGGGGGTGTATAGAGTAGTGGGATCTTTGTCGCTTGCCCCGATGCTGGTGTTAGGTTATGTGCGTTGTGGAAGTCATTTATGATCTTCGGCCCAGTACCCGCTGTGTGCATACATTTAGGGTATAGCTGATGACACTGATCCGGAAAGAGTTAATGATGTTATGAACGAACGAAGCGAATGATAAAGTAACGTATGGTGATTAATGAATGAAAGTAAGAATGTATGAACGAATGGAAGACTGTAATGAACGTAATGGAAGATAATAATTATGTGATCTATGTGTATGTATGTTGTGTGGTCACGTACGTAAGTAACGAATGGTTTTATAAAGGAAGTAAAGTATGTTTTATTTTAAAACTAGAACTCACTTAGCAACACAGACTTTAATATGTTTCCACTTGGCAGGTATGTTGCTGAGGATGGCACGAGATGGCTACTTAGTTCTTTTGGGATGGCATCCATTTGTAATGCTTTTGTGATGTAATGCAACAATGTATTTTGTAACTGATCAACATGTATTATTTTTCCAAAGTTTTTATGATGAAATGAGATGTCGTTTTTGAATGTTTCCGCTGCAACGCTTTTATGTAAGATGATAAAAATATGTGTTTTATGTGTGATGATTGACCAGCTGTAAGCATCCCGGGTACGGGGCCTTACAAGTTGGTATCAGAACCAAAGTTAAGTGAAATGGGTACATTTTCAAATTAAACCTTATCTTAAACTGAGAGTGGGATGGAAAGGGAAGGGATGCCAATATGAGTAGTTGCAAGCCATCAGGTATCTTCTTAATGTTAACCGGTATTATGTGCGCCTGTTATGTGATTTATGTGTTACTGGTAGATTTAGATACTGATGTAGTCAGGACATGTAATCCTTGGGGTATGAAGACTAAAGTAAGTGGCTAATCACAATTGGCCACTGTAATTAGGGACTTACTATACTTGACATAAACTGAGCTGTTCCCTTGAATGACCGTGTTGGTGTTTGAATCTTTCAGTGGGTGCGGGGATGGCCGGTGGTAGATCTTCGAAAGCTTCACGTGGTGGAGGCGGTGGTAGACGTGGTGCTGAACCACGGGTCACAAGAGGAAGGCCTAGAGTGGAGAAACTGGTTCATGAAAAACGTGAAACCCCTCATCCGGAGGGTGGTGATGAGAGTGCTAATCTGAGAGCCTCGATGAAAGAGGCGGTTGCGAAGGAAGTGCATCAGGTCATGCAGATGATCCTATCGTCTGTGGTGACCGAAGTGATAAAGGCTGTTAGGGATAGGGAGAGACAGGAAAGGGGTAGACCTTCGGGCGGAAGGAGACGACCCAAGGCTGGAATGGTTTTCTCCAATGATGAAGAGGAAGAAGAAGAGGAAGAGCCGGCACCGGAGGTGGCACCAGGCTGTGACTATGGGGCATCTCAACGATGTAAGCCCCTTACTTTTGATGGTAATGGCACTACTGCTGCTGCTCACTGATGGATGAGGGAAATGGAAGTTGTTCTAAATATCAGCGAGTGTCGGGAAGATCACAAGGTGAAGTTCTCCACCCACTCGTTTGTGGATTCGGCTCTATGCTGGTGGGACAACATAGTCCAAGTTGAGGGTAGTCGGGATATCGGAAGGATGAGATGGTCAGAGTTGAAAAGGCTGGTAATTGAGGAGTTCTGTCCTCACCGTGAGATGGATAAAGTTGAAAGAGAGTTCATGCATCTGGAGGCGGGAACAATGACACATCAGCAGTACACCACCAAATTCAATGAAATGGCATGGCTGGTGCCGGATCAGGTGACACCCACTTCGCGGAAGATCAAGAGGTATATTCAGGGTTTGCCGACGGATATCCGTAGGCATATGATCACTTCCTGACCAAGCACGTTAGGTCTGCAGTTGATTTGGCGGGAAGGTTGTATGATGAGTGGACTGTGATAGTGGTTGAAGATGGCGTGAAAGGTGATGCTGACCGAAATTGGGATGGAAAGAAGTCCGGTCAGGGTGGTGTCCCGGCGAATAACAAGAAGGCGCGGGTGGATGACCGCCGTGTGATCACATCCGTTGCAGGGTCGAGAAGGTGTGACAAGTGTGGACATAAACACCCTGGGGAATGTAGATTGGGGACCAATGTCTGTTTCCGTTGTGGAAGAACCGGACATGTGGCGAAGAACTGCGGTGTCAGAAGATGTTATTCTTGTGGTGAAGCAGGTCACATGAGCAAGGATTGTCAGAAACCGAGGGCGGAAGGTTCGGGAGTGAAGAGGACCGGAGGAAAAGGATAGAGGGCGAATGCAGCGCCAACGCGATGATGCAAGAGGAGGCTAGGGCGAGCCCCGATGTTATGTGAGGTATGTTCTAGTAAATCAACCTTTAGCCTTTGTGTAGTTCGATTCTAGCGCTAGTAAGAGTTTTATTCCTGCTTCTTTCTGTGCTAAATTGCCTGTTAGTAGTAAGAATATAGATACGCCATTCGACGTGGTCCTAGGAGTGGATTGTGTGGCGGACTACGAAGTGAACATTGTGTGCCGCAAAAGATGATACGGTTGATAGCGCCTGACGGGATCACGGTGACAGCGCCTTGGTGTTATTCGACTAAATTTCCTTTAAGGTGATCGAGTTATGACAATTTCTAAGGTGATTTCGATGGCGGTGGTAGGAAAGTGCTTGAGGCGTGGACGTATTGCCTACTTGGCGATGTAAGGTTTGTTGTTACACTAACATCCCAACCGTCAGATGTACCGAGACCCGAGTGAATATTATTGGTGGCCCAGTATGAAGCGTGATATGGTGGAGTACGAGAGTAGATGCCTTACTTGTTTACAAGTGAAGGCCGAGCACCAAAAACCATATGGGAAGTATTGAGGTAATCGAGGCTACGACTGAGAAGCTCGAAAGGATTAAAGGCCCAATGAATGTAGCCAGAGATAGACAAGAAGTCGTATTTTGGTAAACGACATAGACCGATGGAATTCCAGGTGGGAGACTGGAAAAGAGATGAGACACTAATGCCCGTGATTATTTAAAGAATAACAAATTTCAGGGACGAAACCTATATAAGGGGGGTGGACTTGTAACACCCGAAAATTTTCTTTGAAGTCGACGAAAGAAGAATAGAAATAAAGTCCAAAGTCGAGGGACCAAACTCACCGACGAGAGAAACTTGGATGAGTGGGGGTATAAAAGGGAGAGGGCAGCCCACATCCTCCCCATCCTTGCCAAAACTCAGCCAAAGGGAGAAGAGAAGGAGAAAAAGAGGAGAAAAGCTTGGTTCGGGTGGATTCGAGCGTGAAAATTGTCGTGCAGCGGGTCAAATCGAAGCTCTACTCGACGAGGTAGGCAAAGTGAGTTCTAGGACCCCTTTTTTACAAGTTTTCGAATGATTTTGAGGTTGGAGCACATCTGGAATCCATTTTTTGGTTATTTGGGTGTAAACCCGTTTTGTATGTGTTTGTATGTGTATGATTCGTTGGGGCTTGATTTCAGGCTTGGTTGTGCTTGAATGACATCGTGGCATGTTTCCCTAAGGTTTAGAATGGTTGATTGGAGCTTAAAAGAGGTTTGGAAGTGTTTGGAGGTCGAACATGGCAGCTGCAGTTCGGGATGAACTGCATTCTGCACCCGACTAGGGCTATGCGACTAGAGGTCCATGCGTCCGAATGAGATGGGACTGGGTCCATACGCACGAAAGGTTTGCGACTGAGGGCCATTCGCATGAAGGTCATGCGACTGAGGTCCATATGCCCGGATGTCATGCGACTGAGGTTCATTCGCATCGGAAGTATGCGATTGGAAGCTAAGCGACTGGAGGTCTATTCGCCTGAGTGTTCTTATATGCACGGAAGGCCATGCGACCAAATAGGGTCCATGCGCCCGAATGACCATGGTATTGTCTGACTTTCGGGAAAGTGCATATGTAGGCTCGGACCTTTGGGGTGGTAGATGATGCGATGGGCATGGATGATTTAAGGTGATGTATGATGATGAGCTGATAATGATGATGTGTGATGCCGTATGGTTGTATGATGTGATGCATGTGATTCGTGTGATGTTGATGTTGTGTGATTGTGCATGTTGTATGTTATGTGTGATGTATGTTATGGGTGTGCGATGTTGCCTTGTGTGATTGATGTGTATGTTGTTATGTTTCTTATTATTACGTATGTTTGTCCTCCTGTGGTTTTGCGTTGAATGTTAATGAATGTAATGAAAGTATTATGTAACGTAAAGTGGAACATAATAAAAGAGGATCATAAGGATGATATGCATGAATTAATGAACTAATGAATGTATGTAAGGCTTGCAAGCAATATGTACAGAGGTGCACGACTCTATGGTGTCATATGCTCAACTGCATGTGGTTTAGCTAACCCGTAAGGATACACGCAGGGGTTCCAGTCTTTGTGACTGACCAACCGTATGGTACGTGGTTATAGTGGTTACCCACCTCGTTGCTGGTGCCAGGCTATGTGTGTTTTGGAAGTAATTTTATGATCTTTGGCCCAGTACTCGAGTATGCATAATATGGGGGTGTTGTATACATGGTTATAGTGGTTACCCACCTCGATGCTGGTGCCAGGCTATGTGCAGTGTGGAAGTCATTTTATGATCTTCGACCCAGTATTCGAGAATGCATAATGTTGGGGGTGTATAGAGCAGTGGGTCTTTGTCGCTTGCCTCGGTGCTGGTGCCAGGCTATGTGCGTTGTGGAAGTCATTTATGATATTCGGCCCAGTACCCTCTGTGTGCATACGTTTGTGGTATAGCTGATGACACTGATCCGGAAAGAGTTAATGATGTTATGAACAAACGAAGCAAATGATAAAGTAACCTACGATGATTAATGAATGAAAGTAAGAATGTATGAACGAATGGAAGACTGTAACGAACATAATGAAAAATGATAATTATATTATCTATGTGTATGTGTATTGTGTGGTTGTGTACGTAAGTAACGAATGGTTTTATAAAGGAAGTAAGTATGTTTTATTTTAAAACTAGAACTCACTCAGCAACGCTAACTTTGATGTGTTTCTAGTTTGTAGGTATGTTGCTGAGGATGGCACGAGATGACTACTCAGTTCTTTTGTGATGGCATCCATTTATAATGCTTTTGTGACGTAATGCAACAATGTATTTTGTAACTGATCAATGATGTATTATTTTGCAAAAGTTTTTATGATGAAATGAGATGTTATTTTTGAAAGTTTCCGCTGCTACGCTTTTATCTAAGATGATTAAAATATGTGTTTTATGTGCGATGATTGACCAGCTGTAGTCCCGGGAACGGGGCCTTACAGAGTCTCAGGAAATGTGATGTAAGGCCTAGAAGAGCTTGAAATGCTAGGGATATGATGGCTACTGCTAAGGTTGAGGGGGTCTTGAGCCTTCAGCAACCATGAGAGCGTTGCTAGCAGAAAGGCATGAAGGCCTACTTCATTGATGACCACTCTCGTTCTTCATCTCTACACGACATCCATCTAGAATGTCGGTCAGCTCAGTCATGGTACGAGTGTTCAGGTTCTCTGTCGTCTTGATGGAGACATAGTAGAACGTCCACTCATTTGAGAGTGCACTCATGAATTTCCTTGTGATGTGTCTCAATTCAGGAGTTACTCCCACAAACTGAAGGGAAGAGATAAGATCCATATACCTGAAGTATTGTTGGTGTAAGGTCTCTCCAGCAATATGAGTAAAGTTCTCAAATTGTCACTTTAGTGAATCTTTCTTTAAGTCGTTGGAGTTGGAGTACATGACGATTAAAGCATCAGATAGTTCTTTGGTTGTCTGGAAATTTTCAAACCCCACCATAATGGAGTTGGGAATTGTAGTCATCAGAACAGTCATCGCCTTTTCATCAATATCTATCCGCTTGAGATCTTCTTCAGAGTAGTCTTATACTGCCTTCTCTATCATGGAACCTCCTCCAGCAGGTGAAGCCACCTTTGGCGTGTAAGGACCATTGGTGGTAGATTTCCACATGCGGCTGTCTTGATATCTGATGAACCCTTCTATGTTGCTCCATTGTCTGAAGTTTTCTTTGGTGATGATGGGTGCTTTAGTTATCCTCTCCATTTCACACTCAGATTTCTGGTTAGGGGCCATGTTTGAGTGTAGTGACAGAGTGAGTGAACAAGAAGTTGATTAGGATTGTTAGATAGCACAATCAAGAGCCTAATAAGCTCTGATACCAATTGCAGGATTGGTTTTTGTGTTCAACACAAGTATTTTTCTCAAACTCATTGATGAACACTCAAGAAGAAGAGTTCTTCTAAGAGTTGATTATAATATACTAAGTATCACAAAGAAAAACACGAGAGAATAATTTTCAAAATACTTGTATATATTACCTGTCAACTCAAAGTATTACAAGACTCTTACAAGCTTACTACAAGAGTTACAATGAAAACTTATATATACTACTATCTACAGCTGGATATACTTTAATACCAGATGGAATCCTATAACTAAAGCAAACACTACAAAGCTATAGTTAGCGTATCTTAGATAATGTCTTATCTAAGATATGGTAATCATGACATGTCCATGACTTACCTTTTGTCACCAACTAAAGTTAGTAACACTAAAAAATAAAGTTGAACAATGGAATAAAGTATGGTCAACTACATGGCCTTTTGGCGAAATGCCATGCAATATTAGAGGTCTTGCAGCGTAGTGTCAGAGACAACATACTTATGTCCACTGGTTTGTATTAGATACTTTCAAAGTTTAACTGGCTTCGAAAGAACTTGTTCTTCCGAAGCCACTTATACTTCGGAAGTGGCTACTTCTTCCGAGGCTTCCTTTGGACTTCATTCTTCGAAAGTTGTAGTCTCATTTCTTCAAAGTGTTGAACTCTTGAAAGAGCAGAGACTTGGTCTTTGGAAGATGAAGCTTATCTTCAGAAGTTCCTTTGAGCTTTGCTTCAGAAGTTCCTTTGAGCTTTGCTTCGGAAGTTCAGCATATACCTTCGGAAGTGCTGAACTTGTCTTTGGAAAAACTTTATTAGTTGTACTCAAAATACTCTAAGTGTTTGGTTTTGGTTGCACCAGCCTTCTTCTTGATCCAATAATATGTTAGTGGTCTTTGATCCACTTCATAATATTCTGGCTCGGAGTCATAATCTACTAGCTATTCATCATCCTTTTCTTCATCAACCAATCCTTTCTCAATAGTCTTCTCAAGCCCTTCCAGTACATTCTGGGAACATTTCTTATACTCCAAAATCATCAATGTTCATCCCTACATCAACAAACCTAGCTTCATACACCTTTTTCACGTTCTCTACATTCATATTCTCCTATCTTACACCAAAACCCCCAGCCTCCTCAGTTGCAGCACCAGATGTGCTTTTTCCTGCCCAAGAAGATGTACCCACATTTAGAAATGGGCATTTGGAGGTGTCAGTCAAATCATCTAACTTAGGTTGAGTTAGCTTATTGGGTAGGCCAGCTACTTTCTTAAGCTCATTAACTTCAGTCGTCAGTCTTTTGATCAAACATTGTTGATCCATCATCATTTTCTTCATACCATAAATCACCTCATCTTTTTGTCTTTCCCTCAATTCTTGATTGGTAAGTTTTGTCTTAATCATGCTTAACCCAATAGCCAGAGATGTGTTGAGGTTTCATATCACGTCCTCATCCAATCCGGCTCTTTCCTCCCTTCATGAGGGCTCAGTAAAAGATTGGTTTCGGTATTTCGTCCTTCTCTCAGTTTCTCCTTCATCTGCTTTCTTATTCGATCTCCTTTCTTTCTCAACCCTCTACTCAAATGCCATCTCGTGGATTTCCTCTTCAAAATCATAATCTAACTCTTTTGCGTATCTTTTCCTTTTCTTAACAGCTTTAGTCTATTTATGCCTTGTCTCTTCTTCTCTTTTATCTTCCGTCTCATTTACCCTCCTTATATAATTCCAACGTTCCGAAGGGTACATCTTTTCCCAGAAATGTGTAAAGTTCCTGCTAAAGTGATGTTGGATAGCACAATAGTTTGCAAAAATACGTGTATTCATCTATACTAATCTTTTAACCTCTCCATGTCTGGGAATGTTAGGAATGAGATCATCAATAATTATCTGAAGAAATCAAGGATATAGCAGCCACTTATCCTTCTTCAATGCCATTACATTCTCCGCCATACAATCAAAAATCAATCTCGTGATGTTTGCCTTATGCCCTCTGCAGCAAATCACCATGGCTTTTGCCAAGTCTAAGTTTAGCCCGTTTGATCCACCTTATAGTGATCTAAGGACATAATGAAAACATGAGCTATATATCTCCATTCTTTAGAGAGGAAGGACTTTTTGATCGCCTTCCTTGTCCAAATGGAGGTCCCTCATATCCTATTTACCAAAAAGCATCAAACACCTCCTCATCAGACATTATGACCTCTTCCCTTGTATCCTCGTCGAGTCTCAGCACCCTCGATATAACCTCAGTAGTAATGATTATGTCATTTTCCAGCACCCTAGCCACAATCCTCTAAGGATTGGATCTCGTGTCATATATCTAGTCAAGCCAACGAACACAATCTCTAAAAGTGGATGCCTTGGGATAAGAGTCATCTAGCAAAGCTGTAATATTTTTCCTCTCGTCAAATTTGAGATTAGCCATGGAATCTGAAAAACAAATAAAAAGCATCAGTATGGTATATTAAAATTTAATATTTAAGAAAAATGTTTAAAAGAAAAATATGAAAGAAATACAATTTAATTTCGCTAGCTGAAATTATAGTTTCGTTGGTTGAAGTATTAGTTTTGGCAAGCGAAAATGTAATTTCGGCAGCTATTAGTAATTAGTTTCGGCAAGACAAAGCAGTAGATTTACAGGCCGAAACCATAGATTCGGCACAACGAAACTAAGATATGGTCAGCGAAACTGTTAAGTTCGCTCGGACAACATGACTAGACAGTTATGCTGAAAAACTATTGAACAATCGTTCAGTTTAACTGGACTATCTATACATTTGCAGTAAGAGTTGCAAGGGTACCGAAGAGTCTCAATCGAATAAATACACGATGAAGCCATTAAACCTAGATTACACTATGGTCCTGAGTTCGAAACTCATTTACAAAGAGAAATCAATGGTCAAACGAGAATAACAAGAATAAAATCTTAGAATCATAATCGAAAGGCACGGAGGAGTTCTCTATAACCTAAACAGAAAACTATGCGAAAAAGAGAAGATAATTTTGCAAAACAAGTTATATAGGACTTACTTTCGTAGGCAGCAAAACTGAAAAATCTGGTCGAAACTGACCTTGCAACATGCGAAATAGTAGGCGAAGCTATAATTTCACCCTACAAAACTACTAGTGAAAGTGTAATTTCGTGGAAGACTTAACAAATTGAAAATTCTATTTTTATATTATTTATTTTTATTTATTTTATTTTATTTTTTGACATAAAATAAAAAAAAATTATTTAGAAAAGAATTAAAATAAAGTAAACAAATAAAAGGAAATTAAAAGAAATTAACCCCACAAGACCTTACCACACTTCACGTATTTTTAAATAAAATCAAACAAAAGGTAAAGGATATGAATGAGAAGCTGAAAAGATCTTCTAGAGAGTCAAAGTTTGGCAGGATTGCTGATAGACTTGTCCCTTTAAGTCCATGCCTTCTTCATTTCAACAAGTGTTCTGCAACAATTGTTATCATGTTTTGGTTCTTTTATATAAAAACATTGAATGACTCAGTCCCCACAGACACTTGGCAAAGAAACTTATCCTGTGCTCATGATATATTGAACAAATGACACACTCTGATTGACTATTCATCTCACAAGCAACAAAGGTCCTTTTTCAAAAGAAGAAAAGCCCTTATAGACATCAAATGATGAGAGCTTTAGGTCTATACTTATATATAATAGAGGAGTTGATCAATTGAGACTTATAGATGAGAGCTTCAGGTCTATACTTACGTATAACAGAGAAGATCATCATATTGTGCCGGTGAGAGCTCCAGGTCAGTACTATCGTACAACAGAGAAGATCATCACTCCAGGTCAATGTTCACACCTAGCAAAGGAGATAATCACCAGAAATAATGTAACAAGGAGCTTCTTATATAAATTATATGTTAAAGATGATAAAGGGCTATGGAGCGAGCAGAACGAAAGGGAAGAAAGACAAATATAATGAAAGAAATAAAAGGCAAAAGGTACATCAAATATTTTTAAAGAAAAAGGAGTATAAAATGATATTAATCCTAACATGGAGATCAATTTATAAAAATGAGGTTTATCAAACATTTTAGTGAAAAGATCTGGTTTTTGAGTTTATTGTCAATAGGAATAATATCAATATAACCCTTTTCCTGAACATCACGAGTTGCATGAATTCGTGTCATAATCTGCTTGGTTCGGGAATGATGAATAAGATTCTTAGCAATCCCAATCGTTGCTTCATTGTCACAGAACAACGATGTATGGTGAAAGTTAATCTCGTAGTCAATCATCTGATATTGTATCTAGAGCACTTGAAAACAACAACTTGAAGCAGCAATGTATTGTAGAAAGAGAAACAATGGTCTGTTTCTTGCTCTGCCATGATACAAGGCAATTTCCCAAGTACTGACAGCCTCTAGTAACCGACTTTTTGTTTAATCTACAGTCATTAGAATCACTATCAGAAAACACATGTAAATCAAAATTCCCACCATAAGATACCAAAGACCTAAAGGAGAAGAGCCTTTAAGATAACAAAAGATTTGTTTTACAACCTTTTCATGAGACTCTTTCAAAGCAGATTGGTATCGAGCACAATATCCTACAACAAAGGTTATATCAGGATGACTCGCTGTAAGATACATAAGGGAACAAATAATTGATCTTTAAAGATGAGGATCAATAGATTTCTCGTTCTTGTCAGGAGTGAGGCAAGTTTGAGAAATGAAAGGAGTGAGTTAAGAAGAAGCATCATCCATGTTGAATTTCTTTAGAATATCTTTAATATACTTCTCCGGATGAATGATAATTCCCTCTAGCTTTCATTCAACCTGCGACCCGAGGAAAAAGCACATCTCCTCCATCATGCTCATTTCAAATCGACCACACATGACTATCTCAAACTCCAGACACAACTTCGGATTGGTGGAGCCAAAATAATATCATCGACATACACTTGTACAATCAGTATCTCACCATCCACGTCCTTCTTGAATAATGTAATATCGATTGTGCCACGAGAAAAACCATTGCTTAAGAGATATTGTGTTAAAGTCTCATACTAGATTCGAAGGGTCTAATGAAGACTGTAAAGGGACTTATCAAGCTTATAGGCTTTGTTAGGAAAGTCGGGATCCTTAAAAATGGGTGGTTGACAACGTATATCTCTTCATCAATATCTCCATAAAAAATGCACATTTCACATCCATCTGATGGGCATTGAACTACTTGTGAGCGGCATGAGCTAGAAAGATTCTGATAGCTTCAAGATGGGCTACGTGAGTGAAGACTTCTGTGTAGTTAGTTTCTTCTTCATGAGCAAAGCCCTGAACCACCAAACGGGACTTATTTCTTACTACAATGCCGCGATCTTTTTTCTTCAACACCATTTCATGCCATTTGGGCATTTGTTTGGTGGTAGATCCACTAGGGTCCACACTTTGAGCTTCCTAAACTGTTGCAACTCCAATTGCATCGACTTAACCCAACAAGGATCTTGAAGAACTGCATGAACATTCTTTGGGACAATTTGGGATATAAAATAAGAGAATAGACAAAAATTAATCAAACCAGATTGACTCAACGTCCGAACTCCATCAGCGATAGAACCAATGATGTTATCATGGGGGTGATCTTTCAAGGTTTTGAAAATAGTGGGCATATGTAGGGTAGTGGATGATGGTCGGCTTATGGGTTATTGATGGGTGGATAAAGGTGGGGAAGATGGTAAGGTAGAGTCAGTTGGAGAGATGGGTGGTACCGGCTCACATGGGGTAGATGTAGGTGATGAGGGAAGAGATGCAGAAATAGGTGGAGGTGGCAGGTCAAAAGATGACGAGGAAGATGCAATGTCAACTGATGTAGCATCATTTGCATTTGTAGAGGAAGGGGCTTGAGGAATGACAGGTAATGGGGCTAGAGAAATTATTTTTGTTTGAACATTAGAGAAAGACGCATCATCATCAAAAACTAGAAGATTAAAAGAGTTAAACACTGTATCAGAGTCAAAGAACCATGCTGGCTCACATCAAACATTGGAGGAATTACATTCCTGCCAATCAACGTAAAAGGACTCTTGCACAATACGGGTTCTCTTGTTATACACCCAAAACGCTTTCTCAGAAAAAGAATAGTCGACGAAGTAACATTAATCAGACATAGCACCGAATTTCGTCTTTTGCGCCTGGGTATTTAGTAAAGTGCATGAGCAACCAAATGGTCAAAAGAAGTCAATCAAGGGCTTTCTCTTATGACATAGTTCATAAGAAGTTTTCAATTTATCCTTGACAATAAGAACCATGTTATGGATGTTGGATTCATTATGCTCAAGACACATATAACGTTGATGCGGTTAGTACGTTATGATCCAAGTCGGGTCAAACCCAATAACAAGCTTAGCAAACACCAATATTATTTAATTGATGATATGATCATGAAATTAAATAAATACACCAATTTAGAAAATAGGTTTTCTAAATAAGTTGCATATGAGATTGAACAACTTATATGGATATTTTGTTCATGGATATTATTTGTAATGTTGTTTAATTTAGTTAAATAACATCAAATAATAAAAGTGTGTATGTGTTATATAATTAAAAGGTTAATTATATAATTATCTTAAACAACTAGTTTAACAAATATTGGAGATTGTTATTGGGGGGAAAACCCTATTTTCATAACATTTCGGCCGCCCCCCTTTTGTGGGTGTGTGTCTTAATTGTTTTGACACATATACTCCATGAACACACACATACACTCCAATCTCTCATCTCTCTCACATATGCAAGTGTTAGGATCAGTGATCTACGTTTGATTGATTTGAGAGTATAGCAGCGGAGAACAAACAATGAATTAGCAAATTCACAAGAACACAAAAGATATTCGAAGTAAGAACAAACGGTTATAGACAAAGAGAATTCTGCAAAATATATTTCATTCAATATTCGCTTTTGTGGTAACAGAATGTCACACATACAATTAGGTCAACATCTCTTCTATAGGAGATGTGACGTCTGCTGATGTCACTTGATAGTGACATCTAACAAAATTATTCAAACTACTGATAGTTAACACGACTACTCAAGATGTCAAACAGCTGACACCTCCTTACAAAAATACTAAGTGTTAACTATCACTACAACTACTGAAAAGAAACTACTGAAACTACAACGACTGACGAACATGCTCTTCAGTCGTTTTACAAATACTGAAATAAAAAGAAAACTACTGAAAGGAAACCATCACAACAATCTGAAGAATGCTTCTTCAGCTGGTGTAACAAACTCTGAAGGCTGCAGTACTTCTACTTGAACTTCAGCTGTTGTCATCAGCTGATGTCTTCAGCTGTTGTCTTCAGCTGATGTCTTCAGCTGTTGTCTTCAGCTGATGTCTTTAGTTTTTGTACTTCAGCAGTTGTTCTTCAGTACTTTAGACTTCAGCTGTTGATCTTCAGACTTTGGTCTTCAGTTGTTGATCTTCAGTACTTTAGTTCTTTAGCTGTTGATCTTCAGTACTTTAGTTCTTCAGCTGTTGATCTTCAGACTTTGATCTTCAGCTGTTGAGTCTTTAGTACTTGTACTTCAGCTGTTGCTCTTCAGACTTTATGAACAGCTGATCAAGTCTTCAGCAGTTGTTGTGATGTCTGTGGGACTTAGAGGTTTTTCTAATCCGGCTCATTGGTTCTTTTGGTCCATCAAACTCCCCCTGAACCAATACAGCCAAAACCTCTAAACTTATGAAGATGTCCCACTTATTATGGCAGAATGATTGGTCTTTTTGTCTTCTAGATCAGCTCAGAAGTGACCCTTGTAAGCTCCGGCCTGGAAGTAGTCTTAATGATTTGATTGGCAAAGTATGAATGGGAACTCTGTCTTGGGGAACTGGACACAGAGCTGTTACCCCATTCATGAGATCTACTTCCCCACTATGAGTCTATATGACTCTCTTGTATAGGCCTCTAGGAAGGTAATTTGTTCCTCCATGGTCAGCTCTTCAGCACCTCCTTCAAATAAAGATTCTGGCCCATAGTACTTAGATAGGTATTTGGCCTATTTCCATTCTTTAGCTCCATAGTTGTTATTATTCTATAAGCAAACTCATCAGGGTGATTACCCTCAAGGAACAACTGGAGCTCATTCTTCCTGACTTCTTCAAGCCTCTTATAAACTAACCCCTTTTTCGCCATTTTATTTTCAAGCATCTTTTGTGGGGTTTGGTTAGCTTTATAAGCTTTCTTGAAGTCCTCTAGGATTTCCCAGGGTGATACTACAAAGACCAGGGAGATCACTTCATCTACAATCTTTTTCACCTAGCCAATGTATCTCTGTGGAATGTTTTTCTTGTGAATCCTATGAGACACCCTGGGATCAGGCCAAATCCTTACTCTCTCCTTTTGATATTGAAATGTATGCTTAAGAGTGTATAATCTGAGAGCTTGCTTCTTCATGTTGATGATAGAAGATGTGGCTGCATAAGCTTTGTCAACCCTCCTCAACAATTCCTCATCGTGTTGTTGTGAAGTTCTTCTTCTTCTAGCTTCACTTTCACAATTTGTCTTTGGGTTTCAGGAGTAATTGTTGGGGAGTGACTTGTGGCCTTTGGCAACTGTATAACAGCTGAGAGTGGCAACCTATCTTCATCATCATCTTCTTCATCATCTTCTAGCCTCAATACCCTTCTCTTCTTCTTCTGGGGTACATCATCGGCTATTGGTTTTGAGGGTGAGGAGTTGGTTTGGTGGGTTGTGTTTTTGGTGGTTTTTGGGGTAAAGGGATTGTTTTAGTGGGTGGTTGTTTTGGTGGTTTTGGTGTGGGAATGTTGACAGGCTGTTCTAGCATTTTTGAGGTGAGTGTGGCTTTAGATTGCTTGGCTAGTTCAGTCCTGCTGCCAGCACCCGCTTCATTCAAAGCTTCAATAACAAGCCCTTTGGTGTATACTTCAGAGGAACAGATCTTGGTGGTTATTGCCAAGATGCTGTCCCTGGACCAAGCCTTGATTTCGATCAATGATCTGCCAAGATACTTCGCTATAAATCTGATCATGATCTCCAGCCTTTCTCTTTCTAACACCTCATAACTTGCCCATATAGATTGGATTTCTTCAATCTCTAATCTTCTGATTTCCGAGTCAAGTTGTTCAGTGTCATGGCCTTGCCTAAACAACTGATCAATGATGTTATCCATTGATCTGTTGTGTTCGGCATCAGCCTCTTTCACCATTAGCTCCAAGGCATTTTCCTTTTCCTTCTCCTTCTCCTTTTCGGTTTCTCCAACCAACTCCTTCTCATTTCCACTTCTGTCTCTTTTTCTTTCTCTTTCTTCTCTGCACTCCTCTTCCTTTTTGCTTTCACTGACTGAATCTCCCCCGTTTTGGTTGCATTGGTTGCAAGGGTTTGATTGTCAGAAAGCTTTTTTCTCACAACTTCCTCTATCAAGGGTTGTATAATTGAGGGAGGCCTCTCATCAAGGGTTTTGATCACTATATCAGTGATTATGGGTGTGATAAGAGGTAAGGAGTTTTGAAAGATAGCAGCTATTTGCTCTGGGGGGTTCTATTCCTAAGAAATAATGCCAGAAGCAAAGGCAGGTCGCTGAGAATTTGGGAGTGGCTCCGTGTTTAGGAGACCTTCAGATGAAGGTGCCATCTGTGGGGTTTGAGAGGCAGATGGTCTTTGATCCTCAGAAGTTTTGGCAAGCAGCTCTTTGAGTCTGCTCACCTCCTCTTCCAGGATGGTGTTTTGGGCTAAAACATCATAAAAGAAGCCCAGGTCATCATCAGTGGGTACTGAATCACCTGACCTCCTGATAGAATCAGGATGAACATGCACTGAGTGTAGATCAGTTGTAGCATGTGCCCCTTTGTCTTGGAACTGGGGACTTCCTGCCTCAGGACTATGTCCTTCATCAGCAGTTGCCTCTGGGAAGGTCTTAGTAATGGTACCAACTACATCCTGATCATATGCGGAAGCAGGATAAGTGGCAGCCTCACCAGAAGTTCCAATCTCCTTTTCTACACTAGGAAATGGAACATTGTAACCCCTATGCTGGTGTTATCAGATGCACTTTGATCCTCCCCTTTAATGGTAGAGGTATGCCCAATTGTAATTGGTATCTAGGAGGGGGGTGAGGAGTGCAACTGACTTAGCACTTGTGCAACAATTAGTGGACTTTGGGGGGGGTTGCATGTGGTGATTGGGTAGAAGCGGATTGCACCCGAGGTGAATGGTGCGCTTCAATGGTAACCCTCTCAAGTGAGATAGGTTCCAGCAGTGTGGGTTCCCTAATATTGGTTGCAGCAGATCTTTTGAGAGGATACCTGTGCGGCTAGGTTGGTTGAGTCTTTGACACAACTGGGGGTTAATACCAGTATGTGTTTCCTGCGTTGTGGTACAGGGGCATCCGCAGGGGACTCATCTCCCTGAGTAGCCTTTTTTGGCTTTTTGGATTTTGGCTTGGAGGGGACTCTGGTTCTGGAGGTGGTGTGGGTTCCACTGCGTGGGTTTTCGCAGTTTGGCAGTCTGTTTCAGTGTGTGGTCAGCATTGTGCCTGGAGTATACTTCAGGCAATACAGCCATTGCAGGGACTCCAAGGCCAACAAGTCCCTCAGCTTTCAGCTGATTCTCTATTATGGCCATAATGAACGAGGATATAATATCCAACGGTTAGAAATAGATTTTGAGGCCATATCCTTAAGTTCAAGAAAAATGATTTCAGAAAAGTTTAAGTCTTGGCTCAAGGATAGAGAATAGTACCTGCTGCCATCTGGTAGACATTTGATCCCACGAGGATGTCTTAGGAGCTAAACAACATTTACCATGTGAAAGACAGACGATGTCTGCATCATGGAAATGTTTCTTTAGAATGGTAGAGGCACTAAGGTTTCCCTGATATCCATGGTGGGCAAAGGATAAATCAGATGTGCCCTTTGGATACCCAGCAGGAAAAGTGGCATCATCCAGGTTTAGGGTTTGGCGTAAGATTGCCGGAGTGATGACCACTTGATGGTTGTTGACGACCGACTGGAGAGACTCGGAGTTGTTCTCCCCAGTGGTAATGGTGACGTTCGTCCAAAACTGGTGAAGGGATTCGGCATGAATGGTGGGATTTAGAAGGAAGGCCGTTTTGTAGGGTGACAGGACCATTAGATCAATGGCATTATTGAACTTTGTCCAGAAAGGCGATTTGGTGAGGTACGCTACACAGTTGTGTCGTGGTTTGAGCTGCATGATCGCCATTAATGAGAGAGAAGTTTGGAGGTTTGAACGTTAGGTTTAGAAATGATAAACTCTAAAGGATTAGGTATGAGGTATTTATAGGTTAAGGGTTAGAAAACAACTGAAGGGTTTGGTGTTAATCATCAGTAGTTTAAAGACTGATGACGTGGTATTACCCTTTCAGATGTTGAAACAACTGAAGTCTTGGTTTAGGCATCAGCAGTTATAAAATTACTGAAAACCATGGTTTTGACTTTAGATGTTTGAAAACAACTGAAGAGTTGGTTTTAGTCATCAATAGTTATAAAACTACTGAAAACCTTGGTTTTGTGTTCAGGTGTTGTAAACAACTGATAACTTGATTTTCATCAGTAGTTGTGAAACCACTGAAGACATGTTTTGTAACAGTTGTTGAAAACAGCTGATGACTTGGTGTTAGTCATCAGTAGTTGTAAAACTACTGAAGACATGTTTTTGTCATCAGTTTTGTAAACAATGATGACTTGGTGTTAGTCATCAATAGTTGTGAAACTACTGAAGAAATGTTTTTGTCATCAGTTGTTTAGGATGAAACAGCAGTTGTAGAAACAACTGAAGAGAGAGTTGTCATCAGTAGTTTTCGTCAATTCATAGCCTTTCAGCTGTTTCATACTGTCCTCAACACTTACTCATCAGCCTTTTTGGCTGTTTTCAGTAGTTTTATAGGACATCAGTACTTATCTGTTTTTACTAATATCAGTATTTATAACTACATCAGTAGTTGTAACTTGATCAGTTGTTTTAACAGAATCAGTACTATCTGTGATATGGTTACTAATGATTATCAGTACTTAGTTACTGAGATCATCAGTAATTATCACTTATTCTAGCTGCATCATACCAAGCCTTAACACAAGGTTTTGGAAAGTTGAACTATCCAAAGGCTTAGTAAAAATGTCTGCAAGCTCATCAGGACTAGGCACAAACTTAGGATCAATCAGACCTTTTTCAAAACAATCCCGAATAAAATGATGTCTGATCTCTATATGTTTGGTCCTAGAGTGCTGGACTGGATTTTTGACAATGCACAGACCTGAAGCACTATCCATTAATAATGGAGTCTTAGTCTCTCTAATGCCATAATCCAAAAGTTGATTCTGAAGCCAGAGTACCTGAGAAGTACAACTTGCAGCTGCAATGTACTCTGCTTCAGCAGTGGATGTAGCAACAGATGTTTTGTTCTTACTCTGCCAAGAAATCAAACAGTTGCCTAGGAATTGACATCCACCAGAAGTTGACTTTCTAGTTAACTTGCACCCTGCATAGTCACTATCTGAAAAAGAAACTAATTTGCAAAAGTGTCTAGTGGAATACCATAATCCTAGAGATTATGTTCCTTGCGAATATCTAAAGATCCTCTTGACTGCAATCAAATGATACTCTTTAGGAGCAGCCTGAAATCTAGCACAGACACAAGTAGCAAACATGATATCTGGTCTAGAAGCTGTTAAGTACATCAAGGACCCAATCATACATCTGTACAGTGTTTCATCAACAGCTTTACCTTTCTGATCCGCATCCAGTTGTGTGGTGTTGCACATGGGAGTAGAACAGGGCTTACTATTTTGTAAATCAAACTTATTCAAAAGATCTTTTGTATATTTGGACTGATGAATAAAGTGCCATCAGCCTTTTGTTTGATTTGCAAGCCTAGAAACAACTGTAATTCTCCCATTGCACTCATTTCAAACCTCTGTTTCATTAATTTGGTAAAATCATCACATAACTGGGGATCAGAGGATGCAAAAATGATATCATCAACATAAATATAAACAAGTAGCTTATGCTGATCCACCTTCTTAATAAACAAAGTTTTATCTATGGAGCCTCTAGTGAAATTATTCTTGAGAAGAAAAGTGGAGAGTGTCTCATACCAGGCTCTAGGAGCTTGTTTCAACCCATAAAGAGCCTTATCAAGTTTATACACCCATTCAGGATGTTTATTATCCTCAAAACCTGGTGGTTGACACACACAAACTTCTTCTTTTATTTTGCCATATAAAAATGCAATTTTGACATCCATTTGAAAAACTTTGAAATGGTAGAATGCAACATAGGCTAAGAACAATCTAATTGCCTCTAGTCTGGCTACAGGGGCAAAGGTTTTCATCATAATCAATACCTTCTTCTTGTGAGAACCCCTGTACAACTAGTCTAACCTTGTTCTTAACAATAAGCCCATTTTCATCAGTTTTATTCCTAAACACCCATTTAGTGCCTATTGCACACTTACCTGGGGGTAGAGGAACCAGTTCCCACACTTGCTGTTTCTTGAACTGAAGTAGCTCAAGCTGCATGGCTTCAACCCATCCATTGTCTCTTAAAGCAATATGATAGTTCTTTGGCTCTAGCTGACTGATGAAGAGAGCATAGAAGCAGAAGTTAGACAATTGACTTCTTGTTGAAACTCCAGCATTGATATCACCAATGATTTGAGACATTGGGTGATTTCAACTCTTGATAAACAATGATATCTGTGCAAGTGTTTGTAGAACCTTCAGCAGCACAAATGTTGATACAGGACTCTTGAAACCAAAAATTTGATGGTAACTCAAAAGATGTAGAGGAATCAGAGATCTCATCAGCATTTGTTGTGGATGGAACTGTGAAGCTACAGGAACATCAAGTTTAGCAGACACAGGCAGTTGGTCACTAAACTTGAATAGGTGAGTATTGATATTATCATCATCATCATCAATACCACCAGGTGGAAGACATGCTGCAGAAGATGATTTATCCACATGGTCTGCAACAACTGGAGGTTGAGAAGGAACATATTGCAGTATGTCCAAATCAAACAACTCCATAGGGTTTTGTGGAATCTTGTCCATTGGAGATTCATTAAACTTCACATGCAAAGTCTCTTCAATTATCTTTGTTCTGCAGTTGAAGACTCTGTATGCTTTGCAAGTAGATGAATAACCAACAAAATACCCTGCATCCACCTTAGGATCAAATTTTTGGAGTTGATCCTTTGTGTTGAGAATAAAACAGGGACACCCAATGCTCTGAAAAATGAAATTAGAGGAGCCAAGTGATGTAGAACTTCATATGGAGTCTTCATCAATCTCTGATTTACTAAGGCTCTATTCTGCACATAGCAAGCTGTGTTAACAGCTTCAGCCCAAAAGGTCAGTGGCAAACCAGAGTCAGCCAACATAGACCTTGCAGCTTCAATTAGGGTCCTGTTCTTTCTCTATACGACTCCATTTTGTTCTGGAGTCCTTGGGATGCTAAACTGCCTTTTGATTCCCTTTGAAAGATAAAATTCATCAAGTGTATGGTTTCTGAATTCAGTTCCATTGTCACTCCTTATACACTTGACTGAAAGGGAATACTGCTTCTCAACATACAACACAAAGTTGATAATCTTTTGAGCAACCTCATCCTTTGAATACAGAAAGAAAGTCCATACAAATCTGGAGTAATCATCCACAATTACCAGACAGTATTTCTTCTTTGCCATGCTCATCACTCTCATAGGACCAAATAGATCCATATGCAGTAATTGCAAGCAGGCAGTGGACTTAGGCTATTCAATAGGGGGGAATGAGACTTTGTGTTGTTTTCCTTTTAAACAAGCAGTGCAGGTTTCATCACAGTGGAACTCCTTTATTGGTAAGCCTCTCACTAAACTATTGTGGATCAGCTGCTTCATGTTTTTGAAATTAACATGACCCAGCCTTCTGTGCCACAGTTTAGATTCCTGAGGAGAGGCTTTGGAAAATAGGCAAGGATGGCCTCTGATATTTATTTTCTTGGAAAGATCTAAGGCATACACTCTTCCTGTCCTGTTGGCCCTCAGGAGAGTGTGATCATCCAACACCTTATCAATCAAATTCAAAACTTTGGATGACAAAATCCGGCAGTTCTGACTGGTGAAAAGAGCAACATGGCCTTTATCACACATTTGACTGACACTCAAAAGATTGTACTTGAGATTTTCCACATGGTTAACATCATCAAACTTTATTTCTCCATTGGAGACAAAGCCTTTTCCAATGATGTAACCCCTAGCATCATTGCCAAAAGAAACAAACCCCTTCTTTCCTTAAGAGTAGTCATGAAGAAGAGAGTTGTTCCCAGTCATATGCATAGATCCCCCACTGTCTACATACCAGATGCTACTTTGGCATGTTGAAGAACCCTACAATTATAAACAATTAGTTAGTTTTTGAGACCCAAACCTTTTTGGTTTTGGGTCTATGCATATCAACAAATGGTAAACTAACAGACTTGCTATGAATAACAGCCTGAGGGGATGGAGATGGTGAAGAAGAAGATTTTTTGCATGGATTTTCTTCTCTGTGGTTTCAACACAGGAGCATCTAATTGGTTGACTCGCCCCAATAGATGTTGAACCATCATAACAAGTTGTGTCTGATTTTGTGATAAAGCCTTCAGCTCATCAGACACATTAGTGCTTGAGTTAGATGGGTTCCTGTGTTGTACCATCTCTCTTTGAGCAACCTCAGCTGTTGCCTGTTTAACCCCTTTCTTTGTGGATTTCTTTTTGGATTTTGGGGTTACAGGTTTTGATGTTGCTGGTACAAATTTGATTTCAAACTCAGTTTTCATTTTATCCATTTTCTCTTTAATGTTTTCATTATGTTTGAGTTTGGAGCCCTTTTTATACCAGCAATCATCACTAAGATGATTGAATAAGCCACATATTTCACATGGCTTTTTCTTCTTCTTAAGTTGATCATCTGCTGAAGAAGATGAAACTACTGAAGACTGTTCTTTAGCAATTTGCTATCAGTACTAGCAGTTTTCTTCCCTTTAGTACCTGCTTTCTTGATCTTCTTCAGTAGTTTTCCCACCCTTACTACTTGCAGTTTTCTTCTCTTTAGTACATGCAATAGTTTGGGTTTGTCTTCCAGGTGTTATGACATTCACTTTAGTACTTTCAGTACTTTGTGAAATACCACCTGGAGTGATCAACTTTTTGATCATGTGAGTGTCAGCATTTGAACCATCAACATTAGCTGATAGGTTCTGAGAGGACTTAATGCTGACTTCAACCTCTGATGGTGCTGTATCAGATAGTAGATCACATGATGAAAAGGATTGGTTATTGCTTTCTCCATCAGATTCTACCTCTGTTGTGGGAGTAAAATCTGTAGGAGGAGCAGTGTGATTATAACCAATGCCAAACTTCACATTGGAAGCAGATTGCTTACTAAGAAGCATTTCAAAACCCTTGCAAGAATTTACGCATCGATCACACTCTACTTGGGTAGTTGTGAGTGTTTCTTTGAGGTCTCTGTACTTCTCTAGAAGTACCTCTTCCCTAGCCTTATCATCTGCGATTTGGCATTTAAGTTTGTAAATCTCATCATTCTTATCATTAAGCACAGACTCAAATTCAGTTTTTCTTTTGGAAATTGTTTGTTCTAGCTCAAGGTTCTTGTTAATTAAAGCTACATTTGCTTCTCTAATAGATGCAAATGCGGCTATGCATGTTTCAGAACATAACTTGGCTTTTGCCTCAAAGGATACTTGTGATACCTGTGGTGTAGATGCATTAGAGGATGAAGTATCAGCAGACTCCAAAGCCATAAGAGCTAGATTTCCAAAAGGACTGTCACCACCATGTTGACCAGCACCAGAGAACAGTTGTTCATGACCAGACAAATCATCTGGTAAACTGCTCCAGTCAACAACTCCTGGGGTGAAAAAGCTATGTTGTTGAGGTTGAGTTTGTTGATGAGATTGGGAAGGTTGAGGTTCAGGTAATGCATTTGGTTGTTGTGCAATGGAGCTTGAACCGAATTTGACTGAGGCAAGTAATAACAGGGAAAAGGATATGACATTGGACCCTGGGGTACAAAGTATGCAGGAGATACAGGGTGTGAATGATGACCAGAACCAGTAGGATGTTGCCCTCTGTTTTGTAGACTAGTGCAAGGAAAAGTCACAAAGGGTGCAGAAGAGTTAGATCCAGTTGATCTACATTCTCTTGCAAAGTGTCCAAGCCTTGGCATTTGTGACACCTTAACTTACTCTTGTCAAAACCAACTTTGGTTTTGCCAGAGAGTCAGGAAATTTCCTGCCAGTTCTAAATCAAGAGAGATCTCAAAATGATCATCATCAAAACCATCATCAGCAATTCCCTTCAGATCATCCATGATGAAGCATAGATTGTCACTATTACTGCCAGAATGACTATCAATACCAAAAAATGCATGATCAGAATTGGTTGAAGAGAAATCAATATGCTCATCATAATTGCTTTCAGATGCAGCATATTCTGACTCATTACCAACCATGGCAGTGTTCCCTGGTACAAAGTCACCAGTGAGCTTTCCTGATGATGACAGTTTCCTTTTCTGCTCTATCTCTCTTTCGAATGTAAGCAATTTCCCATGAAGTTGGGTGAGAGATAGGCTATCCAGATTTGCACTAGAGCGTAGGAAAATAGTGTATGTGTCCCATCTCTCAGGCAGTGATCTGAGGAATCTGTTATTCATCTGGCTGTTGGTGTATTCCCGTTTCACCATTTTTAGCTCAGAGATCAAACAGGAAAAACGTTCAAACTGCTGAGTCAGTGTCTCACCTTTCTATGAGAGAATGTCTCATATTGTTGGGCGAGGATTTCTCTGTTGTTTGCTAAGACCTCATCAGTTCCACCAAATTGTTCCTTCAGTGCATTCCAGAGGTCATGAGCAGTTTCATGATGCATAAGCCCTGAATAGATTTCATTCGGCAGTGCCATGGCCAGAATTCCATGGGCTTTAGCATCAATCTCAAACAGTTTCCGATCTTCATCTGAGTATTGTTCCTTCTTCTTCGGAACCATTTGATTGGTTTCCGGATTGTTCACCATAGGCTTATGTGGTCCACGTACCACAGATGTCCAACAACCTGAACTGTTAACAAACAGGTGATGAAGCATCCTTCGTTGCCATATGTTATACTCAGTCCTAACCAGCATCGGAGGCTTGGTTGAAGAACCGGTATTGTGAGGGTCATTAGAAGGAGTAGTCATCTCAGATTCAACCAAATTCAATTAAGCTATAACGATTTAGAACAAAACACAACAAACCAAATTGAACCAAGAGAGATCTCAAAACGAATAAACGAAAGCGGCAGAAATTCAATAATCTATAACCAGCTTTTGCAAATAAGCTAATTCAATCAAACATAGACATCAAATAGCAGTTTCAATGATCGTCTGTTAGATCGATCAATGATTAACCAGCTCTGATACCATTTGTTAGGATCAGTGATCTATGTTTGATTGATTTGAGAGTATAGCAGCGGAGAACAAACAATGAATTAGCAAATTCACAAGAACACAAAAGATATTAGAAGTAAGAACAAACGGTTATAGACAAAGAGAATTCTGCAAAATATATTTCATTCAATATTCGCTTTCGTGGTAACAGAATGTCACACATACAATTAGGTCAACATCTCTTATATAGGAGATGTGACGTCTGCTGATGTCACTTGATAGTGACATCTAACAGAATTATTCAAACTACTGATAGTTAACACGACTACTGAAGATGTCAAACAGCTGACATCTCCTTACAAAAATACTAAGTGTTAACTATCACTACAACTACTAAAAAGAAACTACTGAAACTACAACGACTGAAGAACATGCTCTTCAGTCGTTTTACAAATACTGAAATAAAAAGAAAACTACTGAAAGGAAACCATCACAACAATCTGAAGAATGCTTCTTCAGCTGGTGTAACAAACTCTGAAGGCTTCAGTACTTGTACTTGAACTTCAGCTGTTGTCATCAGCTGATGTCTTCAGCTGTTGTCATCAGCTGATGTCTCCAGCTGTTGTCTTTAGCTGATGTCTTCAGCTGTTGTCTTCAGCTGATGTCTTTAGTTTTTGTACTTCAGCAGTTGTTCTTCAGTACTTTAGACTTCAGCTGTTGATCTTCAGACTTTGGTCTTCAGTTGTTGATCTTTAGTACTTTAGTTCTTCAGCTGTTGATCTTGAGTACTTTAGTTCTTCAGCTGTTGATCTTCAGACTTTGATCTTCAGCTATTGAAGTCTTCAGTACTTGTACTTCAGCTGTTGCTCTTCAGACTTTATGAAACAGCTGATGAAGTCTTTAGCAGTTGTTGTGATGTCTGTGGGACTTAGAGGTTTTTCTGATCCGGCTCATTGGTTCTTTTGGTCCAACAGCAAGAACCTCAAGGCATAACACCCTCCAATCTAGAAGAAAATCTCGGCTGAAAAGGTCTTTCAGCAGCTTGATTTCAGCTGAAAAACGGTTTTCAGCAGCCTATCAGGTTCATTTTGGTGATGAAATCCTAGCAACAAAGGTGCTTGCTTGGTGCTTGTGGGTATGAATGCTTGAGGAAACCTCTCCTTTGTGTTTTGGTCATTCAAGAAGCTCATATTCTTTCCCCTTCATCACGTTTTCAGCAGCATACAAAAGGTAGCTTGTATGTCATATTATGGTTGTTATTTGTTGTTAATAGCTAGTTCAAACACATATAAAAGATCCTATGTTCTTGGGTTTGTTGATGATATGTTATAAGCCTTAATTTGTCAGATTACTAATGATAATATTAAGGTATTAATCCATTGTTTTTTCATAGTTTAAAAGGTTAAACTACTTTGATATGGTCCAACAAACCCAACATTGGCATCTAGAGCCGGATATGTGATGACTAGTTTCATTTGTTCTTGTAAAATTGGTTTTGTGGGGCTTTTACAACCTTATAGGGGCTGTTTTGTGGTGATGATTATAAATCCCCAACCTTTCAAGGTTATATCTAACATGCTTGTGATTAAACCTTGAAAGAAAGATATCAAGTGGTGATTATGTTTTTTGTTTGGACAAAAGACCTAAATTCTTGGTTTATGTTGGCTGAAAGTTTAGGGTCATATGGGGGTTTATTTGGTTCTTGAATGTTGTATATGATGATTCATATTGGTGCATAACCTAGCCTTCACCTTGTGTTGATTTGGTTTTGAATGGATGTTTCTTTTGGTTGATTTCATTCATAAGGGGTTGTAATATTATTCTTTTGTGCTTTGTATTTGGGTATAATTTATTTATTCATTCAATGGCGATGTAATAGATAGATTAAGTGTGTTTTCTTTTATTAGAAAATTTGTATTAGGATATAAATTTTGTAAAATAAGATACAAAAGATGGAAGCACAAAAGGAAGACACAAGAGAAGGACTTGAAGCATTTGGATGCAAGTTCAAGTGGGGGTCTTTGGAGATCTCATCTTTTGTTGTGTTCAACCCTTAGGAAAGACCAAATGATAACATTTGTGATGAAAAACAAGTGTTGTCAACATAGTGGCTATGGTTACGCACATGTGGTTGTTTGATATATGCTTGTTTGATTATTCATTTTATGTTGATTGTTTGATTTATGGATATGCTTAACAATCTAAATAAATTATCATAACAAGCTGAATTTTTTGGTTCCTAATCATTAAGTGACTAATAAAAGGTTATTAAAAGGATTAATGATTTCAAAATAAAAGAGGTTTTATTAAAAGAGAACCATAGGGTATCATGTATTTGAAAGCATGCGAATACAAGGTACATAGAGTTTTCATAACTAGAATTAATGGAAACTTAAATCTCTTTGGAAACAAGTTAAACACCATCCTTTTACACGACACTCGAATCACTTGAGAACTACTTATGGGATAAAACCTAACCACTTTTTGGGAACTTGTGTGTTTGAGGTGAGCTTAACATACTTGTGGGATAAAGGTCACCTAACCACTTGCATGTGTAAACTCACACGTGTGTGTAAGTAGGACGACTTTAATTGGAAACCATGTGCACAGGGTCACCAAAGCTTGACATACAATGGTGTTGATGGGATTTTACATGCCGACTAAACATAAGATGTTTAACCGATCCAATAAAGCTAGAAGTTGCAATAGGTTGCAATTGTCAAATGTTGACTACCTTGTTAATTTAAATAATGGGATAAAGGTCACCTAACCATCATTTAAATGTAACGTTGGATTCTAGATTTTAATTATTAATTGTCTATGAGACGTGTAAAGGGTATTAATAATTAAAATGCAATTTTTCTGAAATACTAAAATGAACATTATAATTTTGTAGAAATGGCCGCAAACAATAATGCTACCACCCCGACCGTCCCTACCCTATCACTGAGAACCATCTTAGAAATGGATCGTCTTAACCATAATAACTTTATGGACTGGTATCGAAACTTCAGAATTGTTCTCAACCAAGAGAAAAGGGCCTATGTCCTTGACGTTCCTATTCTTGACCAACCCGACCCTGAGGATGTTGTGGCCTATGACGATTGGCTTCAATACACTGAGGATTCCGTGCAGGTTTCCTGCCTCATGTTGGGAACTATGATTCCCGAACTCCAAAAGGATTTGGAGCATCTTGGGGCATATGACATAATTACCGAGTTGAAGGAAATGTTCCTTCAACAAGCTAGGGTAGAGCGCTTCGAAACGGTTCGAGCGCTTCATGCGTGTCACATGGAAGAAAGCCAATCGATATCATCTTATGTTCTTAAGATGAAAAGCCACGTTGATCGCCTCGAGCGGCTTAATTGTCCCGTCTCAAAGGAGTTGGACACGGATTTGATCCTTAATGGCCTAACAATAGGTTTGAGACGTTCATAATGAATTACAATATGAACGGGTGGGACAAGAACATTGGTGAGCTTCACGCAATGCTCAAAATAGCTGAGGCAGGGATAGGTAGAAAGGTTCTACCTGTTCTCTCGATCAATGAGGAAGGCAATAAGAAAAGGCCATTCTCCAATCCCAAGGCAAATGTTGCCAAAGGAAAGGGGTACATCAAAGGAAAGGGGAAAGGAAACGCTAAAGCGGAACATCCAAAGCTTAAGCTTAAGAAGGCTAAGGTAACGGAGAATGATCCATGCTTTGAGTGTGGAGAGATAGGACATTGGAAAACGAATTATCCAACCTATCTCAAAGAGTTGAGAAACAACAGGGATGCTGGGCAAACCTCAGGTACAACTTTCATAAATTCACATTTGTTTAAATGTTATTTCTTCAAACACATGGGTATTGGATACCGGATATGGAACACACATATGCAATTTGTTGCAGGGGTTCAAAAGAAATAAGCACTTCAAGAAGGGAGACACAAGTCTCTACATGGGCAACGGAGCAAAAGTTGATGTCGAAGCCCAAAGAGACAATATTTAGAAACTTTCAAATGGTTTGGAAGTTATTCTGAAGAACATTTTATATGCTCCTAGTTTGACTAGGAACATAATTTTGATTTCCCTTTCAGAACAATGTGGTTATGAATTAAAGTTTGTTAACAATGGTATTTATGTTTGTATGGATGATATATTTTATTTCAAGGCTATGCCTTTTAATGGAATCTATGAATTGGTTCATGATGATACATCCTATAATAGCTCATTATACCAAACAAGCACCAAGAAACTTAAAATGGGTTTACGTGATTCTTATTTTGACATTGTCGTCTTGGTCACATAAACAAGAATCGGATTCAAACACCTCAAAAGAATGGTCTTTTGAAAAACAAATGAAAATGTTTCATTTGACAAGTATGAATCTTGTTTACAAGGTAAGATGACCAAGTCGCCCTCTAGTAAGACTAACGAGTAACAAGAGGGCAAAAGAATGTATGTGGCCCTTTTAAGACAATGACTAGAAATGGTGAAAGATACTTCATTACTTTACAGACGATTATAGTCGCTATGGTTATGTGTACATGATGACACACAAACATGAAGCTTTGAAATGTTCAGAACCTTCAAGAATGAAGTATAAAATCAACTCAATAAAACTGTCAAAGTTCTTCGTTCAGATAGAGGAGGTGAATACCTCAGTGATGCTTTTAGTACCATCTAAGAAGTTGTGGGATCGTCTCACAACTTACTCCACCTGGAACATCACAACATGATGGTGTGTCTGAAAGGAGAAATCGAACCCTATTGGATATAGTTCAAATCTATGATGGCTATAAGCTCACTACCTCTATCATTTTGGATTTTCACAATGCTCTCCGAGGCTCGTATTTTGAATATGGCCCTGACCAAGATAGTCTATTCACTAAGTGTATATTTGTTGGATATCCTAAAGCTGTATAGGATACTACTTCTTTGATCCAACAGAGCAAGAGTAATTATTGCTCAAAAGGCTGAGTTCTTGGAAACTAAGTTCCTTATGGAAGGAATAACATATAGAATAGTGGAATTTTGATGAGGATCAAAATCCACAAGCCGATACACGTTTGGTTGACACTAGCAATCAAAAAGAGGTTATTGATGATGATCAAGAGGTTGATCAATACACACAAAATGTTCACAGATCTGGTAGAGTCAGCATTCCACCTGAAAGATATAGATTTTTCATGAATGGATGCTATTTGTTTGACTCCGATGAGCCAACCACATACCATGAAGCAGTGTCCAATTCGGATTGTGACAAATGGTTGGATGCCATGAACATTGAGATGCAATCCATGTATGACAATCAAGTTTGGGAATTGGTTGACCCTCCACTTTACTCTAAACCGGTTGGATGCAAGTGGGTTTCAAGAAGAAAATGGATATACATGGAACTCGGATACTTATAAAGCAAGACTTATAGCGAAAGGTTTCACTCAAAATCAATGAGTTGATTATGATGAAATTTTCTTGCCCGTGGCAATGCTAAAGTCAATTAGGATATGATTTGCCGTAGCTGCATATTATGACTATGAGATTTGGCATATAGATGTCAAAACCGCTTGTCTTAATGGACATCTTGAAGAGACTGTCCATATGGTTCAGCCAGATGGTTTTGTCGATCCACTACATCCTAAAAGTATGCAAGTTAAAGAGGTCAATCTATGGATTGAATCTAGCATCGAGAAGTTGAAATCAAAGTTTTGATGAAGAGATCAAGAAATTTGGTTTCATCAAGAACGCTGACGAGGCTTCTTTATATAAGAAGGCTAGTGGGAGCATAATAACATTCTTAGCATTGTATGTTGATGACATACTACCTTTTGGAAATGATATTCCAACCATGGAAGGTGTTAAAACCTGACTTGGAAGTTGTTTTTCCATAAAAATCTCGGTGAAACCGCCTATATTTTGGGAATATAGATCTATAGGGATAGATCGAGGCGGTTGATTGGTTTAAATCAAAGTGCATATATTAATAAAGTCTTGAAAAGGTTCAAGATGGAAAAACTCTGAGAAAGGTATGGTACCTATTCAAAGAGGGACAATATTGAGTATATTTCAATGTCAAAGCTCAAAGGATGAGCAAGATCAATGAAGGACATCCTATATGCATCAGCTATAGGATCCATCATGCGATGATATGCACTAGATCAGACGTGTCATGCGCGTTAATCATGACAAGCAGATATGAGCAGAATCCAGGTAATAGCCATTGGATGGTTATCAAAAGTATATTGAAATACCTTAGGAGGACTAAGGAAATGTTTCTAATATATGGATCTGATGAAAAGGAACTCGTTGTAAAGGGTTACACGGATGCGAGTTCCAAACCGTTCGAGATGGTTCTCGATCACAATCGGGGTATGTCTTCATTATGAATGGAGTAGCATTGTCCACTAGAAAGTCCGAATACATAGCCACATCATCAGCAGCTCAGGAAGCTGCATGGATAAAGAAATTTATCGCCTACCTAGGGTGGTCTCTACCATTCAAGACCCCTAGAAATCCTTTTGTGATCACGAGGGTACGATTGCATAAATCAATGTACCCTGTCCTCTTCAAAAGGCTAGGCACATTGAGCGGAAATTCAACTACATAAGGGATGAGGTTGAAAAGGGAAAAATATGTATTCGTAAAGTTCACACCGATCAATACATTGCGGATCCACTCACGAAGGTCCTTGAAAGGGCAAAGCATGAAAGTCATACTTGAGCCTTAGGACTTCGATATTCTAGTGACTGGAATTGATCTGTTTAGTATTAAAAGTTTGAAACAATGTAATATTTTAACTCTTATATACTTGTGATATTTTGAGTTATATTCGTTTTAGCCTGTATACATCCATGAATATGTTTATTATTCTAAATGTTCGTAGTTGGTCATGTTTGTGGGAACAAATATGAACATAAGACTATTATGAACATGGATTGGTGGATATTCATAAGGAATGAATATAGAGCAATTGGTTGCTGCCAAGGTTCATAGATATTTGTGGGATTAAATATTGGACTGACCCGCATCTCAATTTTACTATATGGAATCTTCTAGATTGATCATAAGTAAATTTAAGTAAAGGCAAATATCATTTGGTATCCTCCGACCAGAGATACATATTGGGTTTTGATATTCACCAAATGTTATACTTTAAGCTAGCTCTTCGCTGCTCTGAAATAATGGGCAGTACATAAGGCTATGTTCAGGTGTGACACATGGTGATTGTGAAAAACGTATGTAGTCAAGATGGAATTTGTTCCTCTTATTCGTTGAGAGCAAGATGTCTAAGGCCTGATTAAGTTAAATCAACAAGGAATGATTATTCTATGTCCTTGGATTTAACATGATATCTGAAACAAAAGAATAAATGATTGATTCACCTAAATCATTTCAAGTTGGATACTTGAAGGGGATGATGTTATTGAATGGCTTTGAGTCATGCGTATTAAGGGTAGTAAACCGTTGTTAGGCGGTATTTACTGCTTGCATCAATCTTCTATTTATCTTGTGCAAGTAGGAGATTGTTGGATTCTTTATGCCCAAGACACATAGAACCTTGATGTGGTTAGTACGTTATGATCAAAGTCGGGTCATACCCAATAACAAGCTTAGCAAACACCAAATATTATTTAATTGATGATATGATCATACAATTAAATAAATACACCAATTTGGAAAATGGGTTTTCTAAATAAGTTGCATATGAGATTGAACAACTTATATGGATATTTTGTTCATGGATAATATTTGTAATGTTGTTTAATTTAGTTAAATAACATCAAAAAATAAATGTGTATGTGTTATATAATTAAAAGGTTAATTATATATAACTATCTTAAACAACTAGTTTAACAAAAATATTGGAGACTGTTTTGGGGGGAAAACCCTATATTCATAATATTTCAGCCGCCCCCTTAAGTGTGTGTGTGTGTCCTAATTGTTTTGACAATATACTCCAAGAACACACACATACACTCCAATCGCACATCTCTCTTATATATGCAAGAACCTCAAGGCACAACACCCTCCAATCTAGAAGAAAATCTCGGTTGCAAAAGGGTCTTTCAGCAGCTTGATTTCGGCTGAAAATGGGTTTTCAGCAGCCTATCAGGTTCCTTTGGTGATGAAATCGTAGCAACAAAGGTGCTTGCTTGGTGCTTGTGGTATGAATGCTGGAGGACACCTCTCCTTGGTGTTTTGGTCATTCAAGAAGCTCATATTCTTCCTCCTTCATCACGTTTTCAGCAGCTTGCAAAAGGTAGTTTGTATGTCATATTATGGTTGTTATTTGTTGTTGATAACTAGTTCAAACACATATAAATGATCCTATGTTCTTGGGTTTGTGATGATATGTTATATGCCTTATTTTTTCAGATTATAAATGAACATATTAAGGTATTAATCTGCTGTGTCTTCATAGTTTAAAATGGTTAAACTACTTTGATATGGTCCAACAAACCCAACATTATTAACATGCCATACACTATTTACAACCTTAGTGGATGTCTCCTTCAAAGATGCACAGATCAGATTAACCAGGTGAAACAAGAACCCAAGTTTGAACAACTTTGGGTTTAAGAGAGGTTGTCTTCTTAAAGAAAAATTATTAACCATTTGATTCAATCTACTCCAATGAAAACAGTGTGATTTAACTCTAGGTCTGGTAAGCAACAAGGTAGGAATTTTATCAATATATATTTCCTCATCACATTCGGACAATCTAGAATCTACATCACTGTAAGTCTCATACATATCTCTAGGTATGTTTTTATTACAAAAGAATGATTATTTACAAAAATTGAAGTATCGTCATCAGAAGTACATATGGTACTAGTACCGCTTGTACTTGCCTCAGATGATGACACTACCCTTTCATTTAATAAAGAAATATTAGTTGGGATAAAAGATGGAATGGGATGGGAATTTTTTTTCAAAACAGTTACTTCATATTTTCTCTGAACATTTCATAGTGGAATCATTCATGTCATCAACACAATCAGAAAACATATCACCATTCCAATGCACATTATTTAACAAGGAAATAGAAACATCACTAGAACAAAATGAGACAGTGTCTGTTACAGATTGACTTGAAACAAAGAGAATTTTAACTAATTTATTATCTAAGATAGAATGCTGCAAATCAGGTGTACTAAAACTAATGCATCCAAGCCGCTAGTCGGTCCATAACCATAGTCCTCACAAACATGCTTAGTGTTCACACCTTCTAAACCTGCAAAAATACTGTTAGTATCTATTGTGATCAAATCATTAGAAGGATGAGGAACATGCATAGGAGAATAACAGTAAGTACTAGGAGGAGGATAAACCTTAGCATTTTCATATCCGAAACTTGTTTTAATCCTAGCACCCCTTTGAGATTTGCATAAATCGTCATGTTTCATCCGTGATATTGTCAATTTATCATGTTTTGACCGAAGTTTGCTTGTTTCAAATTTAACAAGTGCAACCCTTTTATTCAAACTATTGATCTCAACATTTCTTTCCAAAACTATTATGTTTAAATGATCATTTTTTGTTAAAGCTTAATTTATTTTAACAAAATATTTAGACACGTTTACTTTAAGTTTTGCATTAATTTTTTCTAAATCTTTTCATTATCAATTAACAAATGATTAGCTTTGTATACCGCAAATAGCCTAATTTTGCATGCAGAAGAACACATGTCCTGAATTACCTCATAAGGAAGTCCTATCACTAACTTTTTTTGCTACAAAAGCTTTCTCACATTGGCACACCGAAGTACTCAACTTGTTTTCCTCGACAGTGGCAGCAACATCATCTGTTCTATTAGTCTGCTCAGTGGATTGACTTCCATCTCTCTACTTCTTCTCATCCTCAACTTCTATCCCCATTTCCTCTTTCACCATCAAAGATACTTCAACTTCATCTCTAAGTTCTTTGAACAAATCAAAATCATCTTCACAGTTCACCTTCTTCCTTTCTTCCATAATCCCAGCCACCAATGCTTGATTAATTTCCTCTCTCGTCACTTCAACCTTAGCACTCCAATCAAAGTTAGAAATCAAAGTTGTCTCTTCTTGGGATTCATCTCTTATTTTTTTTCCCACTTGAAACCATTCTTGGAACTCCTGAGTTACTAGGATCAGTGACGATCGGCAATAGACATTCACATTTGAAGTGTCCCAGCTCTTTGCAACTAAAACACCTTAGTTTAGAGTTATCAAATCCTAGTTCGGATTTAGAACTTTGACCTCCAAAGTTCTTCCTTCTGATGCGCTCCATGAATCTTCGGGCTCTCAGTCTCACATTGCCATTTTCCACTGAATGTCAGTATCTTCAAGATCATCAAGTTCCACCTATACATATCCTCATTTTCATCCCTTTACCCTTCAACTCCCCGCTACCAAGGCTTCATAACTTGGAACAAACATACCAAAAAGTGCAATTGTCTGGGAAGGAACTGACATTTCAGAGTTTTCTTTCAAATTGACTTGATCTCTCCCAGCACTACCACCACCTCCAGAATAATCACCAGTATTCACTCCACCTTGTCGAGATTCCTACATTAGAGAGCTTGTAGTGGAAGACAGTAATGCAACATTCAGAGTGAAACTAGATATAGACATCATGGTTTGGTTAAATTCCCTTCTTTCATGTCTAACTCAAAGGACTTAAGTTTATTAATGATGTCCATAAGCTTGTAGTCAGTAAAACCTCTTTCTTGCTTTAACATTCACACCTGAAGGCTCCACTGAGGTGGTAGAGAGTCTAACAACTTGTTAACTTGCTCACTATTAGAAAATTTTTCATTATATTTCTTCAGTGTGCTTGAAATTGTCAGAAAACAATTTGTAAGATCTAAAAGACTCTCGTTATTGTATCCTATAAAATAGTTGAACTCCTTCTCAGCTTGAATACCCTTGTCTTTTACCAGCTCATCGTTGCCATAATATAACTCACAAAGAGCATCAAAGAGTGACTTAGCATTCTTATGTTCAGCAAAATGATTGTAGATGTCAGATGCAAGACAAAGAGTTAGAGCTCCAAAAGCTTTCTGATCTCGATCAATCAACTTTAGATCCTTCTCGTTAAATGATGTCGGGTCCATGTTCTGAGATACCACATCACCAACAGTGATAGTTGGTATGTGTGGACCGGATATGATAGATTCCTATTGGTTGTGGTCGGTGTAGAAGAAAAATGCTTTGAGACATCTCTTCCAATCTTCAAAGTCGTCTCCGTTAATGAATCTCGGAGGTCTATTAGGAGCTATGCTTTCTAAATCTGGATGGGTGAGAGAAGTCATGTTGGACCAAAAGAACCAATGAGCCTGATTAGAAAAACCTCTAAGCCCCACAGACATTAAACTGCTGAAGAAGATCACAACAGCTGAAGACATTAGCTGATTACAAGGTCTGAAGACAAAGTCTAAAGACAAGATCTAAAGAATTCTACTGAAGACAAAGTCTGAAAGTAAAGAACTGAAGACAAAGTCTGAAAGTAAAGAACTGAAGACAAAGTCTGAAAGTAAAGTACTAAAGACAAAGGCTGAAGTTATCAGCTGAAGACAACGTCTGAAATCAAAGTCTGAAGAACAAAGACTGAAGACAAAGACTGAAGACCAGAGTGATCAGTATTTGTCACAACAGCTGAAGTCATTAACTTCAGTAGTTGTGATGGTTTTTCTTTTCAGTACTTGTAATTTACCTTTCAGTAGTTTATAGTTTGAGTAGTTTTAGTTCAGTAGTTTTATGTTCTTGTACTTAGCATTCTCTGAGATTTGATCACTTGTTGAGAACATTCCCAGTAGTTTGCATAATTTCAGTTGTTTGTATAATTCTGTTAGATGTCATTATCAAGTGACATCAGCAGACGTCACATTCCATATATAAGGTATGTTGACCTAATTGTAACAGTGTGACTTTCAGCCACAACGAAAGCATTTGAATGAAATATTCCTCTTGCAGAATTCTCTCTCTATATAACCGTGTACTATTCCGTTGAATATCATTGAGTTCTTGCTAAATTGTTTAATTCATTGTTCGAATTCCACTACAATCTACTCTAATTGATCAAACTTAAATCACTAATCCTAACAAATGGTATCAGAGCAGGTTAATCATTGAACGATCTAACAATGATCATTGAAACTGCTATTTCGATATCTAAGTTTGATCGAATTAGCATATTTTCAAGAATTGGTTATAGAGATTGAATTTCTGCTGCTTTCGGTTATTGCTTTGAGATTCTCTTGGTTCGTATTCAGTTTGTTGTGTTTTGCGCTAAATTAGTTAAAACTTAATTGAATTTGATTGAATCTAAGAATGACTACTCCTTCTAATGACCCTCACAATACTGGCTCCTCAACCAAGCCTCCGATGCTGGTTAGGACTGAGTATAACATATGGCAACGAAGAATGCTCCATCACCTGTCTGTTAACAGTTCATGTTGTTGAAGATCTGTGGTACATGGTCCAAACAAGCCTATGGTGAACAATCCGGAAACCAAACAAATGGTTCCGAAGAAGAAGGAACAATACTCAGATGAGGATCGAAAACTATTTAAGTTTGATGCTAAAGCCCATGGAATTCTGGCCATGGCACTGCCGAATGAAATCTATTTTGGGCTTATGCATCATGAAACTGCTCCTGACCTCTAGAATGCATTTAAAGAACAATTTGCTGGAACAGATGAGGTCTTAGCAAACAACAGAGAAATCCTTGCCCAACAGTATGAGACATTCTCTCATAGGAAGGTTGAGATACTGACTCAATAGTTTGAGCATTTTTCTTGTTTGATCTCTGAGCTGAAAATGGTCAAACATGAATACACTAATAGCCAGATGAACAACAGATTCCTCAAATCACTGCCTGAGAGATGGTACACATATACCATTGTCCTACGCTCCAGTGCAAATCTGGATAGCCTATCTCTTACCCAACTTCATGGGAAACTGCTTACATTTGAAAGAGAGATAGAGCAGAAAAGGAAACTGCATCATCAGGAAAGCTCACTGGTGACTTTGTACCTGGGAACACTGCCTGGTTGGTCATGAGTCAGAATATGCTGCATCAGAAAGCCATTATGATGAGCATATAGATTTTCTTGAAATAGTTCTGATCATGCATTGTTAGTGTTGATAGTCAGTCTGGCTGTAATAGTGACAATTTGTGCTTCATTATGGATGAATTGAAAGGTATTGCTGATGATGACTTAGAAGAGATGGATATTATGAGCGAAATGGCCTTGATTAATATCAGATCTCAAAAGTTCTACAAGAGAACTGGTAGGAAATTTCCAGGACTCTCTGGGAAAACCAAAGTTGGTTTTGACAAGAGTAAGTTGAGGTGTCATAAATGCCACAGGCTTGGGCACTTTGCAAGAGAGTGTAGATCAATTGGATCTAACTTCTCTGCACCCTTTGTGACTTTTCCAAGCAATAGTTCACAAAATAGAGGGCAACATCCTACTAGTTCTGGTCATCACTCACAACCTCTATCTCCTGCATATTTTGTCCCTCAGGGTCCAATGCCATATCCATATCCCTGCTATTACATGCCACAGCCAAATCAAGTTCAAGTTCCTATTGCACAACAACCTCAAGCCTTACCCGATCCTCAACCATCTCAACCATCTCAATCACAACCTCATCACAGTTTCTTCACCCCTGGTGTTTTTGACTGGAGCAGTTTACCAGATGATCTTTCTGGTAATGAGCAATTATTTGCTAGTGATGGTCAACATGGTGGTGAACATCCTTTTGGGAATCTTGCTCTCATGGCCCTGGAGTCTACTGAGGGTTCATGCTCCAATGCATCTTCATCACAGGTAACCCAGGTATCCTCTGAGGCAAAGGCCAAGCTATGTTCTGAATCTTGCATAGCTGCATTTATCTCTATTAGAGAGGCAAATGTAGCTTTAATAAATCAAAATCTTGAGCTTGAGCAAACTGTTTCCAAAGAAAAGCTGAGTATGAGTCTGTCCTTAAAGATAAAGATGATGAGATTTATAAGCTTAAATGCCAATTAAATGATGAAAAGCTAAGCTTGAGGTCATTCTTGAGACCACAGAGATCTCAAAGAAATACTGCAGCTACCCAAGTTGAGTGTGACCGCTGGGTATCATCCTGCAAGGGATTTGAAATGCTTCTCAGCAAGCAAACTACTTCGAATGTGAAGTTTGGAATAGGTTACAATCACATTGCACCACCTACAGATTTTACTCCAAAATCAATAGTAAAACCTGAAGGTGAAAGTAATTTCCATACCACATCATCATGTGTATCATCCTCAAGAGATTACCCAAAATCAGAAGATGAAATCAGTGTTGATGCTTAGCAAATCAATTGCCTGATGGGTTAACTACTGATAAGCACATGAAGCTGAGTACTTTAGATGTTGTCCATCATAGTACCGCAATTACTGAAGGGCAAGTAACAACATCTGAAAAGCATTTCAAATCATCTGGAATAAAAGGATTAACAACTGCTCAGGAATCTATCATACGGTCTTTCAGGACGGATAGAGAACAGCTGAAGAACAAGTCTTCAATTGTTACAGATCCTTCTATACTTAACACAAGTACTGAAAGGAGGAAAGTACTGAAGATCACACCTTCAATAGTTTCCACTTCCGCAGTTGATCAATCCAAGATGAAGAACAAGCCATGTGACATATGTGGTAAGTTCAATCATCTTTCTGATGAATGTTGGTACAAAAAGGGTACCAAACTCAACAGAGATAAGCACATTAAAATACAGATGAATCAAATGAAAATGAGTTTGAGACCAAGTTTGTACCACAGTCATCCCAAATTGATAAACCCAGGCTTCACCCCAATCCGAAAAGAAGGATAGGGTTTATCATAAAACAGTGGATAGTGTTCCTCATGATAAAAATCAGACTAAGTTTGTGAATTTCAAGGAGGAAATGGTGGACCACAATACTCATCAAAAACAAGTATTGATGTGTCACAAGAGCTGAAAGCTTTAGCTACAAATCAGACACAACTTGTTATGATGGTTCAGCATTTGTTGGGGAGAGTTAACCAACTAGATGCACCTATGATCAAACCACTGAAAAGGTATTCCAAGCCCAAATCCAAGGAATCCATTTCAGCACCATCTCCACCTTCATCCGATGTTAATCATGAGAAACAAGTTATGGTTAAATATGTTGATGAAAACAGACCCAAAACAAAAAGGTTTGGGTCTCAAACCTAACTAGTTCCTTGTGATGAATGCAGGGTTCTTCAGCATGCCAAGGAAGCATCTGGTATGTAGACAGTGGAGGATCTATGCATATGACAGGGAGCAGTTCTCTTCTTAATGACTACTCTCAAGGAAAGAAGGGATTTGTTTCATTTGGAAATGATGCTAAGGGTTACATCATCGGGAAAGGATATGTGTCTAATGGAGAAATCAGATTTGATGATGTTAACCATATGGAGAATCTCAAGTATAATCTACTAAGTGTCAGTCAGATGTGTGATAAAGGGCATGTTGCACTTTTCACAAGCCAGAACTGTAGGATTCTGTCCTCCGCAGTTCTGAGGCTGATTGACAAGGTATTGGCTGAACATACTCTCCTGAAGGCCAACAAGATTGGAAGAGTATATGCCCTGGATTTGTCAAAGAAGATTGATTGAAGGGTCATCCTTGCCTGTTCTCCAAAGCCTCTCCTCAGGAATCTAAACTGTGGCACAGAAGGCTGGGTCATGTAAATCTCAAAAACATGAATCAGCTGATCCACAATAGTTTAGTGAGAGGTCTACCAACAAAGGAGTTCCACTGTGATGAAACCTGCACTGCTTTTTTAAAAGGAAAACAACACAAAGTCTCATCCCTCCTATTGAAGAACCTAAGTCCACTGCCTGCTTGCAGTTACTGCACATGGATCTATTTGTCCTGTGAGAGTGATGAGCATGGCAAACAAGAAATATGTCTGGTAATTGTGGATGATTACTCTAGATTTGTATGGACTTTCTTCTTGCATTCAAAGGATGAGGTTGCTCAAACGATTATAAACTTTGTGTTGTATGTGAGAGGCAGTATTCCCTATCAGTCAAGTGTATAAGGAGCGATAATGGAACAGAATTCAGAAACCATACACTTGATGATTTTTATCTCTCAAAGGGAATCAAGAGGCAGTTAGCATCCCAAGGACTCCAGAACAAAATGGAGTAGTGGAGAGAAAGAACAAGACCCTAATTGAAGCTGCAAGGTCCATGTTGGCTGACTCTGGTTTGCCATTGACCTTTGGGCTGAAGCTGTCAACACAGCTTGCTATGTGCAAAATAGAGCTTTATTAAATCAGAGGTTGATGAAGACTCCATATGAAGTTCTACATCATTTGGCTCCTCTAATTTCATTCTTCAAAGCTTTGGGTGTCCTTGTTTATTCTCGACACAAAAGATCAACTTCACAATTTTGATCCTAAGGTGGATGCAGGATATTTTGTAGGATATTCATCCACATGCAAGGCTTACAGAGTCTTCAACTGCAGAACAAAGATAGTTGAAGAAACCTTGCATGTGAAGTTCAATGAATCTCCTAAGGATAAAATTCCACAAAACCTGTGGAGTTGTGATCTGGATATACTGCAATATATTCCTTATCAACCTCCAGCTGTTGCATATCATGTGAATAAATCATCTCTGCAGCAAGTCTTCCACCTGGTGATACTGAATGATGATGATGATATCAGTACTCACCTTTTCAAGTTTAGTGATCAACTGCCTGAGTCCACTAAACTTGATGTTCCTGTAGCTTCTGCAGCTCCATCCACAACAAATACTGATGAGATTTCTGACTCTCTACATCATTTGAATTGCCATCTCATACTTGGTTTCAAGAGTCTGGATCAACATCTGTTGCTGCTGAACCTGCTACAAACACTTGCACTGATCTTATAGTGTACCAAGAGCTGAAGAATCACCCCATGTCTCAAATCATTGGTGATATCAATGCTGGTGTCTCAACCAGAAGTCAATTGTCCAACTTCTGCTTCTATGCTCTCTTCATCAGTCAGCTAGAGCCAAAGAACTATCATGTTGCTTTAAGAGACAATGGATGGGTTGAAGCCATGCAGCTTGAGCTATTCAGTTCAAAAAGCAGCAAGTGTGGGAACTGGTTCCTCTACCCCCAGGTAAGTGTGCAATAGGCACTAAGTGGGTGTTTAGGAATAAAACTGATGAAAATGGGCTTATTGTCAAGAACAAGGCTAGACTGTTGTACAGGGGTTTTCACAAGAAGAAGGTATTGATTATGATGAAACCTTTGCTCCTATAGCCAGACTGGAGGACAATTAGATTGTTCTTAGCCTATGCTGCATTCCACAATCTTAAAGTTTTTCAAATGGATGTCAAAAGTGCTTTTTATATGAAAAATAAAAGAAGAGGTTTAAGTGTGTCAACCACCAGGTTTTGAGGACAATAAACATCCTGATTGGGTGTATAAACTTGATAAGGCTCTTTATGGGTTGAAGCAAGCTCCTAGAGCCTGGTATGAAACCCTTTCAAATTTTCTTCTTCAAAATAATTTCACTAGAGGCTCCATAGATAAAACTTGTTTATTAAAAGTGGATCAGCATAAGCTACTTGTTCAAATTTATGTTGATGATATAATTTTTGCATCCTTTGATCCCCAGTTGTGTGATGATTTTACAAGTTTAATGAAACAAAAGTTTGAAATGAGTGCAATGGGTGAATTAAAGTTCTTTCTAGGCTTGCAAATCAAACAAAAGGCTGATGGAACCTGCATTCATCAGTCAAAATATACAAAAAATCTTTTGAATAAGTTTGATTTGCAAAACTGTAAGCCCTGTTCTACTCCCATGTGCAACACCACACAACTGGATATAGATCAGAAAGGTAAAGTTGTTGATGAAACACTTTACAGATGTATGATTGGTTCCTTGATGTACTTAACAGCTTCTAGAGTAGATATTATGTTTGCAACTTGTGTTTGTGCTAGATTCCAGGCTGCTCCTAAAGAGTCTCATTTGATTGCAGTCAAGAGGATCTTTAGATATCTGCAAGGTACACAATCTCTAGGTCTTTGGTATTCCACTAGACACTCTTGCAAATTAGTTGCTTTTTCTGATAGTGACTATGCAGGGTGTAAGTTAACCAGAAAGTCAACTTCTGGTGGATGTCAATTCCTAGGCAACTGTTTGATTTCTTGACAGAGTAAGAAACAAACATCTATTGCTACATCCACTGCTGAAGCAGAGTATATTGCTGCTGCAAGTTGTACATCTTAGGTACTCTGCTTCAAACCAATTATTGGATTATGGCATTACAGAGACTAAGACTCCATTATTAATGGATAGTGCTTCAGCTCTGTGTATTGTCAAGAATCCAGTCCTGCATTCTAGGACCAAACATATAGAGATCAGACACCATTTTATTAGGATTGTTTTGAAAAGGTCTGATTGATCCAAAGTTGTGCCAAGTGCTGATGAGCTTGCAGATATATTTACTAAGCCTTTGGACAGTTCAACTTTCCAAAACCTTGTGTTAAGGCTTGGTATGCTGCAGCTAGAATAAGTGACAACTACTGATGATCTTAGTAACAAGTACTGATGACCATTAGTAAAGTGTCACACATAAGTACTGATAAATTTTATTCTCAGTTGTTTCATAACTACTGAAGATTAAATTAAAAAGTATTGTACTTTGTTAAAAGAACCTGATGCAGTACAACTACTGATGTAGTTATAACTACTGATGTCAGTAAAAACAGAGTACTGATGTCCTATGAAACAACTGAAAATAGCTAAAAAGTCTGATGAGTAAGTGTTGAGGACAGTATGAAACAGCTGAAAAGCTAAGAATTGACGAACACTATTGATGAGAATTTTCTCTTCAATCGTTTCCACAAACTGCTGTTTCATCTACAACTGATGACAAACCATGTCTTCAGTAGTTTCACAACTACTGATGACTAAACCAAGTCCTCAGTTGTTTCCTACACCTGCAGACAAAACCAAGGTTTTTAGTAGTTTCATAACTACTGATGACCAAAACCAAGTCTTCAGTTGTTTCAATTGTCTGATAGTTAAAACCAAGTCTTCAGTTGTTTTTCATACAACTGATGACAACACCAACACTTTCAGTCGTTTTCTTTTCAGCCTTTTTCTTAACCTATAAATACCTGCACTTATAGCCGACGTTTCATTAGCCGTTTTCTATCCTTTCTCTCTCACAATGGCGACCATGAAACTCAAACCCAGACACAACTGTGTTGCCTACCTCTCAAAATCGGCCTTTTGGAACAAATTTGATAATGCCATCGATCTTATGGTGGATTCCCAATACAGAACCGCCTTTCTTTTGAATCCTACCATATACCCCGATTCCTTAAACCATTCTGGACCAACGTCTCTGTCACAACTGGTGAAAATGATAGCCAAATCACTCTCCAGTCGTTGGTTAAACAAAAACAGGTGGTAATCACCCCTGACATCATTCGCAAAACCCTAATTTGCATGATGCCATCTGTATTATAGAATACCCGAAAGGCACCATTGATATGTCTTTCATCAACGGTATGAAGGAGACTTAAGTGCTACAACCATTCTCAAAAAGCACTTCCATGATGCTGAAAGACTTATCTTCCACATGGTGAATGTCTGCCTTGCTCCAAAGACATCTTCATGGGATCAGATGTCCTCAAGATGGCATAGGTATTGTACTCTATCTTTGATGACAAACTCTAAATTTTTCTGAGATAGTGTTTATGGAACTTAAGGATCTGGCTCAGAAACCTGTGACAATAGATGGCTACTATATCCCAGGTTTCTGATGGCCATAATTTTAAATCAATTAAAATCTGAAGGCCTTGTTGGTCTTGGAGTCCCTGCTCCAGCTGTCTTAGCTGAGGTATACTCCAGGCATAACTCTGACCCTACTCTCAAAGGGGCTGCCCGACTGCTCAAACCCAAGCAGAGGGAACCCACAGCCTCCACCTCCAGATCCAAAGTCCCCACCAAACCAAACCCCAAAAGCCCAAAAAAGGCTACTCAGGAGATGAGTCCCCTGCAGATGCCCCTGTACCACCAATACAGGAAACACATACTGGTTCTAACACCCCCTAATGTCAGAGACTCAACCACTGAAACCGCACAGGTATCCTCTCCACAAGATCCTGTTGCAACCACATTTGGGGATACCCACACTGGAACCTATCTCAGTTGAGAAGGTTACCATTGAAGAGCATCTCTCACCCCGGTGCAATCTGCTTATGACCAATCTCCAAATGCATCGCCCCTCAAAGCCCAACCCTTATATTTGCTAAAGTGCTGAGTCAGCTGCATTCCTCACCCCCTCCCCAGAAACCAATTCACACTTGGAATACCTCAACATTGAGGGGGAGGACGAAAATGATGCTGATAACCCACAACACAGGGTTTATAATGTTCAATCTCCAAGTTTAAGAGGAGGTTAGGACATCTGGTCAGGCTGCCACTTCTACTGATTCAGCAAATGAACAGGATGAAGTTGGTAACATATATAAGACCTCACCAGAGGCAACTGCCAATGAAGGACAAAGTCCAGAGGCAGGAAGTCCCTAGAACCAAGAACAAGGGGCACATGCATATACTGATCTACACTCAAGGCATGTACATCCTGATTTAATCAGAGGTCTGATGATTCAGCAAAGACTGATGATGACCTAGGCTTTTTCTTTGATGTCTTAGCCCATAACACAATCCTAGAGACTAAGTGAGCAGACTCAAAGAACTCTAGCCCAAATGTCTCAGATAAAAGTCCATCTGCCCCAATAAACCCACAGATGGCACCTTCATTTGAAGTTCACCAAACACTCAGCCAATACACTTAACTAAGCCACCAGCCACTGCTTTTCACATCACCTCTCAAGGACAGAACCCCTCTGAGCAGATGGTTGCAACATTTCAAAGCTCCTTACCTCTCATCACTCCCATCATCACTGAGATAGTATATAAAGCCATTGATAGAGGTTCTCCTCAAATCTCTAACACTCATTGATGATGCTATTCACAGTCACTTTCTGCCTTTCAGCCCTTGATCCCAATGCACCTAAAAGGGGGAGACTACCAATCTAGGCAGTGAAAGAAAAAAACGAAAGAGAGAAGATGAGAAAGAACCAGAAAAAAAAGGAGTTGGAGAAAGAACAAGAACTAATCTCAGAGAAACAGCTGATCACAGTGTAAGAGCTAAGCACAGACAAAGAGCAGAAAGATCAGCTGATCACTTACAAAGGAAGAGAAGTGCTGAGTCAAAGTCTGATAAGAAAATTCCTTAGAAGATCTAGTCAAAGAAGCGGATGAAGCTCACAGCAGATCTATGGACACAATAATAGATCAGCTCTTCAGACAGGGTCATGACACAACTACATTAGATGTTAAGATCAGAAGGCTGAGATAAATGAAATTCAAGCAAGAGGGCTAGTTATAGTGTGATGGATAGGAAAGGTGGAGATTATGATCCGATTTATTGCCAAATATCTAGAAAGATCATTGATAGAGATGAAGTCTTGGTCCAGAGACAGTATTGGAGATAACCAAAAAATGTTCTGCTGGAAGCTACAACAAAGGGTTGATCATCGAAGCACTAGATGAAGCAGGTGCTGGAAGAGAACTGAGATATCAAGCTCTCAAAAGCCAACTCACCACTAAACTGCTAGATCAGCCTTCTCATACTCCACTCAAAAACAACCCTCAAAGCAATCATCTCTAAAATCTGCCAATTCTATCCCTAACCAAAACCACCCACAACCAACCCACAAAACCAATTCATTACCCCAAAACCATCTCAAACCACACCCGTGATACACCCCGAAAGGAGGAGAAGGGTGTTGAGGGTAGAAGAAGAGAAGACGATAGAATGAGATAGTCCTGCCAATCTCTGCTGTTCTCAAACTTAAAACATCTGAGCCCAAAAGTCAACAGATGATCACACCTGACTTGCAAATGCAAATAGTGAAAGTGAAGATTGAAGAGAAGAATCAGAAGCAGCACGATGAGCAATTTCTCAAAATGGTTGACAAGGACATCCCTCAGTCCTCATCCATTCAAGAAATGAAGAACAAGCTCTGAGGCTGTACACTCTTAGGCATACATTCCAACATCAAGAGAAAGAGTGAGGATTTGGCCAGACCCCAGGGTAAGTTCCAGAATACACAAAGAACATACCAAGTAGATATCATGGCCAAGTGAAGAAGACTTTGAATGCTACAATTATGTTGGCTATGGTAGTCTCACCCTGGGAGATTATAGAAGAATTCAAGAGAGCACACAACTCAAAGACAACCCCTCAATCTCTACTTGAGAACAAAATGATCAAGAAGGGGCTGTTATACAAGAGACTTGAAGATCTTCAAAAGAGTGAACTCCAGTTGTTGCTAGAAGGCTCTCATCCAGATGAATTCGCATACAGAGAGATCACAACTGTTGAGTTGAAGAATGGGAAGACAGTAAGGTATCTGTCTGAATATTATGGCCTGAGTTCTTCTTTGAAGGAGAAGCAGAAGAACTCACCAAGGAGGAACAAGTTGTTCTCCTTGAGGCCTATGCAAGAGAGTCTTACAGACTCATCAATGGGAATTAGGTTTCCTGGTTGGGACAAGACTCTATGTCCAGTTTCCCCAAGACAGAGTTCCCTTCCACACTTAGCCAATCAAAAGATCAGAAACCTTTTCCCAGCCTGTGCTTACATGATTACCTCTGAAGCTGATCAAGAGGGTGTTTCTGCCAAAGAATAAGTGGGATCATCAATAAACTTAGAGGTTTTGGCTGCATTGGTTCAGGGGGAGTTTGTTGGACCAAAAGAACCAATGAGCCTGATCAGAAAAACCTCTAAGTCCCACAGACATTACAACTGCTGAAGAAGATCACAACAGCTGAAGACATCAGCTGATTACAAGGTCTGAAGACAAAGTCTGAAGACAAGATCTGAAGATTTCTACTGAAGACAAAGTCTGAAAGTAAAGAACTGAAGACAAAGTCTAAAAGTAAATACTGAAGACAAGTCTGAAGTTATCAGCTGAAGACAACGTTTGAAATCGAAGTCTGAAGAACAAAGACTGAAGACAAAGACCGAAGAACAGAGTGATCAGTATTTGTCACAACAGCTGAAGTCATTAACTTCAGTAGTTGTGATGGTTTTTCTTTTCAGTACTTGTAATTTACCTTTCAGTAGTTTATAGTTTCCGTAGTTTTAGTTCAGTAGTTTTATGTTCTTGTACTTAGCATTCTTTGAGATTTAATCAGTTGTTGAGAACATTCTCAGTAGTTTGCATAATTTTAGTTGTTTGTATAATTATGTAAGGTCACTATCAAGTGACATCAGCAGACGTCACATTCCATATATATGGTATGTTGACCTAATTGTAACAGTGTGACTTTCAGCCACCACGAAAGCATTTGAATGAATATTCCTCTTGCAGAATTCTCTCTCTCTATAACCGTGTACTATTCCGTTGAATATCAATTGAGTTCTTGCTAAATTGTTTAATTCATTGTTTGAATTCCGCTGCAATCTACTCTAATTGATCAAACTTAAATCACTGATCCTAACAAGTCATCTTTGACATTCTAGTTTCACTAAAGAGATGATAATTTCGCCGAAATTGTAGTTTTGCAGAGCTAGTTTTGTAGAGAAAGCTAGTTTTGCCAAGCCGACAATAGTTTTCGCTAGGAATTTCGGCAGCAGTTTCGCTAGCCAATGCTTGAGGCTGCTTAGTTACGCTGAAAATTTCGCACGAAACAAGCTTGAACTTTCGTTCAAAGATACTTTAAATAAGATAACTCAAAACAAAGATATCACGTTCTCAACCCTTTTTGGATCGAATACCATTTTGTTGGTCCATTTGATCGTTTTACAATACAATTGATATCTTTAATCGTTCAATATCAAAAACAAAAGCCAAACAATGAAGATGAAGAAGAATGATCACAATCACCAAAGGATTCAAACATAAACAATCAAGGATCCAATACAGTCAATAGAAATAAAGCTCAAATATATTTAGTGAAATGACATCTTACAGAGGTCTCTTGCAACACGAATATTCGATTAGGATTTTGCAAGGATCCTTAACAATGAGCAAGATCAAACCTTTATATAGAATACATAGTTTCGCTAACAGTTTCGCTGACAGTTTCGCTATCAGTGAAACTATGCTGCCGATACTATAGTTTCGTCCGGTAGAAACAACAGTTTCACCGGGTGACCTAAACAACTAACTATGAGCAAAATTGTAATTTCGCTCATAGTTTCGATGGGCAGAAAAACTACACAAACTAAACAATATTCAAAAGTAAACTAACATTAAACCTATTATAAAGGAATATAAACATAATCTAATCATTTTCTTTATGTGTGCGAGAACACATGTTTAGGTTGGAACAACCATTATCAACATACCACTTGTTATCAACTTTCCATGATTGTTCCTAGACACATATAAACATAATCATGATCTTCAATTCTTTATGTGTGTAGGAACAATCATGGAGAGCTGATAACAAGTGGTATGTTGATAGTGGTTGTTCTAGGCATTTGAGAGGAAATGGTTCTATTCTCGATGATTTCAAGCATAAAAATGCCTCATATGTGGCATTTGGTAGGGATAAGAAGGGTGGTAAAATAGTTGGTGAAGGTATGGTAACTAATGGTTTGCTCAAATTTGAGAATGTAAATTATTGTGAAAATTTACCGTATAACTTATTGAGTGTGTCTCAAATTTGTGATTAAATATACCATATTGTTTGATAACACTAATTGTTACATTCTTAAGCTAGGTTTTTCAGTTCCTAAAGAATGGATCCTTCTTAAAGCATCAAGAGAAGGGAACACATGTGTTTTGGATATGAACAATACTACACTCACAAACTATGAAACATACCTACTATCTAAGTCATTAGAAGGTGAATCTCAATTGTGGCATAGAAGGCTTGTTCATTCCAACATGAAGACATGAACAAATTGGTGAAAAATGACTTAGTTATTGGATTGCCAAAGAAAGAGTTTTATTGTTCAAACCATTGCCCTTGATGTTATGAAGGAAAGCAACAAAGAGTGTCACACAAATCCAGAATTACCAATACAAACACTACACCACTAAAATTGCTTCACATGGATCTGTTTGGTCCAACCAATATGATGAGCATTAGAAAAAAGGCAATATTGTTTAGTGGTAGTGGATGATTTCACTAGATTCACATGGGTCTTTTTCTTAAAACAAAAGAGTGAAACATCAGAAACATTAATGAACTTTGTCATCAAGATTAAGAATCAACTTGATTTAAAAGTTAAAATTTTCAGGAGTGACAATGGGTCTGAATTTGTTAATACTAACTTAGATTATTTTTGCAGGAATAAAGGCATTGCAAGGCAGTTCAGTGCACCAAGAATCCATAACAAAATGGAGTTGCTAAAAGAAGAAACAAAACTCTTATTGAATCAACAAGAAAAATGCTAGTTGATTCACAATTGCTAATCACCTTTTTGGCTGAAACAGTAAACACAACATGCAATATTTAAAATATGATATTAATTATCAAAGAACATAATAAAACATCTTATGAGCTTTTATTTAAAAGAAAACCTTACATAGGATATCTTAAAGATTTTGGGTGTCATGTATCTATTTTAACAACAAAGGAAGAATTAGGAACATTTTCAGAGAAAACCTATGATGGTTTCTTTATTGGATATTCTTCAACATCTAAATCATATAGGATTTACATCTCATAATAAAACATTGTTAAAGAAACTCCTAATGTGTCATTTGATGAATCCTTCTTTCCTAAATATGTATAAGGATCATCATGGTTGTTTGATATAGATACACTAATAGACTCATTTAACTCTAGTTATTTGAATAATGCAGGATCTGATGATACTTATTATCCATTTAACTCAAGTATCATGGAACATGAACAACCACTACATCAACAACTGCTGACTCTGCATCCGCAAATGAGCATACTACATCTAGAGAATGGATAATGCCTCAGCAGATATTGCATCCATTCCTGCGATACCCCACATATTGGAGATGATCCATTGCATTCCAAAGAGTTAATGTCACTAAATCAACAAATATCATCCGTAGATATTCTTGTAACTCCTACGAAAGCACAAATACTTTTGGAGAAGTTCCTGTAGAAGATATTCATAATGCAACTGATGTAAAAACTCATGAAGATGATCATTCTACTTTCAACAATGAACATAAGGAAGACTTTGATCACTTCCTAAATTCATCATCTCAGCTGGATCTATCCGCTTCAATGGATATGACTAACTTGGAATCATCCATTCTACCTGAATCTATTCCAACAACCAGAATTCACAAGTCTCATCCAACAAACAACATAATTGGAGATCTTAATGAAAGAACAACTAGAAGCCAAGGGGGAGCCGCAAACATTTGTTTGTTTACTTGTTTTCTTTCACAAGTTATTCCTCCAAACATCATAGCTGCTCTAAAAGATAATAGCTGGATGAAGCTATGCAGGAAGAGCTCTAACAATTCACAAAAGCAGAAGTCAGGAATCTTGTTGATCTGCCTAAAGGTCAGCATCCAACTAGGACAAGATGGCTCTTCAAAAACAAACTAGATGACGGAGGTATAATTGTGAGAAACAAAGTTAGGCTAACTACACAAGGCTATACTCAAGAAGAAGGGATAGACTATGATGAAGTTTTTGTAGCAACAATTGAAGCAATAAGAGTATTTCTATCCTATGCTTCATATAAGAAGTTCTCTGTCTATCAAAAGGATGTCAAGTGTGCTTTATAGTATGGGAAATTTGATAAAGAGGTCTATGTAGCTCAACCTCTTTATTTTGAAGATCCTGACTACCCACATAGGGTATACAAGCTAGACAAAGCTTTGTATGGTCTTCATCAAGCACCAAGAAAGTGGTATGAAATATTATCATCATTCTTGCTCAAGCATGAATATAAAAAGGAACTATTGATCATACACTCTTTCTCAAACAAGAACATCAAGACCTCTTAATTGTTCAAATATATGATGACATTATATTTGGATCAATAAAAAGAGACTATGTGTTAGTTTTGAAGAACTAATGAATCTGAGTTTTAGATGAGTTCAATGGGAAATTGACTTTATTCCTTGGTCTCCAAGTTCATCAAAAAAGAGGCATCTTTATTAATCAAGAGAAGTATATTTATCAAATATTGAAGAAGTACAATCTTTTTGATACATCTTCATGCAAAACTCCTGCTTCAACAATTGACAAGATTGTACTTTATCCTATTGGAAAATTTGTTGATCAAAGATTATATAAATCAAGGATAGGATCTCTTATGCATCTAACTGCCTGCAGACCTGACATATGTTTGCTGTGTGTGTTTGTGTTTGGTACTAATCTGATCCAAAAGAGTCTCATTTGAATGTTGTTAAGAGATCTTCAGATATCTAAAAGGGAAAGCTGCTCTTGGACTTTGCTATCCAAAGGATGTGACTTCACTCTTTACTCATATTCAGATAGTGACTTTGGAGAATGCAACAACAATAGAAAATCCACAAATGGTGGATGTTAATTTATAGGACCAAGACTTGTTTCCTGGCAATGAAAGAAGCAAACAAATGTATTTGTATCCACAACTGAGGCGGAGTACATAGCTGCTTCAGCTCGTTGCTCTCAAGTACTTTGGTTGCAAAATCAATTGCTTGATTATGGTTACAATTTCTTTCAAACCCCAATTCATATTGGTAATTTAGCTGTTATGTTTATCATTGCTAATCCAGTTCACTTAGCAAAACAAGCATATAGAAACAAGATACCATTTTCTGAGGGATTGCTCAAAAAGGGTTTAATCAAGTTAATCAACTGGATACAACGAATCATCTTGCTGATTTATTCATTAAAGCCTTTGATTCAGTTAGATTTAATTTTCTAATTGAGTCTTTGGGCCTGATTCACTTAGATTGATCATCATCAACAGAGAAAAACATGTGACTGTCCTTGTAAATAGTAATCTATTAAATCCTGCAACATTTAGAAAACCATAGAAAAATACAAAAAATATGTCTTTCTTTATTATGTCTTTTGATTTAGCATGTCATATGTATGGGAAGTGATAGTACGTTATGCCTTTGCTTACTTCCTGAGTAATTAACTTAATTTAAATCTGATTAGAAGTACTTTGATATGTGAGTAGGTTCATCTTGAGTAGAAACTACACTAAGAGCATACCTAGCATAATTAAAAGGTGACTGTCTATGGGAAACTCCATTTTGAGGATCAAGCAAGTAAGTCTTATCGTGATGTGATCAACTCACTCACCCAAGCACACTATGTAAAACACTTTATAACTTCTATCATTGCAAATCATATTCCCTCTATTTTGTGTAAACAAAGACCTGGGTCTATGAACACCTTGGTATACCTTTGTAACCAACTGGTGTATGAAGTATGATCCTCATCATCCCTCTGTTTTGTGTAAACAAGACCTAGGTTAAAGGCATCTCTATTTTACAAAAGTAAAGACCAGGTGATCTGATGATGATCATATGTAAGCTCTCAAAAGAAACCATTATGATCAATTTTATATTATCTAAAGAGATTTAGGAACAATGCATTAATGAGACATCAAATTTGTCTGAAGATAGAATTTATAGCTTAATGTACATAGTTTCTATGTGTGAAAAAGTGATGAATTGACTCACAAACGGAGGACAAACTCTAATGTGAATTGAATGTGGAGCCCATAACAGTTAATCACTTATAAAGATTAAACATGATAACAACATGCCTAGTTGATTCAATACTCTTGTTTGAATGTAAGTGGTCAAACATACTGGTAATCAGGACTAGATCAGATCACACTTCATCAAACAAATCAAACAGGAAGAAGCTTAATGTCAAAGTATGATCCCATTATATATCCTTATATGCATGTACATTATAATTCTTTTATTGTGATTTACCTCTTTTAGCTTAGTTTGTTTTATAACCATTGGACTATCATATGCCTTTCATGCTATTCTTCTACATAAAATTATGATGAATGCAACATCTTATCATTAAACACAAATTTAAGGGGAGTACTTATACATGAAAACATAAAATCTGAATTTTAATCAAAAATCAAAGAAGGAATTAGAGCTGAGCACTAACTTGGCTGCAGGATACATAAGTTTTTCAAATATATACCTTCTTGTGCACAATGTCATGAAAGAAAGTCAACAAGGTCCAATAGCCATAATGGTTCTATTATTTGATTAGGACCATACAATCAAAGAAGTTTCAATCTTTGCATTTTAAGCATCAACAGAAGCTACAGTACATTTTCAGCATCAGCATAAGCTAAAGTGCATTTTACACATCAATAGAAGCTATAGTGCGAAACTTAATAAAGTATGACTATGCGTAGATTGGTAAACTATGGATGAGTTAATGTTTTTTAGAAGTATAATATAATTTTATAGATTGGTAACCTATTAAAATTAAAATTATACTTTATCAAAATCAGATTCTAATTCTAGTTTATCCGTAGATGATCTATGGAATCCGTAGATGATCTATGGAAGAACTAAAAACAACAGATACTATAAATTTGGTAATAAGGATAGAGAGTCCCACTTCATTAAATAAATGAAATTAATGTGTCCGAGTGAGTGTAAATGATGTTTTTGACTTAAATATTCAATTTACTTTTTCAAAGCACTTTTTAGAAAAGTGCACTAAACAAACATTTCCCCCTTTCATAAATATTCAAAATTACCGAATCAAAACCTCAAACAAACACATAATCTTGATCTTAGATCATTTTTTTGAAGGTAAAACATGTCACAATCATCAATAATGAACTGTTTGATTCTTGGCTATCATTAAAACTGTTCGTACTCTTATGTCTATAATATTGATTCTAATCTATTCTTCTTAACTCTCATGAACAGATGACTAATTGATTTGCTAGAGAGCATAATGTGTGTGCATTTCTCAGTGCCGATGTCCTTGTATCGGGAGAGTGTCGGACATCATCACATATCTACGACGATCCAGGCTCTATATGCTTAATGACAGAACCTCTGATTCATCAAGTGCATAGAGTTGATTTTTAGAATTCTGCAAGAATATAGAAGATGAAGAATCGGAAGTTATTGTAGTGGATGTGAAGAATGAAAGACTAAGATGGATGAACAAACCATCACGAGGGTTCTAGAGTTGGGAGCACAAGAAGCTGGTCACCCTGATGTATTTGAATGAATACATAGAGAACGTATTCTATCTAATGGGATATGATGGTGATTTTGAAAAAGGAGAGATAAAGAAAGGAAGATTATGCAAGCCGTATAGATTCCTATTTCACACGTATCTAAAGTGCATATCCAACAAGAAGTTTGGGCTTGACAGAATCTCAAGGCACATTTCATCTGTGATTATTGGTAATTTTGAGGGAAGGACATACAACTACTCAAAATACATTTTTAGGTGTCTGTGTGACCACATGTAACACCCGGCTATTCTTTTGACAAGAAATAAGAAGAAAGTGAAGAAAAAGAAAGAGAAGAAATAAAACTCAAGTCTAGGGGTAAAAAGTGTCCAAAGAACACAATATTTGATAAGTGGGTGTAAAAGGTGGTATGGCCGCCCATATGTCACATACACCACTGATCTTCGGGTTTAGAGAGAGCATGAGTAGCTGGGAGCAGCAAATTCTTAGTTTTAAAGGAAGAAAAAGAAAGAATTCAAACTCAAGGTAAGAGTTCATGTTTTTATGGTGTTCTTAACCGGTTACGTCCTCGGGTTTATGCTTATGTGTGATTATATGTGTTCGGGTATGTTTTTAGTGGGTTTCGAGGCGGTTGGATTCAATTTGCAAACGAGTTTGGAAGAAGCCATACTCAAGAGCTGCAAAGGTGAGTTCTAGGACCCCTCTTTCACCTGTTTTAACTGATTTTGGGGCTGGAAATGCATGAATGTATGTTTTCATTAACGGGTTTCGGACCCGTATGTTGAATGTGTGTACGATGACACTATGTTATGATGTGTGACTATGTTCATGCTTGGTGATGTTTCTAAGACTTAGTATGTATGATTTAAGCTTAGAACGTGATGAACGATGAGTTGAAATTAAAATTTGATGTTTAAGGCTTATTTGTTAAGTTCTAGAATCTGCATAAGTGTTGAAAAGTTAGTACGGACGAGTAATGGGAAGAAATGTGGAGGAAAAGTTAATGCGGATGAGTATAACTGCTAAGTAAGTAAATACGGATGAACAGTTAATTCGGATCTCAATGCGATGAGCATTGACTAAGTATGGAAATGCAGATGAAGTAAGTCAATGTGAATGAAGTAAGTCAATGCGGATGGGGTTAGTCAATGCGGATGAAAGTCATGCGGATGAAAGTCAATGTGGATGTGTATTGATTAAGATTGAGAAATGCGGATGAATATTGACAAAAGGGAAATGCGGATGAGTAAAGCCAATGCGGATGAAAAATGCGGATGAAGTAAGATCAATGCGGATGAACTATAGCAAATGCTAATGAACTATAGGAAATGCGGATGAACACTTAGACTTTTCTGACTTTCTGGGAAGAAGACAAATGTAGGCTTTGACTTGAGATGTTCCCGGGGATTTGTGTAAGTTGACTTTTGAGGTCATAGATGTTAAGATGGGCATGTAATGATGTGTGATTGATGCATATGCATAATGATGATGTATGATGTTGTATGATTATGCATGATGTATGTTATGAATGTATGACGATGCCCTGTATGATGATGATGACTGAATGTTATGTTCCTTGTGATTTATTTTTAGCTTTCCGTGGCTTTACGTATTATGTTAATGAATGAACCGAAAGTATTATGTAACGTAAAGTGAAAGATAATGAAAGAGGAACATGACGAATGAATGCATGCATTAATGAATGAATGAATGTAAGAAGGCTTGCAAGCAAATGTATGGAGGTGCACACCCAATGAATGTGTTAGCTCAACGGTGTGTGGGTTAGCTACCCCGAAGGATGCACATTGGGGTCCAATCTTTGTGATTGACCATACGAATGGGATCCTTGCCACTTGCCTTAGGTACTAGAGTAAGCTTCATGCACAATGTTCGGGGTATAGCATATGGCAATGATCCGAATGAAGAGAAAAGATAATGGTGAATGTGCTTGCCCTAGGTACTGGAGTCAGCTTCGTGCACAATATTCGAGGTCTATGAAAGACCTTAGGCCCAGTTACCCGCTTCGTACATGTCACTGGAATAATGAATGAATGAATGAAAGTAAGAACATAAGAAAGAATGAAAGTTAATGAATGAATGATGAGGATATAATGATATTATCTGTGTATAAGTATGATGTATGATCACATGAAAGTAAAGTATTGTTTTATTATAAAACTAGAACTCACTCAGCAACGGTGACTTTTATGCATTTTCCAGTTGCCAGGTGAGCATTGCTAAGGATGGCACGGGGCAACTACGTGGCATTTTTGGATGGCATCCACGTGTATAGCAATGATGTTTTTGCGATGTAATGCAAATCATGACATATTGTAACAGTTAACTACATTGTATCATTTTGCAAAAGATATCACTAAAATATGAAATGGTTTTAAATTATTTTGCTATGATGTTTTTCATAATTGTAATGAATATTTTATGTTTTTGTGTGATGATTTACAGTTGTAAGTGTCCCGGGAACGGGGCCTTACAAGTTGGTATCAGAGCCAAAGTTTAAGTGAAATGGGTAAATTTTCAAACTAAAACTTAACTTAAACTGAGAATGGGATGGAAAGGGAAGGGATGCCAATCTGAGTAGCTGCGTGCCATGAGGTATTTTCGTAAAGTTAACGGTATTACGTGCGTATGTTAGGTGGTTATGTGTTAATACTGATGTAGTCAGGATAGGTAATGCTTGGGGTATGAAGAGTAAAGTAAGTGGCTAATCACAACTGGCCATTGTAATTAGGGACTTACTATACTTGACATAAACAGAGCTGTTTCCTTGAATGACCGTGTTGGTGTTTGAATATTTCAACGTGTGTGTGAGGATGGCCGGTGGTAGATTATCTAAAGCTTCATGTTAGAGGTCGTGGTGCTGAACCATGCGTTACAAAAGGAAGGCCTAGGGCCAAAAAGGTGGTTCATGAAGAACCAGAAACCCCTCATCCGGAGGGCGGAGATGAGAGTGCTAACCTGAGAGCCTTAGTGAAGGAGGCGGTTATGGAGGAAGTGCATCAAGTCATACAGACGATCCTACCATCTGTGGTGACCAAAGTGATAAAGGTAGTTAGAGAGGGGGGGAGAAGGGAAAGGAGTAGACCTATAGGCAAAGAAGACAGCTCGAGACTGAGATAGTTCCGTCTGATGATGCAGACGAAGAGGGAGAAGAAGAGACTATACAAGAGGCGGCACGAGGCAGTAACTACAGAGTGTTATAAGATGCAAGCCCCCTACTTTTGATGGTAACGGCACTACGACTGCTGCTCAGCGGTGGGTGAGGGAAATGGAGGTTGTACTTGATATCATCGAGTGCCGAGAGGACGAGAAGGTGAAGTTCGCTACCCACTCTTTTGTGGACTCAGCTCTATGTTGGTGGGGCAATATTTTCCAAGCTGAGGGCAGCAGGGCCATTGGGAGAATGGATGGTCCGAACTGAAAAAGTTGGTGATTGATGAGTTTTGTCCTCACCAAGAAATGGACAAGGTCGAGAGGGAGTTTTTAGAATTAGAGGCGGGAATGATGACACACCAAGAGTATACCACAAAGTTCAATGAAATGGCACGTCTGGTGTCGAATCAAGTGACGCCTCTGTCACGGAAGATTAAAAGGTACATCTAGGGATTGCCAGCGGACATTCGCAGGCACATGATCACTGCTCGACTGAGCATGTTTAGGTCAGCGATGGATTTAGCTGGGAGATTGTATGATGAGAGGATTATGGTGGTGGTGATTGAAGGTAGTTGGAAGGGTGGAGGTGATAGAAACTAGAATGGGAAGAGCTTTGGTCGGGGTGTCGCCTCGACGAGTAACAAGAAGGCTCAGTGGATGACCGCCGTGTGGTCATATCTAGTGCGCGGTCAAAAAAGTGGGGCAAGTGTGGGAAGGAGCACGGTGGCAAGTGTAGATGGGGGTTTAATGTTTGTTTCAAGTGTGGGAAGCCTGGTCATATGGGTAGAGACTGTGGAAGTATGAAGTATTTCAACTTCGGGGAAAGTGGTCATATGAGTAGAGATTGTAAGAAGCTAAGAGCTGAGGGTTTTGGGGTGAAGAAAACTAGAGGTGAAGGACCAAAGGCGAGCGCCAGGGCATTCACGATGACACGGGAGGAAGCTAGGACGGACCTGATGTCGTGTCCGGTACATTTATCATGAACCAAACTTTAGCTTTTGTGCTATTTGATTCTGGTGCTAGTAAAAGTTTTATTTCTGCCACTTTCTGTGCTAAGCTGCCTGTTAGTAGTAGACGTGTTGATGCGCCTTCGATGTAGAAACTGCCATAGTAAGCCTACCAGCATTTTGAGATGATAGAGGGTTGTGATGTGGAGCTAGAAGGTCATAAGTTTCCTCTTAGACCGTTTGTGATGACCTTAGGTGGTTTTGAATTCGTTCTTGGGATGGATTGCTTAGCGGACTACGAAGCGAACATTGTGTGTCGCAAGAAGATGATTCAGCTATCAGCACCTGACGGGAGTTCGGTAACTGTTTATGGAGATCGGGTCACGATGATCTCGAAGGTAATCTTAATGGCGGTGGCGGGAAGGTGTATGAGGCGTGGATGTAATGCCTACTTGGCTTATGTAAAGGATGGGGATACGCCCATGCCACAAATATCTGATGTACCGGTTGTGTGTGACTTTTCAAACGTATTCACAGAAGACTTTCCGGACGTGCCACCTGATAGAGAGATTGAGTTTCAGATTGATCTGATACTAGGTGCCCAACCTGTTGCCAAGGCACCGTATCGGTTGGCCTTGACAGAGATGAAAGAGTTGATGGAACAGTTGCAAGAGCTACTAGATAAGATGTTCATCCGACCGAGTATCTCTCCTTGGGGTGCTCCGATCCTGTTTGTGAAGGAGAAAGACGGTAGCGTGAGGATGTGCATTGACTATCGTGAGTTGAACAAGCAGACGGTGAAGAACCGATACCCCTTACCAAGAATAGATGATTTGTTCGATCAGCTTCAAGGTGCTAGTTGGTTTTCAAGGATAGACCTTCGATCGGGGTACCATCAGTTGAAGGTGAAGGAGCAAGATATCCCTAAAACAGCTTTTCGCACGCGCTACTGTCACTACGAGTTTCTTGTCATGTCTTTTGGTTGACCAATGCACCAGCTGCTTTTATGGATCTGATGAACCGTGTGTGTCGGTCTATGTTGGATAAATCAGTGATGTGTTTATTGATGATATCCTGATTTATTTGAAGAGCGAGATTGAGCATGCCGGTCATATTCAGGGGTTTTGGAGACATTGAGGAGGGAGAAGTTGTATGCAAAATTCTCCAAGTGCGTGTTCTGGTTGCGTGAAGTTCAGTTCTTGGGTCATGTGGTAAATCCCGACGGGATTATGGTGGACCCGGCTAAGGTGGAGGCGGTGATGCAATGGGAATCTCCTAATACCTCATCCGAGATTCGTAGTTTCTTGGGTTTGGCGGGCTACTATAGGAGGTTTATCCAAGACTTCTCTAAGGTTGCTTCTCCACTAACTAAGTTGACCCGGAAGGATGTGAAGTTTGTATGGGGTCAAGCTCAAGAGAAGGTGTTCGAAGAATTGAAGGCAAGATTGACTCAAGCTCTTGTTCTGTCATTACCAGATGGGAGTGAAGATATGGTGGTTTATTATGATGCTTCTTACTCGGGGTTAGGGTGTGTACTAATGCAGAGAGGAAAGGTTATAGCTTATGCATCCTGATAATTGAAGTTTCATGAGGTCAACTACCCTACTCATGACTTGGAGCTGGCAGTCGTGGTCTTTGCACTAAAGATTTGGAGGCACTATCTGTACGGGACGAAGTGTACTATTTTCACCGACCATAAGAGCTTAATGTACTTCTTTGAGCAGAAGGACCTCAACATGAGACAAAGAAGATGGTTGGAGCTCATAAAAGACTATGATTGCGAGATCCACTACCATCCGGGCAAGCCAACGTGGTAGCTGATGCCCTTAGCCGAAAGGAGAGGCCCGAGCCGATTCGAGTGAAAGCTTATCAGCTGATCATGACCTCTGACGTGATGAATCAAGTCAAAGAGTTTCAAGATGAGGCACTAAAAGAAGATCATCTTAACTCTGAGAGGATGAGAGGTCTGGTTGCAAAATTAGGTGAAAACAAGTTTGGTGTTAGAACTCGATTCGGGAGAACGTGGGTTCCTCGTTTTGGGATCTACGGGTGAAGATTTTAGATGAGGCTCACAAGACTCGATACTCGATTCATCCAAGTGCCACAAAGATGTATCAAGATATGAAGAAAGATTATTGGTGGCTGGGTATGAAGCGCGACGTGGTGGAGTGTGTGAGTAAGTGCCTTACCTGTCTACAGGTGAAGGCTGAACATCAAAAGCCGCATGCGAAGGTCCAACCTTTGGATATACCGAAATGGAAGTGGAAGCACATCACCATGGATTTTATTACGAAGCTGCCATGTACTCCAAAAGGGTACGATGTCATATGGGTGATTGTGGACCGTTTGACGAAGAGTGTTCACTTCCTACCGATCCGCTAGACATGTTCATCCGAGAGGTTGGCGGATCTATTCATCAGGGAAATTGTAACTCGTCATGGTGTGCCGGTGTCTATTGTGTCCAATCGTGACACCCGGTTTACATCTAAATTTTGGAAGAAATTCCAAGACGCCATGGGGATGAGGTTACATATTAGCACGGCTTAACATCCCCAAACTGATGGTCAGTCAGGAAGGACCATTCAACATTGGAAGACATGCTTCGGGCATTTGTGATTTATTTTGGGGGAAGTTGGGATGACCACTTACCTTTAGCTGAATTCTCATACAACAACAGCTATCATGCCAGCATGGTATGCCACCATATGAGATGCCATACGGTAGGAGATGCAGAGCACCCGTTTGTTGGGGTGACATTGGTTAGAAGGAATTGGGGAGCGTCAAGGTAATCAAGGCTACGACTAAGAAGCTTGAGAAGATCAAAGCCTTCATGAAGGCAACCAAAGATAGACAGAAGTCGTATGCCGATAAACGACGCAGACCGATCGAGTTCCAGGTGGTTGACCGGGTTATGTTAAGATCTCACCTTGGAAGGGTATCATTCATTTCCGAAAGCGCGGTAAGTTGAGCCCGAGATACATAGGCTCTTTCCGAATCGTTGCTCGAATAGGACAGGTGGCCTATAGACTGGAGTTACCTGAAGAGTTAGGTGGAATCCACCCGACATTCCATGTATCTCATTGAGAAAGTGCTTAATGGATGAAGACATGATTGTTCCACTAGATGATACCGAAGTAGACGAACGGCTCAATTACGTGGAGCAACCGGTGGCAATCATAGATCGAAAGGAAAATAGGCTGAGAAATAAAGTGGTTCCCCTTGTGCGTATACAGTGGAAGCACAGGAAGGGATCCGAGTCAACGTGGGAGACTGAAGAAGAAATGAAGCAACATTACCCGCATTTGTTCAAGGAATAACGGTTTCAAGGACGAAACCTATTTAAGGGGGGTGGACTTGTAACACCTGACTATTTTTTTTGACAAGAAAGAAGAATAAAGTGAAGAAAAAGAATGAAAAGAAATAAAACCAAGTCTAGGGGTAAAAAGTGCCCAAAAGGACAAAATTTTTGAAAGGTGGGTGTAAAAGGTGGTATGGCTGCCCATATGTCACATACACCATTAATCTTCAGGTTTAGAGAGAGAGAGTAGCTGGGAGCAGCAAATTCTCGGTTTTGAAGGAAGAACAAGAAAGAATTCGAACTCAAGGTAAGAGTTCATGTTTTTATGGTGTTCTTAACTGGTTATGTCCTCAGGTTTATGCTTATATGTGATTATATGTGTTCAAGTATGTTTTTAGTGGGTTTCTAGGCGGTTGGATTCAATTTGCAAACGAGTTTGGAAGAAGCCATACTCAAGAGCTGCAAAGGTGAGTTTTAGGACCCCTTTTTTACCTATTCCAACTGATTTTGGGGTTGGAAATGCATGAATGTATGTTTTCATTAACTGGGTTTCGGACTCGTATGTTTCAATGTGTGTATGATGACACTATGTTATGATGTGTGACTATGTTATGCTTGATGATATTTCTAAGACTTAGTATGTATGATTTAAGCTTAGAACATGATGAACGGTGAGTTGAAATTGAAAGTTGATGTATAAGGCTCATATGTTAAATTTTAGAATCTGCATAAGTGTTGAAAAGTTAATGCGGACGAGTAATGGGAAGAAATGTGGATGAACAGTTAATGCGGATGAGTATTAACTGCTAAGTAAGTAAATACGGATGAACAGTTAATGCGGATGAGGTCAATGCGGATGAGCATTGACTAAGTATGGAAATGCGGATGAAGTAAGTCAATGCGGATGAAGTAAGTCAATGCGAACGGGGTAAGTCAATGCGGATGAACATTGATTAAGTATGAGAAATGCGGATGAATATTGACTAAGGGGAAATGTGGATGAGTAAGGCCAATGCGGATGAACAAATGCGGATGAAGTAAGATCAAAGTGGATGAACTATAGCAAATGCGGATGAACTATAGGAAATGCGGATGAACACTTAGACTTTTCTGACTTTCTAGGAAAAAGACAAATGTAGGCTTTCACTTGAGATGTTCCCAGGGATTTATGTAAGTTGACTTTTGAGGTCATAGATGTTAAGATGGGCATGTAATGATGTGTGATTGATGCATATGCATAATGATGATGTATGATGTTGTATGATTATGCATGATGTATGTTATGAATGTATGACGATGACCTGTATGATGATGATGACTGAATGTTATGTTCCTTGTGATGTATGTTTATCTTTTCGTGGCTTTACATATTATGTTAATGAATGAACCGAAAGTATTATGTAACGTAAAGTGAAAGATAATGAAAGAGGTACATGACGATTGAATGCATGCATCAATCACCAGCTAGTTAAAACACCCTACCCATCTCACCTATCCAACCTGAACCATTATCACAATCTCAAATAGCTAGTTAAACCACTCAGCCAATCTCTCCAATTTCACCCTCAATCACCCAGTCATCAACAACATGAACCTTCCCAACCTTAATCACCTGAGAGTGTGCATACAGAGCCTATCGCTGCTACTCAGTCTCAAACTCAGTTCAAAGTGGTGAGACTGAGTTGGTTTCTCAAGCTAGCACCATCCCACTCTCAATAACCAACTCACTAAAACCAACTCCATCGAATCAAACTGAACCTGTTTCACCAACCATTGATCTCCAGTAACAACTACAAAAACAACAACATCAAAAGAAGGAAGATCAAGTAGTTGAGCCCTGCTCAACTTCAGTAAGTGTAGCACCTACTAAAGTTTATGATGATGAGATTGCAATCAATATCAAGAAGGTGTAGAAGAAGCCAATTATGTTGATGTTGTTTCCTATCATGAAGATGATCTTAATGATAAGGACATCCCTGTAAGCAAAAGTTATTTGGTGGCTAAATATAAAAACTGGTTATCAAATCAAACAAAAGAAAGCAAAGAATACAAGAGTTGAAGGGTGTGATAAAAGAAAAAGGTGATCAGTTGATGAAATAAGAATCAAGACTAAAAAGATTAAGAGAAGATGCATAATGCAACAATAAAGTAATTGATGCACTACTTCAACAGGGAGAAGAACTTCAAGAGTTAGTAAAGCAGAAGTCTGAAAAGGAGAAGCTAACATTGAATATTTATCATGTAACCAACTCTCTCTATGCTCAATCAGCTTTATTAAAAAGGAAAGAAGAAGAGATTGATGAGCTAAAGATGAAAATCTGTGCCCTTGAATCAAATACTGCTCCATCAACAAAACTATCAAAAGAATCTTCTTAGACTTCTAAGCATCTTATTCTATACACTAGGAAGAGGAAGTACTTAGGTACTACTTAGATAAAGGTGATCTTATTCTCTAGAGCACACTCCTTCAATGGATGTTTCCACTTTAAAGCTTATATGTCATGTTGAAACTAATAGTGATGCTGACTGGAATGAGCTTACTAAAGAAGAGCTTCACAAAGAACAAGAAGAATCAAACGCTGATGATCTACTGATAAAAAAAGACATATTAGAAGAGAGCCTGAGTCAATTATGTATATGGCCCTTATGAACCATGGGTTTCCATAAGAAATGGTGAGGATAAATCTGACTAAATTGAAGAATCTACTGAAAGGATTTGAGCTTGCTAGATTCACGATCCCTAATTATGACTATGAAGCATTCATAACATTCCAATCTATTCAGAAAATCAAGAAAGGCTTGGGTCACTGTGATACAACAAAGCTTAGCAAATACAATATGACTTGTTGGCTACAGGGACACAACTACAAAGTGCACGACCTTAAGGGAAGAACACTTGGTGAGCTAAGGAGGATGATGTAGCATGTAATGGCTATTGAGTTGGAAAGTGGAGTGAGGTTCAGGACTGAAGCTTCGAAGTCTAACGCTAAGCAACACAACAAAACCCCTACTGAACCAGTAACAGTTAAAAGTAAAGACCAACACAAAGGGAAAGAAAAACTTATCAGAGAGCCATGACTAGTTATACCTGGAAAAGTGTGGCCACTGGGCATAACAGTCAGATAAATTACAGAACAAAAGTCTACCATGATAGAGCTATTTGATCACATCAGAAGTCCTAACTTTGTGGAAGACAACAAGATTATGGCCTTGAATTATGATCAAGAGTGGGATTGTACAATCATAAAGAGAACATATAGAAGGATTAAATTCTTCCATGATGTAGTATGAGTATTGTGCCTACCTGAAAGTGACCTCAAAGATCTACAAAGCTTAATAATCTCAAACTACCCAATTCACCCAAGAGGAAGAGACTTCTTTGTATTGGTAGAAAAATTAAAGACTAAATTCAAAGATGATGTGTTGAAAGAAGCTAAGAGAGAGGATGATGAGCACAAAAGAAGAACAGGAAGGATGAAAAGATCAAAATCCAACTCCTTTACATTGGTAGATGATGAGCTTTTAAAGAGGGTTGGATACCAAAACAAGAATGCAACAGTTGTTAAAAGCTTGATGGAAGTCAATATGCATACCCTATAACAGAATGGGGATATGTTGAGAAGACCAAAGAATTGGTGTTGTAGATGAATGCTAAAGGAAAGAAAGCTGAAAAGATAAGTGTCTTTGATATAGTGGAGATCAAGCTGCTCCACCCTAGCTACACTTCATACTTGCATGACAAATTCTTCCTAAAGCTGACTGATGAAAGAGCTCAGAATGATCTATGCCTATATGTTCACATGATTCAAGTGGTTGATAAACTGTATGCAAAAGTATACAAGAGAAGAAGATATGATATTGGACTGTTGAAAGGAGCTAACATTGAAGTATCGGAACTAAGAATCACAGAAGAAGATGAACTTGAAATAGTGCACAATCTGTGAAGTCGGTTTTTTCGCCGGATCGATAAACATCGGAGCATGTTCTTGACGGAAGGATAAACAACAGCACAAACCAAAAGTCAAACAATAACACGAACTATAATTGAATGGTTTCATTGATAAAACCTAACGATTACAAGTTCGTTACAACATAAGAATCAAGACTCTTGGCAAGGGGAAGATCGAGCATGATCTCCCCTCTCATCCGGCAGCCCTAGGCTCCGGGCAGACTCCTATCTCAACCCTTAACCTTCTACACATTAAAATTGGTATATATAGGCCTCGGCCCATATTAGATGCGACTGGGCCCATTCGTGCGATTGGACCATGCGTATGGTCCAATCATACGACTGGACCATGCGTATGGTTCAATCGTACGACTGGAACATTCTTATGGTTCAGTCTTACGAATGTCCCAATCGTATCTCTCAGTCGCACGACTGGTCCATTAGCATGGCTCAGTCGTACGACTGAGTCTCATTCGCATATGCTCCTGCAAATGACCCAGTTTCATGTGTTTACAACATATCAGGTGTATAACATAAGCCTAGACTATTCGACAAGCGACGGACACACTATATATGACTATATATGCTCCAACAAATTCCCCTTGTACGTTGCTTGCGAATAGTAGATAACACCTCCTACAATCTTCAGTCAATCTTTGCTCTGGTTGCCAATAGAATCAAACGAAAACCATTTTAGCCAACATTGCCGATCCGTCAGGTTACTACCACATCCCTAAAAATGAATTTAGGCACAATAACTTTCGTTTACTTTGCAGAACACCATCACAGCAGCAAGATTCCCCATATGACTAATTTTTCCAGATAATGATAGGAACAGTTTTCCATTGCTTCAATCTTCACACAGGCTAACCTGATTAACATCACTACCTGCAGAAATTCCCCCTCACATTAAGCATATCCCAATATATAGATGTTGTGCTCTCCTTGCGTCTTGACACGGTGTATTGGGCAAAAGGTTGAAGGTTCCAATCCACAGCTGACAATATCAACCAAATCAGCACACACGAAGATTCATCATCGGAAACCGGTTCACATCATCACTTTCTGATTACGTCTTCACTTTCTATATACAAGGATTCCCCTAAGAAGCAGAATCATTCTGTGCGGATAAATATAACTTGATTGGCCCATAAGTAGTCAGATGCTCCTGACTACCCCACACATCAGCAACAACTGCTGACATCTTCTCTTCTCTCTTTCGTGTTCCAATTACATTCACCTATTCTGGAAATTCGACGAATAATGGGGTACACATCGAACTTATTTGACAAACGAACCTCTGGGTGAATATGCTTTGCTCATCTTCAAATCCGTGCAAGAAGGTGTCCCAGACTTTTTTTTTTTCTGGAACAAATGCGAATGAGTCAATGCGGATGGCTCATTCGTGCGATTGAACATACGACTAGTCCAGTCGCACGACTGAACATACGACTGGTCCAGTCGTACGAATGGCTAATTCGCATGGTCCAGTCGTACGAATGGTCCATTCGCATGGCCCAGTCGTACGAATGGTCCACTCGCATGGCCAGTCGCATGAACGGGTCTGCACGCAGATTTTCAGATCTGCAGCCGCCAGGGCTGCCCAAAACCCTAATCTGATGAATTCAACATGAACCGAAACAAAGTAGACATCATCAGATTCGAAAGGGTGACAGGAACGTGGTTTCGAATTCGATTTCAACATAGAAGCAACACACGTAACAAGATGTGAGCAAAACACGAAGAACACGAAGTGGGTTTAACGTCAAGATCTGAAATTCAATCCAGAAATCAAGAGCTCGGTTGCTAGAATGATTGTTAGATCATTCCAGCAGTAACCGGCTCTGATACCAATTGTGAAGTCGGTTTTTTCGCCGGATCGATAAACATCCGAGCATGTTCTTGACGGAAGGATAAACAACAGCACAAACCAAAAGTCAAACAATAACACAAACTATAATTGAATGGTTTCATTGATAAAACCTAACGATTACAAGTTCGTTACAACATAAGAATCAAGACTCTTGGCAAGGGGAAGATCGAGCATGATCTCCCCTCTCATCCGGCAGCCCTAGACTCCGGGCAGACTCCTATCTCAACCCTTAACCTTCTACACATTAAAACTGGTATATATAAACCTCAGCCCATATTAGATGCGACTGGGCCCATTCGTGCGATTGGACCATGCGTATGGTCCAATCGTACGACTGGACCATGCCTATGGTTCAATCGTACGACTGGACCATTCTTATGGTTCAGTCTTACAAATGTCCCAATCGTATCTCTCAGTCGCACGACTGGTCCATTAGCATGGCTCAGTCGTACGACTAAGTCTCATTTGCATATGCTCCTGCGAATGACCTAGTTTCATGTGTTTACAACATATCAGGTGTATAACATTAAGCCTGGACTATTCGACAAGCGACGGACATACTATATATGACTATATATGCTCCACTTGTGGAAACTCTAACAACTAAAGAAGACATTTTGGGATAAGTTTTGATACACTACAAAAGATATGCAGAATGGAGATCAAATACAAATATGATGATCAAAAGGAGGCAGTATCATATTTCAACAAGAAGATGGTATCAAGAATGAAGGAGCTTTTAGTTTTGAAGAGCTTATTACAAATGTCTAAGCCTAAGGGGGGTATTATTAGATCTAGGAATAATAGATCTAGATTATTTTGTATAGGATTAGAACTTTAATCAATGCTTGTAATGAATAATTGAAATTTTCATTATTTAATGTATGCATTATGTATATAGGTTAACCTATATATGTGTTGATTTATGTGTATGATGGCAGATAAATCATTATACTCGATCATTTTGTGAAATTGACTAAGTGTAAGAAACATCTACGGATGAAAATTTGCGTTCTTCTGTAGATATGTTTCTTACAAGCCAACTATTCGAAGATTGTCTGCGGATGAACAACCAATTCTGGAGTTCAAGTGAAGAATTCAAGTAGAGTTCAAGTGAAGACTCCTACGGAAGAGCAAACTCTTGCGGATAAACAAGCACCTGCGGAAGACAATCCAGCTGCGAGTCCAAACTCTTGTCATTAAATAATACAAGTGTTACAAATCAAAAAAGTCAACAAGACAATTTCGAATCCCAATAGATTTGGTGTTCCCTTAACAAAATCATAATTGTCTATAAATATGAGTCCTAGGTTTCACATCAAGGATGGACGAGCAACTAGACGACAAACATAAAACATCACATCGATTCACACAATCAATCAAACACAAACCCTAGCAGCCGTCACATCAATACCTCACCAACATCAACACGTTCGAAACAATTATTATTCATAGCATTCATTATTTATTCATCTATAATCATTAATCAGTTTTAATGAAATACTTTTGAATCAAATCTTGTTTGTTTATTTATTATGTTGATATCATTGTGTTTGTCGTAATCAACATTTATTTAGTTTAATATTCATTTATAAAACAACTAAACAATGGTTAATGATCATTCCGCAATCATTAACTTGATTTGATTCTAACAGTTATAATTCCTGATTGCGATCCTTGGATTCACACCCTCTGCCCTTCATTCCTGGTCGTCTTCTTTGTCCCAAAGCTCTCTGCCCGCGGCTTCTTATAGTCCTTGCTCATGTGACCCTTTTCGCCACAGTTGAAACACCTCCTCGCACCAATGTTCTTCGCCACATGTCCCGTCCTTCCACACCTGAAACAGACATTGGATCCCCATCTCCACTCCCAACACATTTCTTTCCACACTTTCCATACCTTTAAAACCCCACACTACGCATGACTACACGCTAATCATCCACCCTTGCATCCTTGTAGTTTGCTGGAGCACCACCCCGACCAAACTGCTTCTCGTTCCAATTCCAGTCACCACCACTGATGGGGTACGGATAGTATATATATTATGTATATATATATATATTATATATATATAATATATATATATATATATATATAATATATATATATATATTATATATATATATATATATATATATATTGATAATATTTTACACACATATTCAGTTTTAAATGGTTATTACAAGTACTAAACACACACACAAAAGGCAAGTGTACCTGTCGTGTGGTATATAGTATTGGTGAGAACCAAGTATCAATCCATGGACACACCCAGCCTACTCAACAAACATAACGATTTGACTATCAGATTTGGTTTTTGTTAAAGAAATGATAAGTTGCAATGGAAAATTATTAGGGTTTAACAATAATGATAAAATTAAAGTAAACTAAGATTTGAAGCGCTTGGATTTAAAAACCAGGGAATAAAAGTTATCATCCTACTTAGACTCCACTAATGTAACTGTGACGAATTGGTGGTGTAATTTAAAGATATGGATTAATGTAATTGTGTTAAAGTTAATAAAGATGATCTGGCACGATTTCTCATCTATCCTACTGCTGTAGTGACTAGGATCATGTCAGGTTGAGTTTTACTGCTTAGATCAAAGCCCTAGTAATGTAGGTAAATCTTTTGTGACCTATTTGACATATGATTTCTGAAAACATAACTTAATGTTACAAAAAGAGTTGATCAAGTTCCTTCCTAATATACCATTAATTTTAGAAAACCATAACAATTACTGAAGATTTCTCAAAATAATAAAAGCGAACCCGCAAATGATCAGAAAGTTAAAGTGGTATGATTTCTAATAACCATGTCTAGTTAATTAGCCATGTATTTATTATGAAGACCAGTTTCGCGAATGAAAGTTAATCATATGGTTTTTCAACTTTGTATGACAATCACAATCACAAACCATAAATTTATAACTTCCCGTTCAAATATGGATGCTACCCATCAATAGTTTTCCCAAGACTACCATAACATTAACACAATATTTATCACACCATTAGTTCATCACAAATTACATAAGTTTCATCCGATTAGGATGATAAAAAGAGTTTAGCTCATAATGAGCTTAAGCATAACAACAGATAACATAGAAGATAGATATGTAATCATCGGTGAAGTGGAACAATCAAACCGATAATCCACAATGGATGACGTTTAGACGATCCCAAGCTTCTTCCAAGTGTTGTATGCACCTCCTGAGCCTCCAAATGACCTTGAAGTCTTGATTCCCGAGAGAGTTCTGTAGAGTAACTCTCCCACCAAATATTACCAAAAATGATGAACTTAGGCTTCTATTTATGGGCTTTATGGAGTGTTTAAGCACGGCCCCGTGCTAGTACAATACTTACGAAAGTTGGTCGGATCGTACATGCAGGTTGTGTCGGGCACGACCTCGTGCTAAATGGGGCACAACCACGTGTTGGAGGTGGGGCACGGCCCCGTGCCTTATGGGGCACGACCCCGTGTCTACTTTTAGGGAACAGTACTTTTGTCCTGTCAGATGTCCAAATACGTGGGTGTGTTAATTTAGCATGGGGGTGTGTTTCTGGCAAAGCATGGGGGTGGCTTAAAGAGGCACGACCCCATGCTTGGACTCCAAAGCTCGGATTACTTCAATTTCTTGCTAAATATGCTTCTTTTGTCCATCTTGCCCTTTCAAACACCTAAAAACACAATTTTACATTTTTAAGTATATTTTCATCATTTTAAGGAAGGTATTAAGTAATAATGATGTGCTTTTGATAGGATTTTTATGTATAATTTGGAGCACATCAAACATCACCACACTTGAACTTTGTGTGTCCTCAAGCAAAAATCACTTGAAACGATGAATCCACCAAAAACCAAATAAATCAAATTATAAACATGTTTTTTGAGAAATACACAAGTAAACATTATTTTCATCCAAATATAAATATTCCAAGCATATGTAAAATGATATCCTAGCAAGTAATAGATTGGTTAGTGAAGATTATTATCATGTAAAAATCCACACTTCTCACAAGATGTACTCACACTCGGCTAAATATATGGAGTCGTAATAAATATTAAGTATGACTAATACACTCAATTGCCTAGTATGAATACGTGTGAAATCATAAGCTTGTTAAGGGATCAAATCTCCACCTACTTAGATATTTACTTGCATAAATCATTAGGTCTTTGATGTGTTGTAACTTGGCTCGGGCTCGGGTAAGGAATATTTGGAAAAAGTGGCTAATTGTTGACGGTCTTGGCTTATTTTTTTCTAACATAAACTACAAGTAAAGCAATAAAAGGTTCCCTATACAATACTTCAAGCTAGAAGGGATATGCTAACTTGAGGACTCGTTTAAAGTCAGATTGTCAAGACCGTATTTTGCTTTCAAGAATCATACTTCATATTTTACCTGAAGATACACAAACCTTTCCTTTCTCAAGGATCGTTCGGCTTGAAGCCTACTAGCACCCAATCGGATTAGTTCTGTGTATTCGTATTGAGATTCAGTTTGATTATTTTTTCATTTTCCATTATGAGACCAATTTCCATAATTTGGGCATATTTCATATCTTTTTGCCCATCTCTTTATAGTACTTTTTGAAATTCCACAAAATGGCGGAACTTGTTCCTTTTTTTGCCATTTCTTTCTTGCGTCGAACATGAGATTGAAAATTTGTTTGCGGATTTCCGGGGAAAGTCCCGGTTTTGCGTGATGAAGGCAACAAAGCAAATTAAAATCAAAAGAATGCATTCTAGTTCTTTAAGGTTTGCCGGTAAAAGACCAATTTGTTTTTTTAACGAGCCAAAAACGTGTCTTCAACAAAAAACGGCTTTGTTGAAGGCTGTTTTGGTTAAGTGACATGGTGGTTTAGGTGATTGAAAGATAAAAACGTTAAGCTCAACGGGGCTAGCTAAAGTTGATGTTCGGGTAAGGAAAGTTAAAGAGAATGGTCGGGGCTCGAATGGTTAAGGTCACCTAGTGCCTAACTCATTTTTATGCAACAAATACTAATTAAGGTCTTGAAATGAATACCCAAAGCAAGTTCTAGTCACACGTATCATATGGCACCCTCAATTAAATCCAGAATGAAAGTAGAATTGCAATTGCAAAAGCTGTTTAAGGCTCAAAAATAAACTCACATATGGATGGAATTGGATACAAGTGTTTCATTTTACATGATTAAATATTTTACTAGATTAGATTATTGCTTTTAAAAATATCACAAAAAAACATTTTCAATTTTATTTGGACGTCATGAATTTACTTTTTTATTTCTCGTAAACGTATATTTATAATTTGGTTTATTATATTAAGTTTTTGGTTTCTTCTCACAAAAATTACTTGTTAAGTGATCTTTTCCTAAAATTTTTAATTTTGGACCTTTTTAGCAAAGTCAAATGCATTACTCTCATTCCCACACTTAAAATTCACATTGTGCTCAATGTGATTAAAATAATTAAGATCGAGAAAAGGGTAATGAAATAACTCCCATAAGAATGATGAATTAGTCTCTTGTGTTTGGTTGCCCTTGCTTTGGTAGAATCTTCAGGATCACCTGAAATGTCACCAATTTATTGAAAGCATTAAAATCCTAAATACACAAAATAAATAATAAAAAAAACAAAATGACATAAATTACAAAATAGAGTGGCATGAAACAACTGATCGCCTTGCATAGTCGCTGATGGTTTGGGTTGACTTGTAAAGGTCTAACATTATTGGGAATTCCCTTGTACGTGAACTTGAAGATCTAGCTCCGGCTCCTTCCGGCTGTATTGGCATGTCGAGATCCATAATTATTTCTTCGGGGTCCACCGGATCCCAGATTTGTCCCTTCTTATTCATGAATCTCGGCTGCCCATTTGGTAGGCTTGTCACCATGTACATACTTGTGCAAATGCTCAAGTCTAACAGTCCTGGCATCACTCCTTCAGTTCCCTCAGTGTTATAACCATAGCTCTCGTATAAGTTCAAAATCCAGCTTCCTCCAAAAATGGCTATTGGAGCACCTACAATCGCATTCCTGGCAAAAAGATTACAAAACAATACCCAATATTACATGGCAATAATTAACCATACAATATAAAATGAACAAGTCCCACAAGTAACAACTCCCTCGCTTTGACCACGAGCTGTTATGGAATGACTAAGTAACCGATGAATGTATCGCAGCAGCGGGTCTCGTATTTGACTGCTTTTTGTTTTACTCGAGTTGAACCCTCCGGATCCAATCCGTTCCCAAAATGCTTTCCTTAGTGCACCATTTTCCGCGTCTTTACTTTCCTCGTCCGGGAAGGTATGGTATGCCGGCATTCCAGATATTGCTTCCTCCTACATTTCCTATTCCATGTAGATCCCGAGATAGATACCAAACAAGGCAATGGATGTTTTGTGCCAATGTCCAGCAAGTCTGAATGAAACTGCATTGTTATCCCAAGGTTCAGAGTCTTTCATGCTAAATTTGAAAGATGCTAAAAATTCAAGAGTTAGTTCATAAATGGAAGGTCTATTTTGTGAGAATAAACGCTTCCATTGAACACTTAATAATGTTTTGTATTTTTCTAGCCGTCCGACTGCCGCTAGTGTTTCTTCGTTTGCTTGTAAGTGGGATCTTTCGACCCTTTGTAGTAGTCTTTGAAGTCTATCATGACACCATCTCTCGCGGTTCCCTTAAAAACATAAGTAGGGATGATTCATGATCCTGAAATTTCAAAAATAAGTTAATCTATACAAAACAATTTCTTGAACAGTTCAAAATGGTAGTGAAAAGCATGTATTTTTCAAGACATAACATCATAATGGTTCAACTATGTTCAAAAATAGTTGCGAATTATCATCTTAGGAAAAATTGTTGAACATGGGGGGTGCGTTTTGTGATAAGTGGGGGTGCGGTAAACATGGTAAGGCATGGAACCTTGACTCGAGCATGCGTGGTTGTGTTTGTAAATCGTTGTTAAGCATGGGTTTGACATTTTCTTGATTTAAAAATCAAAGATTATACGTTTATAATTTTAATCATTTGTTAATAATTCAAGATACCCAATAATATATTTTGTGTTTAATACCACTTGGGAACTTTTGAACATGATTAACAAAGATTTCACCACGAATTATGAAGATAGTCTTGTTAACAATAAAAGAAAACAAACTAATTAACTAACTAAACATACTAATTAACATTAATCTAGTTACAATAATAAACATGAACAAGTAGGTTGAAAGCATTTATCATTTCATAAAACATTTAAGAACAAACCTTTACACATAATTGCTAGGATTTCGGTTGTTTAGAGACCTAATCACCTAACTACATCTAAATGACTTTCATAATCATAGGAATTAGCATACTAAACTCTTGATCAAATACTCTTGAAAGAACTATAAAAAGATGAAAGAAAAAAATGCAAAATAAGGTGAAAAGAAAGGTGGATACGAACTGATGAGGCAATGAAGTCGGTATTTATCACGCAAAATTGAAGGGGAACAAGAAAAAAGGCTGAAATATGTCAGCTTGTGCCATTTTTTGTCAAACATGGGGGCGTGCCTCCCTAGGCACGGGGCCGTGTTCAAGTGTTGAAGCTCGGTTTCAGTTTTTTGTTGTTCCGTTTTTCAGTTTCGCGTGTTACGCAATTTTCCCGGTTACGTTTTATCATTACCAAATCATCAGAAAAGATACGAAAATAGTCCTAGAGTTAATAACACAAGAGAAATTGAAAATTACATTTCCTAAGGTCCTACGGTTACATGATACGTTAAAGCAGAGAATCCAAAACAGCAAAACCAGACTCTTTAACGCGCAACATCGCACTTAGCACATCATGAAATGCTTCTAAAAGAAACCTCCACACATTTCATGTGGAAGGTTCGGGATGGGATAGTGAGAAGTGCGGTTGCTTAATTCCACAAGCTGCCGGTTAATGGAGATGAGTTCCTTGCTCATCTGTTGAACTTTTTGGATAAGTTCAGCTAAGTGTTGGGACGCAACGAGGTTCATTTCAGTTAGTTGCTTAATTAGTTCATGCAGCTTGAAGAAATAGTCTTGAGTCGTTGGTTCTCGTGTTTCAGAACGCGGTTTCTTCACAGGATTCCAGTTAGAACTTCTGTGACTTGATTCTTTCATTTTTTAGATGTTTTTAAACAGGAGTGAGTGTGATGAAAGAATGGAACAAGTGTGGTATTTATATACAGGTCATGGAAAGTGAACACGGGGGCGTGCTTGGCTAGGCACGGCCCCGTGCTTGTCAGAATTCGTCTTAAATTCGACCTGCAACGTTCCAGAGTCGTCAGCGGAGAACGTGGAAAAAAATTTTTAGAGACACGGGGGCGTGATTCATGAGGCATGACCCCATGCTTGTGCTTGTGAGATCCTAAAAACTGTAAGAAAAATCAAGGAAAACTTATGTACAGGTCATGTGTTTAAGTTTCGGGTCTTCGGCATGACCCTTCCTCATAATTTAGCTTTTGTCAGGGCGGAGGCGTAGTTCCTTCAAGGGAATCTTGGGTGGTCCATCGTTATACGGTTTCGAACGATGACCATTCACTTTGAAACTTAAACCTTTGTGGTTATAAATTTCAATGGCACCATTTAAAAATACGTTTTTGATTGTACAAGGTCTAGACCAAGGTGATTTCAGCTTTCCAGGAAACAATCATAAACGAGGGTTGTACAGTAAGACACGTTCTCCCACTTGAAATTGTTTTGTGTTCTTTAATCGAGTGTCATGGAATTTCCTTGTCTTTTCTCTGTAAACCCTAGTGTTTCCGTATGCTTGTTCCCTCAATTCCTCCAATTCATGAATTTGTAGGAATCGATTCTTTCTTGTAAGATCTTGGTCCAGGTTTGCTGCTTTAATTTCCCAAAAAGCCTTGTGCTCTAGTTCCATAGGTAGATGACACGACTTCCCATAGATTAGTTTGAACGGTGTTGTACCGATGGGAGTCTTATAAGTTGTTCCAAAAGCCCATAATGCATCATCTAACTTTGTAGACCAGTCCTTGTGGTTTTGACCTATTTTTTTCTCAAGGATTCGTTTAATGCCTGGTTAGTGACTTCGGTTTGCTCATTCGCTTGTGGATGGTAAGCAGCTGTAAAGCGATGGTGAACTCCATAACGTGCCATTGCTCGTTCTAGCTGGTTGTTACAGAAATGAGTTCCTCGGTCACTAATTAGAGCTTTGGGGGCACCAAAACAAGAGAATAGTTTTTAAGGAATTTGACAACGTTTCTTGCATCATTAGTAGGCAGGGCCTGAGCTTTGGCCCATTTTGAAACGTAATCAACTGCTACCAATATTTAACGATTGCCAAATGACACGGTAATGGCCCCATGAAATCAATACCCCATATATCAAATATCTTGCATACTTGAACTAGTTTCTGAGGCATCTCATCCGTGTTGAGATATTGGTTGCTCTTTGACATGCATCACAGGTGCGTACTATGTTGTGAGCATCTTTGAAGATCGTGGGCCAATAAAATCCAGAGTCAAATACTTTCTTGGCTGTTATGGTCGTTCCATGGTGTCCTCCTGTGGGTCCTTCATGACAGTGCCTTAAGATTTTTTCTGCTTCTCTTTCATATACGCATCTTCGAATGAGTTGGTCTGCATCGATTTTGAACAGATACGGGTCCTCCCAATAGTAATGTTTGATATCAGTGAAGAATTTCTTCTTTTTTTAATAAGTCATTCCTTTGAGAAGAATTCCGCTTGCAAAGTAATTTGCAAAATCGGCGAATCAAGGATGTTCATCGATTAAGGATTGAATGTGCATAAGGAATTCGTGAGGAAAATTGTTGTTTATTATGGCTTCCTCAGTTTGTGAAGGACTTGAATCCTCAAGACGCGAGAGATGATCAACCGCTAGATTTTCCGCTCCTTTCTTGTCATGAATTTCGGTGTCAAATTATTGATGCAGAAGAATCCAATGAATCAATCTTGGCTTTGCATCTTGTTTGCTGAACAAATAACGAAGGGCTGCATGATCTGTGTTAACAATTGTTTTTGAAAGGATTAGATATGTGCAAAATTTGTCAAATTCGAAACTACTGCAAGAAGTTCTTTTTCGGTGGTGGTGTAGTTTTCTTGTGCGTCGTTAAGGGTTTTGCTCGCATAATGAATTTGGTGAAATTTCTTGTCTTCCCTTTGTCCTAATACGGCTCCTACCGCGAAATCGCTTGCGTCGCAAATGTGTTCAAATGGTAGCGTCCAACCTGGGGAACCATGATTGGAGCGGTTACCAGCCTCTCTTTAAGCAATTTGAATGCACTAATGCATTTGTCGGAAAATACGAATTGAGCGTCCTTCTCGAGAAGTTGAGTCATTGGTCGAGCGATTTTTTGAGAAATTTTTGATGAAATGACGGTAGAATCCTGCATGACCTAGGAAACATTTGATATCTTTCCCGGTTGTGGGATGTGGATGTTTAGAAATAGTGTCGAATTTCACTTGATCGACTTCAAGCCCTGCTCGAGAGATTTTGTGTCCTAATACTATTCCTTCCGTAACCATGAAGTGGCATTTTTCCCAGTTTAAAACAAGGTTAGAATCTTCACATCTAACCAGCATCTTTTCTAGATTTTCAAGACATTGCTCAAATGAGTTCCAAAGATGGAGAAATCATCCATGAAAACTTCGATTGAGTGTTCAATCATGTCATGAAAAATTGCTACAATGCATCTTTGAAATGTAGCAGGAGCATTACACAATCCAAAGGGCATTCACCGATAAGAAAATGTGCCATATGGACAGGTGAATATCGTCTTCTCTTGATCTTCAGGAGGAATAGGGATTTGAAAATAACCTGAGAAACCGTCCAGGAAACATAGAACATTTTTCCAGATAATCGCTCAAGCATTTGATCAATGAAAGGAAAAGGGAAGTGATCTTTCCTTGTGGCGTCATTGAGTTTGTGATAGTCAATGCAAACTCCCCATCCGGTAACTATACGAGTGGGAATAAGCTCATCTTCTCGTTAGTTACAATAGTCATTCCTCCTTTCTTTGGAACAACTTGGACGGGACTGGCCCAAGGCGAATCAGAAATAGGGTAAATCAAACCGGCATCTAACAGTTTGATTACTTCTTTCTTCACCACCTCTGCATGCTCGGGTTTAAACGTCTTTGAGGTTGAATGACGGATTTGAAGTTCTCCTTCATCAATATTTTATGAGTGCAAAAGGATGGCTTGATTCCCTTGATGTCCATGATATTCCAAGCAATTGCTCGTTTGTGTGCCTTCAACACATTGAGCAACTTGTTCTTCTCATCAATTGATAAGACAGATGAGATTATAAGAGGAAGTTGAGATGTGTTTTCAAGAAAAGCGTATTTGAGATGAGATGGAAGTTCTTTGAGCTCTAAATCTGGAGGATCTTCTATTGAAGGTTTGGCTTTCGGTTCTAGATCTTGTTCAATGATCTCAAATGCTTTTTGATGAAGTGTTGTTTCATCAACTTCAATTTTGGAATGATTTGGTTCTCACAGATGGGTTTGGTGATTTGGACTTCTATTAATTGAGTGTTGCAAGCTTCATTTTGAAGAGTTTTCTTCAAATGACAGCTTATGATCGAATCGCAAGCATCAACGTAATAGAGTGAGTCATCATGATGTTGAGGGTGTTTCATGGATTGGCCTATATCGAAAGTTACTTCCTCCTTGTCTACTCTAAGCATGAGTTTGCCTGTACAAACATCAATGAGGGCTCGAGCAGTCGCTAAGAAAGGTCGACCTAGGATAAGAGGAACATTTTTGTCCTCATCCATGTCAAGGATCACAAAATCAACGGGAAATACAAATTTGTCAATTTAACTAAGAGATTTTCAACGATGCCCCTCGATATTTGACAGAACGGTCAGCTAACTGGATGCTCATACGGGTACGTCTAGTTTCACCTAAGTTTTATTTTTCAAAACCGCATAAGGCATAAGGTTAATGCTTGCACCTAAATCAGCTAATGCATTACTGACAGAAATATTTCCTATGAGGCAAGGTATGGTGAAACTTCCTGGATCAGTCATCTTTTTAGGTAGTTTGTTTTGAAGAACTACAGAGCATTCCTCATTCAAAACCACGTGTGATAACTCTTCCAGCTTCTTTTTGTTTGACAAGCCACCTTTTAGAAACTTAGCCTAGTGTGGCATTTGTGCTAAGGCCTCCACCAAGGGCAGATTGATGTGGAGTTGCTTGAACAACCCAACGAATTGTCGTATTGTGCCTCCATTCTTTGTTGTCTCAAACGACCTGGATATGGAGGTGGTGGAACATAGGGTGGTGGTGGGACATAAGGTGGTGGTGGAATGTATTTCTTGGCTGGTTCTTCAATGACAACAGGTTGCTTTTGCTTATCACCCGCATTACTTGGAGTTTTAGTTTCTACTTCTTCAAGGATGGGTTGTAATGAGGGTGCATCACCTTGAGTGGTTGTACCACTCCTAGTGGTGATGGATTTGACTTGAGTATTAGGGTTTCTCATAGTGTTGCTGGGCAAAGCTCCTTGAGGTCTTTCAAATAGTTGTTGTGCAATTTGACCTACTTGGTGCTCTATGGTCTGCAATGATGCTTTGTTGCTTTTGATGTCAGCTTCGTTTCTTTGGAACCTCTCCTCATTTCTTTGATCAGATTTCTGGATGTACTCATCTGTGGCTTGTGTGGTTAACAACAATTGCTGCAATAAGTCTTCCATTGATGATGCTCCACAGTCTTGGCTGCTTGAACCTTGGTATGGTGGTTTCTATTGTTGGTAAGGTGGCCTTCGGTTGAATCCAGATGATTGTTGGTTATTACTAGCCTCTGTAATTCGAGTTGCTTCTCAAATTTGAGTTGTTGTTGTATGAGTTGCTTGCGCCTCGTACGTAGTCAACATCTTCAACTACCATAATGCCTTGTGGGCATTCGTTGGTCTTGTGAGAACTTCCACATGTGTTGCATCGCGTTGGGGGTTTTTTTAGCTCGTTTTGCAATTGTTTGAATTTTTTGGTTAGAGCTTCTAATGGGGCTACAATTAGGGTTTTAGAGTCTACTTGATGGAGACCTTTAGAACTGGGTTTGGTCCTTAAAGGATAGTAGGCAAAACTTTTCTTCGCTGCTCTTTCTAAGGCTTGGTATGCTTCTGTTGGTGTGACACTTCCAAATTCTCCTCCAGCACTTTGGTCTACCGCTTGCTTGTGGGCTCTGCTGATTGCATCGTAAAATGTTTGACACTGCAGCCACAGATCCAGTTCGTGATGTGGGCATCTCCGAAGGAGACTTTTATGTCTCTCCCATGCTGCATGTAATGATTCATCGTCGTCTTGGCGGAAACTTGTGATACTGCTTCTTAGTTTGGCAGTGCGATCGGGTGGAAAGTATTTCAAAAGGAATTGCACAGCCTTTCCACCCATGTGGTGATGGAACCAGGCGGAAGTGAATCAAGCCAGTCAATGGCTTGACCTCGAAGTGAAAATGAAAAAAGTCTTAGTCAAATGGCGTCGTCTGAATAGTTATTGATTTTAAAGGTAGCACAGATACAAAGGAATCGTGAGATGTGAGCATTAGGATCTTCGTCTTGTAACCCACGGAACTTAATAGAGTATTCTATGAGTTGGATAATACTAGACTTAATCTCGAAATTGTTGGCCGCTATTGCTGGTTGGACAACACTAGACTCATAATGATCTGTTGATGGTGTGGCGTAGTGTGTCATCTTCATTTCCTCGTCTTGGTTAACCATGTCTTCTTCGGATGGTGTACCTTCCAAAATGTCTTCTTCAATGAATGGTGCTGCTTGTTGTGATCTTTTGCGCAATCTTTGACGGAAAAGTCGTTCGGGTTCTGAAAGAGGCGGGACAAGTTCGAAACTAGACGAGTCAGACATACACTACCTTAAAGAAGCATAAACTAACTAAGGCTTAAAATGAAACTAGCAAAGGTAACTAAACTAACTAAGGCAAAGTACCTAAAAAAAATAAAAATGAAATTTAAACAAAAATATTAACAAGTTATATACAAGATAATCAAAAATTTAGTTTGTCTTTCAAACTGCCTTGTGGCCCCAGCAACGGCGCCAAAAACTTGATGGGTGCGGATAGTATATATATATTTTGATAAATATTTTACGCATAGATTCAATTTTAAATGGTTATTACAAGTACTAAACCACACACACAAAAGGCATGTGTACCTGTCGTGTGGTAATATAGTATTGGGAAGAACCGAGTATCAATCCGTGGACACACCTAGCCTACTCAACAAACATAACAATTTGACTATGAGATTTGGTTTTTGTTAAAGAAAATGATAAGTTTCAATGGAAAGATTTTAGGGTTTAAAAATAATGATAAAACTTGCACATACATGTGTCCCTATTTTCTGAACTTAATGTAATATGTTTGTATTGTCTTACACATTGTAATTGTACAGGTACCTAATGAAATACAATATGGTGGTTGTGCTTATATAATGTTGAATATTTCATTGGTTGGTATGTAATAACACTTATTGACTTACTATATAGTTGTGGTTGTTTGAATAATATCTAAATCAATTATGATTATGAAACATATTCAAACTTAATCATATGAAGTTGTCATGCGATTGGCCCATACTAATGGACCATACGCATGAACAACTTCATGCTAATGAACCAGTCGTACGAATGAACCAGGAGACTGGATCAGTCCCACGATTGAGACATGAGATTGACTCAGTCGCACGACTGAACACTCAGTCGTGCGGATGGATCAACTGCATGACTCAATCGCACGACTGAACCATGCAAATGGTCCAGTCACACAATTGAGAAACCTTAACCTATAAATACACTTAAATCGTGGAAAAACGAGACACTTTGAATAATTCGATACCTACACGTACACTAGCCGTCCAGAGACCTCTAATAACCTCTTCTAACTTCAAAGATCATAATAGATCGATTGCTAATCGTTCTTAACATTTAGATTCAATCTTTAATTGATCCTATGTGCGTTCTCACTGATCGGATTGCCAATCGAATAGGATTCCGCACTACTTGATTCGGTATACTCGTAAATCTGTTAGTATTCGTCCAGTACATGATGCTAACAAGTGGTATCGGAGCATTGGCTCTAGATTTACGTGTGATTCAATCGTTTTGATACAAAAATTGTGTTTTTACTCTCAAAAACGCTATTTTTTGTGTCAAATCGGGTTTTAGACGTCTCCTGATCGTAAAGTTAAGTTTTTTCCGGCATACGGCAATTACGCTTAGCAAAAATTTGTGTTTTTGTGTTCAAACACCTTAAACCTACGAATTTTCAAAATCTAGCAGGCCCAGTCGCATGATTGACTCATCGCTCGACTAACTTCATACACATCCCCTATAAGCACGATTGGAGTCATTCGTACTTCCATTCGTACGACTGAGAAGCCTATTCGCATTGTTCAACCACATTAGTTCATTCGACCAACTGAATCATCCGCATTGTTTCAGTCGCACGATTGAACCATCCGCATAGGTCAATCGCCTGAATAGCCCAATCGCACACCTTTATTCAAACTAATACAAAAGTTTGGTTTAATGTTAAAGTTAATCGCAATGGAAGACCAATACTCAGCATTCATAGCAGAGAGAGACTCACGTATACAAAACTTACTGCTACTGGAGAATGAAGTGGGGTATCACAACAAGACCCCAAAGCTAATCACATTAGACGAATACCCACAATGGAAGCAACGTTTGGAGATCTACTTAAATAGAGTAGATCCAAATCTGTGGGAGTCTATAGAGACAGGGTATAACATGCCTGTAGGAGCTGATGGTGTCAAACTCACAATTGGTGGCATGACTGACGGACAAAAGGTGAAATACAATGCATAAAAGGTCTATGCTTTGCTCACACAGTCAATTCCGGAGGATATTTTCCATCAATTCTTGAAATATACACAAGCAAAGAACTTTAGGATGCATTGCCGAAAAGATATGACAGAAACGCATCACTGAAGGCCATAAAGGCTAAGGCTTTAAAGAAGGAGTTTGACAACTTCTCCTTGATAAGAAAAGAAAGCCTAGATGATGATATTGACAGGTTCTACCACTTGATGAGTGAGATGCACACTCATGGAGTGTCGACGTCAATAGAGGACAAAGTGTCCAACTTTGCAGACGGGCTGCGAGAGAAATGGGTGTCATTTGTCTCCAATCTCAGACATAATGGTATGCTAACGAAGTTAGATATCAATGACTTCATTCTAAAGCTGAGAGAGGATGAACCAAGAATGAAGTACAGAGCTCAAAAGGCTTCTTATGATCAGAATCCTGCACTATACAACGCGACCCCTCAAGCCAAAACATCTAGAGCAACTCTTGAGATAGCTTTTGTATCAAGCTCATCTGGTCCTTCACCAGCATCAGCTTTAGGGTCAGAAGCGTCAGGGTCGTCTAGTACCCAATACATTGCACCTGAAGCAAATGCAGCAAAGCTGAACACCGAGAACTTCGGCAATGTGACAACTAAGGTAGCTAAAGAGCACATGGATCTCTTAGCTGCAGTAGTCCACTCCTATGATGGACTAATTGCTGGAAAGATTGGAAACTACCACCTGGTAGATGAGGACTATGAGCAGGTGGATGAGACAGAGCTGGAGCGGATGGACATAATGTGGGCCTTAGCCAGTGCAGTCTGGAGAGCTAAGAAGTTTGTCAAAAAGACCGGACAAAATTTGATTGCAACTAAGGACACTACCTTCGGCTTTGATAAATCCAAGGTAACCTGCTTCAACTGCGGTGAGAAAGGGCACTTCAAAAAGGAGTGTGTGAAGCCAAAGAAGACTGGCAATAGGATCCTTTCTCCTCCTTCAATCGTTAGGATAAACCCACTAGCAGTCCTACTTCATCAAGCAAGGATCCCAAAGACTTGACTGCTCATGATGATGAAGGACAGGACTGGAGATTTTGGTTTTTCTCACCGGGAGAATCCAATATCGCTAGTGTGGAGGACACTGATGATGACTCTGCCAGTGAAGGAGATATTACAGTCGAACTCGCGATTGCAAACTCAGAGGAAATTGCACGAGTGGTCAACTACCTCCCTAAAGAAGGGAAAACTACAACAACATGAGAATCACCAGCTCCAGAAACACCAGACTCTGCATTGATGGCGAATTTATCAGGACCCGCCCAGGTAAGTACTATGGACCAACTTTTTATAATCATGCTTGTTCTGTTTTTAATAAATTTAGGGAAAGCATGATTTAAAATTTTCTAGGTTATTAGATCATAATCATAACTTAGTTAAGGACCTAGAACTATGCACTGAAGCTAACAGAGTTTCAAAACAAAATATGCATAGTTACAAAGAAAAGATAGACCTTTTGAACAAATAGCTTAGGGAAACAGAAGTTATAGCCTTTAACCAAGCTAATGAAGGTACTATCTAAACTCCCTAGAGGACACTAAGAAACAAAAGGCAGTTTTAGAAGTAGAAATAATTCCCAAAAACAAAAACTGCATGGTTGGACTAGTTCTTCACACAGTCCAAAACTTAGTGAGAGAGAGAAACAACGAGGAGGGATTGGGTTATAAAGTGTTTCCACCACCACATGAGATCTTGATGAACACAAAATGTAAACCAATTAATGATAATCCAATCAAGGATCATGTGGTGTCCACTCCTCTTATAAATGATCCAGATTCCACATGTTCATCAAATGAATCTGGTAGTAAACAAAAAGAGGCCACTTCTAAGGCAAAAGGTAAAATGCCTTGCATTAATTTGGAAAAAGAGTGTGAAAAGGTTAGTATAAAGTCTGGTTCAACAATTGTCAAATCTGAACCTAAAAAGACCAGTTATGTTAAGCAATCACGTGCATCATGTCAAAGTCCAGAAAATAGAAAAGAAAAAGATGTTAAACATGTTAAAGCAATTAACTTTGTTAAACCAGACAAAACATCTAAACAATCCAAGTCAAAACCCAAACAAAGTAAGGTCACCCGGGTATCTCATACATCTCCACAAAAAAAGTTAAATCGTAAGGTAGAAAGCAGATTTTGCTACAGTTGTGTAGAGTATGGACACATTGCGTCTCATTGTCCTTACTATCAGACACCGAGGAGGAAAGTTGAACTTCCTAAACAATAATCTAGCTTTTTTAAGAGGAACTCAGTTACGCCACCTAAAAGAGATAGTGAACCTAAAGTTCAACACATTAGCCAGTCGTCTATTTATCACAAACAGGCCTTACACAAAGCTGGCTTATGGAAGGAGAAATAAATTCATTGTCTGATAATGAGAACAAGAAGACATCTGAATGATCAATCGGTCACATTTATGATGTGTGATTCCTCTGGAAAACCCAAGCCAATGAAGGCTTGGGTCCCTAACCTAAACTAATGTTTTCAAACTGAATGTGCAGGGTGTTCACTATAGTGCTGAAACCAACACATGGATTATAGACAGCGGAGCATCTAGGCTTATGACAAGGAACATGTATCTCTTATCAAATGTCAAACAGATAAAAGGAGGTCACGTTTCGTTTGCAGGAAACAAAGGTGGGTACATCACAACTCAATGGGAAGTAGGTAATCAGAAAGTGAAGTTTGACAAGGTAAACTACATTCAACAACTTCAAAATAACTTACTTTCTGTTTCTCAAATCTGTGATAAAGACTTTATGGTAGTATTTGACAACAAGAAGTGCTATGTCCGGAAAAAGGACTATGTCATCCTGGAGGATCAAGTCTTAATGTCTGCCTCAAGATATAAGGACCTGTATGTCTTGGATCTATCAAAGGCCTCCACAACGGATCATGAAGTTCAATGCTTCTTGTCAAAAGCTACTGAGAAGGAATCCATCTCCTGGCATAGGAGAATGGGACACATTAATCCACGGAAGATGAATCACTTGATCCAGAATGATCTAGTGAGAGGAGTTAACGTCAACAACTTCCAACTTCTGGATTTCTGTGTTGCGTGCAAGAAGGGCGAACAGACAAAAAGTCTCATAAGGAAAAGAAAGTTCACTCTATTGAAATTCCTCTTGAACTTCTTCACATGGATCTGTTTGGTCCAGTCAGTACGAGAAGCATTGCAGGCGACTTGTACTGCTATGTAGTTACTGATGACTACTCAAGATTCACTTGGGTGATGTTCTTGAAATCCGAATCAAAAACATTTGAGTCATTCAAGGAATTATTAACTACTCTAGAGTCCCTATACAAGTTGAAGGTATGTCAAGTGCGTTCAGACAACGGAACCGAGTTCAAGAATCAATGGATGGAGGCTTATTGTAAGGAAAAGGGAATTGTGCATCAGTTCACCTCTGCCTACACTCCTTAGATGAACGGCGTTGCCGAAAGGAAGAATTGCAGCTTGATAGAGACAGCACGAACAATGCTAGCAGACTCAAAGCTGCCTATCCAATTTTGGAATGAAGCAGTTGCAAATGCATGTTATACACTATATCGGGTTCTCGTAGTTAAACGCCATGGAAAGACGTGTGATGAGCTACTTCAACGACGTAAACCTAATCTAGAGTATCTCGAGCCGTTTGGCGCTCCGTGCACTCTACTGAAGAAGACTCAGGAGGGAAAATTTAGCAAGAAGGCTGATGAAGGTATCTTTCTAGGATACAACATACCGAACAAGAGGGCTTAGAACAACTCTACGGGTCAGGTAGAAGTGTGGTGTATTGTTGATGTTCTGAGATACACCACACCACCTTCTTTTTCGACTATGATGGATTCTTCGAGGCCTTTAACAGACCTCTCTCCACTTCTGATGATGAGTTAGCAACAAAGATGATGTATGATGTTCTAAACACACCATCTCACGAATCTACATCATCTGGACTACAAGGCGATTCATCTAACAACTCAGGGGGAGCACTTGAAGATAATGAGTCTTCTTTTGATGAAGAAGCTGTGGAGACTGATCAGAACAATCAGGAGCAACAGGTTCCCCCTACCAATAGTCGACAAGCATTTGACATTGATGCCTCTACATCTTCGGAACCTCAGACTCCTACTGCCTCAGATACTGAACCGAATGTTCATAATCTTGATTTTGAGGTAGTTGTTCCAACCACTCTTGGATCATGACTAAATGTGTATCCTCCTTTGGATAATGTCATTGGAGATGTGAGATCAGGAGTTCAGACCAGAAATCAGTTGTATTCAGCTGATTATGCCTCGATGATGGAAAAAGGTTACCTTCATGACGATGCATATCGTTGCTTTGTGTCTCAGTTCGAGCCAAAGTATGTTAGTGAAGCCCTAAATAATGAGGCATGTGTGAGTGCCATGCAAGAAGAATTTCTCCAGTTCAAGAAGTTAGGTGTATGGACTCTGGTGGATAGACCTAAAGGTGCTAAGGTCATTGGCACAAAATGGGTCTTGAAATGCAAGAAAGTTGATCAAGGCGTGATCATCAGAAATAAGGCTCGACTTGTTGTTCAAGGATTTTGACAAGTCGAGGGCATAGACTACAATGAAGTGTTTGCACCCGTGGAAAGAATGGAACCAATCCGTATCTTCCTTGCCTACGCATCGTATATGAAGAATAAAGTTTATCAACTTGATGTGAAGTGTGCATTCCTTCATGGTGAATCAGAGAGACATTGTACATCAGTCAACCCAAGGGATTTGAGGATCCATATCATCGGGACAGAGTTTACAAACTCGACAAGGCTCTGTATGGGCTTCATCAAGCTCCTAGAGCCTGGTATGAGAAACTCTTGACTCACCTTGTGAAACACGGTTTTCGCAGAGGGGTCATTGATTATACACTATTCATAAAGAAAAGGATAGAGATTTACTGCTTGTCCAAATCTATGTCGATGACATAATCTTCGGTTTAAAGAACGAATATCTATGTAAAGAGTTTGAAGCAGTAATGAAGGCTGAGTTTGAGATGAGTGCCATGGGAGAGATGAAATTCTTTCTTGGGTTATAGGTGGATCAGACACCAAAAGGGATTTTCCAACATCAGACCAAGTATGTAGGAGATATTCTATGTCGGTTTGACATGGAGAATGCTTCCGCAGCTCGGACTCCACTAGCTACAAACCATGATGTAGCACCCGACGAGAATGGTGATCTGGTCGATGCCACCATGTATCGAGGTATGATTGGATCTCTCATGTACCTCACTGCGTCAAGACCTGATATCATGTACGCAACATGTTTATGTTCAAGATATCAGGCAAAGCCAAAAGTTAACCATCTGATAGGGGTCAAAAGGATCTTTCGTTATCTGAAGGGTACTCCAACACTTGGGTTGTGGAATCCTCATGACGTTGACTTCGAGCTAACAGCGTATAGTGACTCGGATTACGGTGGCTACAAGATGAACTACAAGTCTACATCAACGGGATGTCAATTCTTTGGGAGGAGATTAGTGACCTGGCAGTGTAAAAAGTAGACCTCGATTGCTTTGTGAACCTATGAAGCCGAATATGTTGCTGCTGCAAGTTGCTGTTCACAAATCATATGGATTCAACAACAAATGCGGGACTACGGTTTGAAATTCTCTTCTACTCCTATTTTTGTTGATAACTCTGCTATGATCGCAGTAACTAAAAATCCGGTCCAACATCCTAAGACCAAACACATCGGCATAAAATATCACTTTATACGTGATTGCTTTGAAAAGAACCTAATCGATGTGATTAAAATAAATACTGATTTTCAACGTGCTGACCTCTATACAAAGGCTTTTGATGAACCATGTTTTTTATATTTGTTAGAGGTCAACGGCGTTAAAAAAAGTGATGTAATTCCTGAAAATGACCATGTGTAGTCCGATGCGTATTGTCCATTTTTCTTTTAATTTTTATTTTCTTTATTTATTTGTTTAACTTTAAGTTGTTTAATTAAATTAATATAATTCGGTCGCCTATTAAAATCCTAAAAAGAATAAATCGGTTACGGTTTTAGAATTTTAGGGGGAGAATAGGTCAGTTAGTAATATTACCAAAAAAACGAGGGAGGAGGAGATGCTAGCTGATTGAAACTAGATCATATTTTTGATACCGATTCAATGAGTTTGGAAAATGATAATACACAGGAACAAACCACTTGGTACTTTAAAAGTTTAAATAAAAAATATGCGAAGTTCAAAGTATAGTCTGTGTAGTCTGAGCAATATAAAAGAAAAAATGATAGTAAAACTAGCTACTACTAAGGTAACACAAAGAAAGTAGACCTAGAGGTTGTTAGACCACAGATGATATGTCGGTAGATTCAACACAATAGATGATTAGACCTTGTTGGTGATCTCAAGAACAAACTAAGTTGTTCAATAAGCTGTGGGTTAACATCTTATCCCTGGTTAACACAATCAACAAAATTCCAATAAGGGGTGACGAGCAGAATAAGCGGCACAAATATGAGCGTAAGACCAAAATTTGAGCAAAAGCAATCAAACTAATAACTTATGTTGTTGGTGAGAACTGTGCAAAAAGATTAAAATTGCTCAAACAAGAAGATAGGTTATGTGCCTCTCTGTTGTGCGGTTCCACTGACCTGAGGATAAGCATAACCTATATATTCTAGACTTCATTGTTGTTTGCCACCTCTTTGTTGTACGGTGGCACTGACCTGAGGCTTGGCTTATCTCTGAAAGTTCTAAGAATAGTTTCTTCTTGAAAACTATCATGAGACCGCTCAAAAATCTCCTGAGGAATGTTGATTACCATATACGTGTGGGATCCACAAATGCTTGTTGAAATAATCAAACCTTTAACTATCACTAATCTATGTCAAAAGTCTGTGTATGGATTTAAGAGGACCAGTATACTGACAGTCATCGTGGCTACAATTCCTGAAAGTCCAAATCAATGTGGGGATCTAAAAGTACTAGTATGATTTTTTAAACTTGCTAATGACTCTAGATGAAAAACAAGAATTGTGAAGTCGGCTTGATCGGTAAACTTCCGAGCGTGTTCTTGACGGAAGGATAAACAACAGCAAATGCCAAGACACAATCAATAACACGAACTATAAAAATTGGTTTCATTGATAAAACCTAACGATTACAAGCTCGTTACAACATAAGAATCAAGACTCTTGGCAAGGGGAGATCGAGCATGATCTCCCCTCTCATCCGGCAGCCCTAGGCTCCGGGCAGACTTCCTCTCAAATCCTTTATCTCTCTACACATTGAAACTGGTATATATAGGCCTCGGCCCATATTAGATGCGACTGGGCCCATTCATGCGATTGGACCATCTGTATGGTTCAATCATACGACTGGACCATGCGTATGGTTCAATCGTATGACCGGACCATACTTATGGTTCAGTCTTATGAATGTCCCAATCGCATCTCTGAGTCGCACGGCTGGTCCATTAGCATGGCTAAGTCATACAACTGAGTCTCATTCGCATATGCTCCTACGAATGACCCAGTTTCATGTGTTTACAACATATCAGGTGTATTACATTAAGCCTAGACTATTCGACAAGCAACGGACACACTATATATGACAATATATGCTCCAACAAGAATCACGCATCAAAAGGTGTTGATAACATGTCCTAAATGATTTGACTTGCCTGTATGATTCCAAATTGAATTGGTCCATTTATGATCAAAATAAATTGAAGCTGCCTATTCCGGAACCGGATCCATTAGATTAATATCTTAGGATTTACACCTCACACAAAACGTCAAAAAAAGTTTTAGTTTTGTATTTCAGTTTAAGTCTTTTATCTTGTTTAAATTTAGTTAATTCAGTTTGTTTGATATCGGACTACGCCATGGAATTCATTAGGGGAGTTAATTATCTAAAAGGGTCATGTCTGAGATGACCACACATGTTTTCAAAGGTAAAATCAGTCACATCTGAGGTGACAAATTGCTTAAAAGGATAATGTCTGAGGTGGTCATAAGGTTTTCAAGTTAAAATGATCATGTTTGATATGATCAAATGCTCATAAATTTTAATCAAATTCAAAAAAGGTTTAAGTGAGAAATGGTCATAAAGTCAAAATCATGAGTATGATCCAATCGCTTGAGTCGACCATGAGTATGGACCAACCATACGAATGGACAATACTCATGCACTAAACAGCCAAATGGCACATGAGTATGAACAATTCACCCGAATGGCTTATCAAAATGAGCCAGTCGACTGAATGGAACTGTGCGAATGATTTAGTCGCCCGACTGAATCCAGTCGGCCGACTGAATGTGATCGACTGAGCCAATCGCACGACTGAGGTCCATTCGCCCGAATGAACCGAGCGAATGGATCCGTCGGCCGATTGAAATCATATTCAGTATAAATAGTGCCACGGTCGATCGCATTCAACTCATCACCCCCAATCGCCCTAAAATTGCACAGCTTACCGTTACTTTGCCAAATTTTCATCTGACCCAAATGTCTTGCGTATTCTCAAACTCTGACCTTTGTTATTGATTATACAGGTAAAATGCAGTGTGATTATGCCACAAATTCCTTCAATTAGACTTCAAAATCAAGAAATTAGCCCTAACAAGACCCGAGACCTTAAATTGACTAATAACCTAACTAAACAAAGTAAAATGTTGAAATAAAGGTTATTAGGTTATTAGTATAATGAATACGAGTCTAAAGAACCATTACATGACGTCTAATTTCAAGAATTGGTTATAAATCGAATCAAAGTCGACCGAAGAGTGGGTCATGCGACTGGACGCCAGGATGAACTCCAATCGCATGATTGAGCTGGTCGAATGGCTCAATCCACTTAATGGATCATATGAATGAGCTCAGTCGGCCTACTTAACCAATCGTTGGCTCAGTCAACTGGTTGAACTCAGTCGCCTGCTCAGTCACTCGACTGAATCCAGTCGCATGCCAAGTCAACCGACTGAACACAATTGCATGGTTCAATCGCATCAATGAACCAGAATGAATTCAACCAAGTTAATTAAAACTGATTTGTGTCATGTGGTTAGCTAATGTCTATGTGTCTTATGTTACAGATTGATGGCGGACAGATGGTCCATCAACCCCAAGCCCAAGATATGTGCTCATTTAGATTCTACGACTCGGAATGGTGCTGAGTTTGCAGGGATCATCGCTTTCCTCAAGTGATCTAGGATCCACAAGGCGATATCTACACCATGCACTCCCTATAGGTATATTTAGTAGGACTTCTGGGAGGGGGCATCGGTTGACCGCTCTCATGAGCCGTACAACATCAGGAGTTCTATCTTTGGGATGGATATAGAGATCACTGCTGAGGACATTCAGCGTGTGCTTGGTTAGGTGATGATGCAGACCACCCCACTAGACTTTGCCCACTAACGGTGAGAGGGTGCTTCTTGAGGATAAAGTACGCTGGGGATATTAATGCAGGGATGCTCACCAAGAGCAACCTGTGTCCCCGGTACAAGTACTTGGCACACGTCATCCTCAAGTGCTTGGGATCGTGAAGAGGTGAGTTTGATGATCTTTCAGACCATATTCAAAATGCCTACGTGGCACTGGTACTGAACCACCCTTTCATCTTTTCTTGCATGATATTCTCTTACTTGGTAGAGAATCTGGAGGGGAAGAGCACAAAGGGTTTCTGCATGTACCCTAGGTTTTTACAGATGATCTTTGATGAGAAGCTACCCATATTGCCTAAGGAGAGCCAAGATGTAGTGGCATTGGAGATAATGGACAATATGACACTGGGTCGTATGAAGGTATACCGGGGAAAGCAGGTCAAACCCCCAGTAAAGTGACTCATCGGCCATCTAGCCAAGGTGGACTACGTGGCGCCGGGAATGCGTAAATGGCGCCACGTAGACAGTGATTTGGATATCGAGCAGTTGGAGCTCCCTGAAGATGACTCTGACGATGATAACAGCGGTGATAGTGGAAATGCAGGGCCCACTCAACTGAGGGCCCCCACTACTGATATAGCATCTCTAGCATCCACCCAAGGTGGAACAGAGGCTGCAGGGTTCCATCAGGACTTTCGTCTTGATGAGGAGGAGACAGATAAGGAGCCCTTGACTCGAACTGTGGGGAGTCGGGTGGTTTCCACCGACCGAGGTATTCGGGAGGTTGGAGGACGCCCTGGAGAATCTAGGGAGGCTGACACTGATCCTACTTATGCTCCGATCAACCCAGCAGTGTTCCAGGGGGAGCATCCACCTCGACGGGCAAGAGGAAGAAAAGGATGGCTCAGCCCATGGTTTGAAGAAGAAGAGGAGAGGATGACTTCATTACCACCACTTCCACCTCTCCACCTACTACCACCACTACCACCATTCCATCCACCACTTTATCTACCACCTCACACACCACTTCCATAATCACTCCACCACCACCTTCATCTATACCACCCCTAATCTTCACCACTCCACCACCACCTTCATCTATACCACCCCTAATCTTCACCACTCCACCACCACCTTCATCTATACCACCCCTAATCTTCACCACTGCCACCACCACCACCACTAGCCACCATGCAGGACCGTCATCTTACCCCTCCTATCCATCTGGATCCACTCTAGCTCCTTGTGGGGTAGAGGAACAGCTCTCGGCACATAACCATATGGTGTTGAAGCTTTTGGTAGCCGATGATGAGAAGACTGCCTAGATTCGTCAGCTAGTAGAACTTACTATTGCACAATCTCTGCAGATATCTTAACAGGCACAACTGATAGAGCAGCAGGCATAGTTGATAGAGCAGCAGGCACAGCAGATGGCTACTTAGAGCTCAGAGATGTCCCAACTCCAGGAGCAACATGTCCAATCAACAAAACGGATAGAGGAGTTGGAGGTGACCAAAAAGACCATCATGCTGAGGCTCAAAGGATCAAAGGATGAGCCCTTAAAAATCAAAGAAGGAGATGGAGATGATGGTGATGATGATGACAGTGATGATGATGATGATGGTGATGATCAAGGGCAGGATACTGGTGTTGGTGATGATGTGATGATGTTGATGATGTTGATGATGATAATGATGGAGATGGTGATCCTTCTGTTGTGGGTGCCACATCGGCAAGTGAAAGGAGGACCAAGAGAGCTCAAGACCAAGGTGCCTCCACTTCAGCTCCATGAGCAGAGGAGCACATGATACAAGACAAGAGCAATGCTTAGTTGTTTATGTTATTTAAATCATGTGTATTTGAATCTTGTACCAAATTAATGTAATTAATGTTCATATTTATTGTTGATGTTTACTGCTTTGATTGTTGACTAATGGTTGATGTGTTACATGTTTTAAATCAAGCAGATCCAAACTATAAAAGAGATGAATATGATGTTGCTCCTCTCTAACAATCAAGACTCAGCTCAAGATGATTCTTGATCTGCAGGGTATAGTCGGCAGATCAGTGAATTACACTCCTGAAGAAGGAGAGATAATTCATGATCTCACAGACGAGCAACTTGCTGAAATATTCCGACTCAATCCAGATGAGATCGTGAAAGATGCTCCAACAGTCCATGTGGAAAGTGATGACGAGCTCAAAGACGTTGATGAGATCGAGATTGAAGATGTCACGGACCAACACTATCCGGAGTACACTGGCATTGAGGGTAATGTCGTTCCCAATCTGGGCGACAATCTTGTCAGTGAAACTTTTGAGACTCTAGATAGAATGGAAGAAGAGTCTGACAAGAAAGAAGATATGGCCCAAGCCTCGAAAGCTGAAGTAAATATCAGAAAGGCTGAGTGAGCTGCGTGCTTTGAAGAAATAAGAGCCCAACGTAGTGTTTCAACGTCAACTGTCCGCACCAAGCTGTACAAAGTGAAGAAACATCACAAGGTGTCGGGCAAAATCATAGCATGGGTGTATTTTGAGGATCTCAACGTTTATGCAGTTAAACATGAGAAAGGGATTGAGTACTTTAGGTTCCCACATGACCTGAAGACTCTTCCTGGATTTGAGCTAAACCAGTTAGCAAAGTTAAAATTGCTATACACTGACCCACGCAAAATGTCAGACTGGTTTGAAACAGCTCTAAAAAGAGAGTACCACACCAGATGGGTCAACTTCAAAGCTCAACAGCCAACGAGGTATATCAGACGGTCTGAGGTTGATGCCATTACTGGAAAACCGGAAATAGTGCTGAAGTAGAGTCCTCCACACACAATGTCTAAGATCCCTCTACGGGAAATGCCACAGGACTTCACTCCACACTTCAAATGGTGGTACTATGATTGGAGGACAGGAGAGGTAGTCATAGGTTTGAACAAGAATGGTGTAATGGAAACCATCAAGGTGTTTGACCTAATGTGGCTTACAAACTTGTCTACAGATGATGTCTATACATTATACAAGTGGCCATTGTTCTATGACTCTCAAGATATTATACAAGCTCTACAGTTTCAGAATGTTATAAGACTCAGTTTTGCTTTTGAGATACATGCTGGAGTCACTAGAGAAGAGATGTACAAGAAGTTTGAGGAACACATGAAGGATGTAAGACATTAGACGTAACTAGGTCAAAGGGGGAGTTTGTAGATACATGTGTCCCTAGTTTCTGAACTTAATGTAATATGTTTGTATTGTCTTACACATTTGTAATTGTACGGGTACCAAATGAAATACAATATATGGTTGTGCTTATATAATGTTGAGTATTTCATTGGTTGGTATGTAATAACACTTATTGACTTAACTATGTAGGTTGTGGTTGTTTGAATAATATCTAAATCAATTAATGATTATGAAACATATTCAAACTAGTCATGTAAAGTTCCCATTGGATTGGCCCATGCTAATGGACCATACGCATGAACAACTTCATGCTAATGAACCAGTCGTACGACTGAACACACAGTCGTGTGGATGGATTAACCGCATGACTCAATCGCACAACTGAACCATGCAAATGGTCCAGTCGTACGATTGAGAAACCTTAACCTATAAATACCACTTAAATCGTGGAAAAATGAGACACTTTGAATAATTAGATACCTACATGTACCCTAGCTCTGCATAGATCTCTAATAACCTGTTCCCACTTCAAAGATCACAGTAGATCGATTGCTAATCATTCTTAACGTTTAGATTTAATGTTTAATTGATTCTACGTGCGTTCTCACTGATTGGATCGCCAATCTAATAGGATTCCGCACTATTTGATTCAGTATACTCATAAATCTATTAGTATTCGTCCAGTACACGATCCTAACAAAACTAAAGTAAACAAAGATTTGAAGCGTTTGGATTAAAAACCAGGGAATAAAAGTTATCATCCTAATTACACTCCACTTATGTAACCGTGATGAATTGGTGGTGTGATTTAAAGATATGGATTAATGTAATTATGTTAATGTTTATAAAGATGAGCTGGCACGATTTCTCGTCTATCCTGCTGCCGTAGTGACTAGGATCATGTCAAGTTGAGTTTTACTGCTTAGATCAAAGCCCTAGTAATGTAGGTAAATCTTTTATGACCTATTTGACATATGATTTCTGAAAACATAACTTAATGTTACAAAAGAGTTGATCAAGTTCCTTCCTAATATACCATTATTTTAGAAAACCATAACAATTACTGAAGATTTCCAAAATAATAAAAGCGAACCCGCAAATGATCAGAAAGTTAAAGTGGTATGATTTCTAATAACCATGTCTAGTTAATTAGCCATGTATTTATTATGAAAACCGGTTTCGCGAATGAAAGTTAATCATATGGTTTTTCAACTTTGTATGACAATCACAATCACAAACCATAAATTTAAAACTTTCCGTTCAAATGTAGGTGCTACCATCAATAGTTTTCCCAAGATTACCGTAACATTAACACAATATTTATTACACCATTACTTCATCACAAATTACATAAATTTCATCCGATTAGGATGATAAAAAGAGTTTAGCTCATAATGAGCTTAAGCATAACAACAAATAACACAGAAGATAGATGTGTAATCATCGGTGAAATGGAACAATCAAACCGATAATCCACAATGGATGATGTTTAGATGATCCCGAGCTTATTCCAAGTGTTGTATGCACCTCTCGAGCCTCTAAATGACCTTGAAGTCTTGATTCCCGAGAGAGTTCTACACAGTAACTCTCCCACCAAAGCTTACCAAAAATGGTGAACATAGGCTTCTATTTATAGACTTTCTGGAGTGTTGAAGCATAGCCCCATGCTAGTACAATGCTTACGAAAGTTGGTCGGCTCGTACATGCAGGTTGTGTCGGGCACGACCCTGTGCTAAATGGGGCACGACCCCGTGTTGGAGGTGGGGCATGGCCTCGTGCCGTATGGGACATGGCCCCATGTCTACTTTTAGGGAACAATACTTTTTGTCTTGTCAAATGTCAAAACACGAGGGTGTGTTAATTTAGAATGGGGGTGTGTTTCTGGCAAAGCATGGGGACGTGCTTAAAGAGGCACAACCCCATGCTTGGACTCCAAAGCTCGGATTACTTCAATTTCCTGCTAAGTATGCTTCTTTTGTCCATCTTGCCATTTTAAACACCTGAAAACACAATTTTGCATTTTTAAGTATATTTTCATCATTTTAAGGAAGGTATTAAGGAATAATTGATGTGCTTTTGATAGGATTTTTATGTATAATTTGGAGCACATCAACCACCCTTCTTGCTCACCTCAGCCACCACCACCTCTCGCTTATCATACAACCTTCCAGCCAGATCAACCACCGACCTAAACGTGCTTGGCCGGGCGACGATCATATACCTGCAGATATCCACCGGCAATCCTTGGATATACCTCTTGATCTGTCGTGATAGAGGCATCACCTGATCCAGCACCAACCATGCCATCTTATTAAATTTGGTGGTGTACTACGAATGCGTCATGGTTCCCGCCTCCAACTGCAGGAACAACCTCTCAACGTTGTCAAGCTCCCTATGAGGACATAATTCCTTAATCACCAACTTCTTCAGTTCACTCCACCTCATCCTACCAATTGCTCTACTACCCTCATCCTGGACAATATTGTTCCACCAACACAAAGCCGAGTCCATGAATAAGTGAGTGGCAAACTTCACATGTTGATCCGCCTGACACTTGCTGATATCAACACCCTCTCTCTCACCCACTGGTGAGTAACAACTACAGTGCCATTGCCATTGAAATTCAGAGGCTTGCATCTTTGAAATGTCCTATAGTTACAGCCTCGTGTTGCCTTATGCATAGGCTTTTCTTCCTCCTCCTCATCACGAAAGACAACCATCTTAGTCTTCGGTTGCTCACTCTCTCACGAGGGCCTCTTACTCTCCTTCCTTTCACCTTTCCTTATAGCCTTAATCACTTCAATGACCACCGACGGTAGGATCGTCTGCATGACCTAGTGAACATCCTCCACAACCGCCTCCTTCACTGAGGCTCTCAGGTTAGCACTTTCATCCCCACTGTTGGAGCTGTACAAGATAGTCTATATTATCAACACAGTCAAAGTAAACAAAAGTCAACGTCATGGTCAATCAACAAAAGTCAAACCAGACACGTTCGAGATGAAGAACCGAGATGAGACGTTAAAGATCTAGATGACAAGGAGTTTTATTGTAATAAATATATTTTGTGTCAACAAAATAAATTTAAATATGTTTTAGTCATTTTTATGTTTTATATGGAATTTCTATAATTTGCCTAAATCTAGGAGATTAAGTGCAATTAGTGAATATTATATTCTCTATAGATATCCTAATTGTAATTAGGATTAGTTTAGTGGTTAAACAACCAATTGAATGAGGGTTCCCACTTTGCATATATTATATGCAATCAATAGATATCAAATTGGGGTTTTAGTGTGTTATCATATTTTGATCCATAATCTTCATGATTTAATTCAAGTGTGCTTATTTTAGGCTAACAGGAACATTCTCACAAGAAGGTTTAGAATAGTTCAGAAACAATTACAAATCAAAAATATGATCAGGGCCATTCCCCTAAACACAAAAAGTGTTCTCATTGACAATAATGTTGGATGATTCCTCAAATTGTTGATTTTTGATGTTATAAACTCTATAAGAAATAGAGTTAGCGGAATATCCGACAAAGATAGCATCATCCGACTTTTCAGCAAATTTTGCCAAATTGTCCATTGTGTGAAGTATAGTACACTTGCTGCCAAAGAACCTTAAAATTCTAATAAACGGTGGTCTCTTGTTCCATAGCTCATAAAGGGGTTTTCCATGTGGCTTAACTACAAAAACTCTGTTCTACATGTAGCATGCACTGATGACTGCCTCTACCAGAATGTTAGAGGCAGCTTTGAATCAGCTAACATAGTTCGAGCACCCTCAATAAGTGTTCTATTTCTCATCTCAGTATAACCATTTTGTTGAGGAGTTCTCGAAGCACTATAATGTCTGGCAATCATTGTTAAGTTACAAAATGAGTGAACTTGATTCATAAACTCAGTCCTTTGATCACTTCTAATTATCTTAACCTTGTGATCAATTTGATTTTCTCTTTTAACAATGAAAGGTGTTAAAGTTTCAATAGTTTTATATTTAGTTCTTAGAAAGAATACCCATGTTAATCTAGTAGAATCATTAACAATCACAATGCAGTATGATTTCCTTCAAATGCTCATTATACTTGTGGGACCAACTAGATCCATGTGCAATAAGTTTAATGGAGTGGTAATAAAGTTAACTACTTTGGATTTATGAGATGCTCTATGTAGCTTCCCTTTCAAACATGCAACGTAGTTATCTTTGTAGAAAAATTCCTTTATAGATAAACCATGTACGAAGTTAATTTTAACCAATTTATTCATGGTATTAAAATTTACATGACATGTTCGTTTATGCAATAGAGTTGACTCATCACCATCAGCTTTGGAAAGAAAGCATGATACTTCACCCATAGAAGAAGTATTATTCATATCCAGCTTTTACATATCCCCTTTCCTGGGAGATCTAAGAAGCACCAATGCCTAAGGAATTGCCATCCTGGGTCTGAGGATAAGGCACTCATGTTCTGTGAAAAGCATTTGGTGCTTTTGATCACAAAACTAATAAACACTTAACACATTCTGCTTAAGCTGTTTGACAAAGTGTACTATGTCAACTCTTAACTTGTCATTGGATACACTTCCTCTACCAGAAATTTATCTTCTAGTCTCACCTCCAAATTGAATAGAACCTCCATCAAAATGTTAACTTTGTTAAACAAGAGATCTGTTCCCAATCATGTGCCTGGAGCATCCACTGTTTACAATCCACACATTGTTATTCTTTTCATATGAATGTCTCTACACATATGGTGCAAAAGTTAGTTTTTATTAGAAACCCAAGCCTTTTTGGTCTTGGGCTTTTCCAATGATGCGGATTTGATTTAAGCAAAGTGTATGCATAGGGGTTCAATAGTTGTTTGTGAAAAAGAGGTTTGGCTTGTAACATCTTCTTTGATCTTTCATTCCATTCCTTGGTTGATCATTGTAGATGAGCTTGTTGAAGCTTGAGCAACATGGCATTCTTCTGAATCTTCTTCTTTTCAGAAGAAGCATTCACCACCTTTTCTTTTGAATCACTCTTCTTCTCGGAAGTTTTCGAGGGAACTCCCTTGTTCTTTTGAGTTTTCTTGGCCTTATCTTCTAACCCTACTTTCCCTTCAGAAGAATGGTTTTCTTCGAAAAGCAACTTTTCTTCGGAAACAAGCTTTCACTTTTTCATCACTTGAACCATGTGATAAGGTCCAAATCTGAAACCCTCCTCGACTCCTTCTTTCTTAACATTATTTATATAATGTGTGCTTGCAGCATTGTAATAATAGTCTTCGGCCATATGGTTTTCCAGCCCACACATTATGCATGGAATATTAATCTTTTTGGAATTTGAGACTGTTGTTTCTTGCTATTTTTTCTCTCATCAATAGTCTTTCCTTTTAACTTCTGATCCTTCTGTAGGATAGGTGTGCTAGTACTACACACTTTTCCAGAATCAGAGTTTTCAACCACCTAAAATCCAGCTGAAATGAACACACCCTTTTGTTTTGGGTTTATTTTCATCTTGGATTCAGCCAATTTCTTAGCAGTTTTTCTGGCTGGCTTAGCCCTATTTCTTCTGGCTTTGATGGTTAGAAGATGATCATCACTGGTGACAGAGGGTTGGTTTACCTTGTTCTTCCCTATGATGGTCTCTATAGTTGCATCACTCTTTAACTCATGAGAAGGTGGATCAACAGATAGAACCTATTGCTCTTTAGTCACACACTTGGTTCTCTAATAGGCTCATAAGAGTATGGTGGAGCAATTTCATTGGTTCCCAACCCACCTTTTTTTTATAACAAAGTTTTGAGTGAGAGGATGATGTAAGAATGGCTTGGAAGTTTTGCTCAGAAATAGCATGCCTCCTGGCTTGAGCCTCAGCTGTGACAAGCAGGGCTTGCATCTCAGTCAATATGGCAATTAAATATTTTATTTGAGTCCTCTAGTTGGTATGTTCTTTTTTTAACAAGGACACAATTTTCTCTAACTCTTCAATTTTCTTTTGATATTTAGAATCAACCTTTTAAAATCAGATTTTAGGATATTTAACACTCAATATCAAATTTAATTTCCATATTATAGTCCTGATATAGTTTAACTTAGTAAAGCAAGTTGGAATACAAGATATGTTGAATACCTTGTTGCATTCAGTTCCAGCCATCAATGCTTGAGCAGGAGTCACATCTTGTACCATGAAGCTCTAGTCAACTTCTTGAGCTACAACAGTTGTATGATGTTCAGTTGACTTTCGGTGGCTTTAGGTGTGGTGGGATGTATGGAGGCTTGAGAGGTTCCTGAATTTGCTTTGGGAGCCTTGCATTCGCTGGTAAAGTAACCAAGTTGGTAACGTTTTAACATTTGTCTTTTGTCTTGTCAACCCAAACTTACGTTAGTGTGGTTCTGGAAACTGCCTTCTAGTTTTCTTGAAAACCTTCTTTGGCCTATAAGATAACATGGCCATTTGTTGGACAATGTCCACATACTCGCATCATTTGGGCTGAAACGTTCTAGATCATCAAAGCAATACTAAAAATCACTAGAATGCCCATTTCCAAAGACAAAGGCACACCTGTCCTGGAAAGGACTTGACATAGCCTGTTGAGACCTTAAAGTCTCAAGGAATGTGATGTATGGCCCAAGAGAACAAGATGGTTGCTGGGAGTAAGCCAGCAACTGCTGAGTTTGGGGTTCCTGAGCCTTCAGCAACCATTAAAGTGTTGCTAGAAGGAAGTCTTGAGGGTTTGCTCACCTGGTCGCCTTTCTTGTTTTCTATCCCTACACGGTATCCATCAAGGATGCCATATAGTTCAGTCATGGTGTGGGAGTTCAGGTTTTTTGTCCTCTTGATAGAGACATAGTAGAACGTCCACTCATTTGGAGTGCACTCATGAGTTTTCTTGAGAGATCTCTCAATTCAAGAGATATTCTCATAGACTAAAAGGAAGAGATAAGATCCATATACCTAAAGTATTACTGGTTGTGGAGCTCTCTAGCAATATAAGTGAAGTTTTCAAATTGTTGCTTTAGTGAATCTTGCTAGAGTACATCTGGGACAAAGCATCAAATAGTTTTTTGGCTGACTTGCAATGCTCAAAACCAACCAAAATGGAGTTGGGTATATCAGTCATGAGAATAATCATAGCATTGTTATCAATGTTCACCTTTTTGCGGTCTTCATCAAAGAAATCTTTTACCACCTTTTCTATCACAGCAGCGTTTCTACTTGGTGCTACAATCTTTAGTTTGTAAGGACCATTGGTGATAGACTACCACATTTTGCCGTCTTGGTATCTGATAAAGCCTTCAATATGTCTGTTCTATGATCTAAAGTTTTTTGGGGTGATGATAGGTGCTTTGGTCATCATCCCCATCTCACATTCAGATTTTTTGTTGAGGGCCATTTTGAGTGTGGTGAAAGAATGAGTGAAGAAAAGGTTGATTTGGATGGTAATATCTCACAATCAACAGCCTAAGAAGCTCTAATACTAATTCCAGATTGGTTTTGGTCACTCAACACTAAAGTTGCCTCTCAAAGTCAATGAATCACACTCACTTAGATAATACAAAATCTCTCTAAGTTGATAAAATAAACTAAGATCAAAAACACAAGTAGATGATTTTCAAGATACTTGTATATATTACTTTCTCACTCAAAGTATTACAAGACTCTTACAAGCATGTTCATAGCTACAATGAGAAACTATATATATACTACTACGTACAACTGGATATACTTTGATACGAGCTAGAAACCTAAACTAAAGAAAATACTACATTGCTAAAGATAAGGTATCTTAGATAAAATTTTATCTAAGATTTGGTATTAGATAATATATTTTCTATTATTTGGTAGTCATGACATGCCATGACTTATCTTTTCTCACTAACTAAAGTTAGTAACAGTACTACTGTTAAGAATAAAAACTGGAATAAAGTATGGTCAACTACATAGGAGTTGAAAAAGCACCATGCAGTATATCAGAGATTTTCAGCGGAGTGTCAAAAGGACCATACTTATGTCCACTGGTTCATAGTAGGTTCTTCTAAAGGTTAACTGGCTTTGGAAGAACTTGTTCTTCTAAAGGCATTCATACTTATACTTCTAAAGGCACTTATACTTCAGAAGAGGTTACTTTTTCCATGGCTTGAGACATTCTTCAGGCCTTCATACTTCGGAAGTCATTGTCTTGAATTCTTCTAAGTGTAGAACTTCAGAAGAAGGAAGGCTTTGTCTTCGAAGTTGGAGTTTCTCTTTCGAAGCTCCTTCATACTTGACCTTCAGAAGCTCAACATTTGCCTTCTGAAGTTCTTCATCAGTTGTACCAAAATTTTCTAAGTGTTAGTTTGTGGTTGCACAAGCCTTTCTTGATCCAACATCAACCATTATACTTGATTTGGATAGATATATTCAACCTGAAAGGTCCATAAATCCTTTTTCTTCAACCACAACTACAACTTACTGCTTTGATTAGCTGGGTTTCTCAGTTCTATGAGCTGCATCAGTGTAGCTTGTCTTAGATTGTGTTTGGCCATAATTTTTCCTTGGTTCCTTAAACACCTTAGTAAAGTGGCCCATTTGGTTATAGTTGTAACACTTTATTTGCTTTTATCCAGCCCAAATTTTCCTCTGGTTACATTGGTTGGAAACTTTCTTCCTATTATCTTATAGAACTTCCTGGCTTTATGAGTAAGAAGACCCATCTGCTAGACTATCCTCATATACTTTAGATCATCTGGATGGATGCAGTATAAGTCTTTAAGAGTTTAGAGAAAGTTTCTATAACTTTCATCTAAAGACATGAAGGCTTGAGAAAAGTTGGGCTCCTGGAATGGGCTTCCTAAGTATAGCTCTCCCTTGGTGTCTTCGAGAAGGTGATGAAAGGACCCTTTTGTGAGTTGTTAGGTTAGCAGATAAGATGATGTTGTAGTTTTATGTTGTCTCTTTCAGCTACATGATGGGTTGAACTTTGTTGATTGTTGGATGAGCTGGTGGATGGATTTTGCATGTTCATCTCAATAGGGTAACCACTCAAGATACCAAACTGCTCAGTAAGAGTAAGCGTAAAGAGGTTTTTAGTTCTTTTAATGGCCACACAATAGTGTATCCCCTGTCTTGAAAAAGAATATGAACTTCCTCACAATGTGCATGTTCTCAAGTTTAACTCCAACATCTATCATAATATCTACAATCTCAACATACCTGAAGTATTATTAAGTCATAATTTTACCTGTATATTCATGATAACTTTCTTGTTTTGCTTGGCTTCATCAACCCTTCTTACATCAGCTTCAGTGCATCCCAGAGTTCTTTTGCAGTCATGCACTTCTTGAAGCCTCTCTAGATAGAGTTTGGTATAGCAGTTTGAAGAACGGTCATGGCCTTCTGCTCTATATTAGTCATCTTTCAATCTTGGTCAGAATAGTTAACCACTTCCTTCGGTATCATCCCACCTCCAGTAGTTGCTAAATTAGTACTTGGGATGTGAGGTCCTAGAACTATGAATCTCCACATCCTTTTGTCTTGTGACTTGATGAAGCTTCCATCCTCATACATCAAGTATCAAAGTCATCAGAAGTGATTAGTGGAGACTTAGTCATGATGTTGGTTTCCATATCATCCTTAGTAAGAGCTTCTATTTGAGTAAGTGTTTTGCGAAACTCAAGAGATTTAAGATGGTAAGATCTTATAATCAAGAGCCTATAAAGCTCTTATAGTTATTGTAGGACTGGTTATGGGTTATGAAACTGTTGGATCTAGAAACGTTGTTGCCATCAAAACCAAACACTTAGACAATTTTGGTACAATTAATAAAGGTCTTCCGAAGCTAAGCATAGAAATTCTGAAGGCACATGGAGTTCTTCCGAAGGCAAAGTCAGAACTTCCGAAGATTATGTCTGAAGAATCTTCCGAAGGAAAACTCCAACTTCCGAAGAAAAAGTCTTCTCTCTTCCGAAGTTCAAGACTTAGAAGAAACCAAGACAATGACTTTCGAAGTATGAGGATCTGAAGAAAGCCTTAAGCCTCGAAAGAAGTAGCCTTTTCTGAAGTATATGTGGCTTCGGAAAACAAGTTCTTCCGAAGCCAGTTAACCTTCGGAAGAACCTACTATGAACCAGTGGACATAAGTATGGTCCTTCTGACACTCTGCAGCAAATCTCTGATATAGTGCATGGTGCTTTCTCACGCCCATGTAATTGATCACACTTTATTCCATTGTTCACCTTATATCAGTTAGTACATTTACCAACTTTAGTTGGTGACAAAAGGTAAGTCATGGACATGTCATGACTACCTTATCTTAGATAATACTTTATCTAAGATACCTTAACTTTAGCATTGTAGTATTTGCTTTAGTCATAGGTTTCAGTTGGTATCAAAGTATATCTGGCTGTAGGTGATAGTATATATAGTTTCTTATTATAACTCTTGTAATATGCTTGTAAGAGTCTTTTAATACTTTGACTTGAGAAAAAATATATACAAGTACATTTAAAATTATCTTCTTATGTTCTTAGTTACTTAATATATTATTATCAACTCTTAGAGGGATTTTGCATCATCTAACTGAGTGTGATTAAGTGAGGTTGAGAGAAAACCAAGTATTTAGTGATAAAAATTGATCCTGCAATTGGTATCCGAGCTTTTAAGGCTCTTGATTGTGATATCTTACTATCCAAATTGCTTAACTTATTCTTCAACCACCCTCAAAATGTCCCTCAACCAAAAGTATAAAGTTGAGATGGGGATGATGACCAAAGCACCTATCATCACCCCTGAAAACTTTAGATCATGGAGCAGATGTATCGAAAGATTCATCAAATACCAAGATGGCAAGATGTGGCAATCTATCATCAATGATCCTTATAGACCAAAGGTTGCAGCACCATGTGGAAATGGTGCCATGATAGAGAAAGCTATAGCAAAATACTCTTATGAAGACCGTAAAAAGTTGAACATTGATAGCAATGTTATGACTGTTCTTATGACTGTTATACCTAACTCCATCATAGTGGGTTTTGAGCATTGCAGGTCAGCAAAATAACTGTTTGATGCCTTGTCCCAGATGTACTCTAGCTCGAATGACTCCAAGAAAGATTAACTAAAGTAACAATTTGTGAACTTCACTTTCATTGTTGGAGATACCTTTAGTTAGCAATACTTTAGGTTTATGAATCTTATTTCCTCTCTTTAGTTTGTGGGAATTACCCTTGAGTTGAGAGATCTCTCATGAAAATTCATGAGTGCACTCCTGAATGAGTGGACATTCTGCTGTCACTATTAAGAGGACAGAAAATTTAAACTCCCTCACCATTACTGAACTATACAGAATTCTTGATGGATACCATGTAGAGATGGAGAACAAGAGAGGCCACCAGATGAGTAGACCCTCAAACCTTCGTACTAGCAATGCTTTAATGGTTGCTAAAGGCTCAGGATCCCCCCCAATCTCAGCAGTTTCTAACATACTCCCAGTAGGCATCCTGTTCTTCTAGGCTATACATCACATTCCTTGAGACTCCAAGGTCTCAACAGGATCAGCAAGGTTCTTTCTAGGATAGTTGTGCCTTGGTCTCATGAAATGAACATTCTAGTGACTGCCAATGTTGCTTTGATAATCTAGAATGTTTCAGGCCAGATGACATGAAATATGTGGACATTGCCCAATAGATTGCTCTATTAACTTATAGAGCAAAGAAGTTACTCAAAGAACTTGAAGGCAGTTTCCCCAGAACCCAACTAATAGCAAGTTTGTGTTTGAGAAGGCAAATGCCAAATGTTACAATTGCAACCAACTTGGTCACTTGCTAGGGAATGTAAGGCTCCCAAATCAAATCCGGGAACCTCACATTCCTCCACACATCCCGCTACACCTAAAGCCCCCAAGAAGTCAACTGAAACAGCTATTGTGGCTCAAGAAGTTGACTCGAGCTTCATGGTACAGGATGTGACTTGTGCTCAAGCATTGATGGCTAGAACTGACGACAACAAGGTATATGAATACCTCTGTACTCCAACTTGTATTGCTAAAGTTATGTTATCTAAGGACTACAATATGGAAATTAAATCTGATATTGTCTTTAAATATCATAAAATCTAATTTTAAAAGGGCCTAATCTGACTATTAAAATAAAATTGAGGAGTTAGACAAAATTTTGTCCTTGTTAAAACATGAACATACCAACTACAAGACTCAAATCAAGGATTTAATGTCCAAATTGATTGAGTCTCAAGCCCAGCTTGTCATAGCTGAGGCTCAAGCCAGGAATCATGCTATCTCTGAGCAAAACTTCCAAGCCATTCTTTTATCATCCTCTACTCAATCTTTATTATCAAAACAAAGGTGGGTTGGAAACTAATGAAATTGCTCCACCACACTCTTATGAGTCTATTAGACAATGAAGGTGTATGACTAAAGAGAAAGAGGTTCCATCTATTGACCCACCTTCCCATGAGTCAAAAAGTAATGTAATTATGGAGACCATCATAGGAAACAACTAGGTAATCCACACCTCTCTCACCAGTGATGATCAACCCTTAACGACCAAAGCCAGAAGAAGCCGAGATAAGGCAGCCAGTAAAACAACCAAGAAAGTGGTTGAGTCCAAGCTGAAGATAGATCCAAGACAAAAGGGTGTATTCATTTTAGTAGGATTAAAAATAGTTGGTAACTCTGATTGTGGAAAAATGTGTAGTGCCAACACACCTATCCAACAAAAAAATCGGTAGAAGAAGAGAAACACTATTGATGAAGACAAGAATAGCAAGAAGAGCAGTCCTCAAGTTCCCAAAAGATTAACATTGCATTAATAATGTGTGGTTTGAAAAAATTGTTACTACAACCGGATTGCCCACATTATGCAAACAATGTTAAGAAAGAAGGAGTCAGAGAGGGTTTCACATTTGGACCTTGTCACATGGTTCAAGTGATGAAAAAGGGAAAGCTTGTTTCCAAATCAAGGTTGCTTTTGGAAGAAACACCTTCTTCCGAAGGGAAAATGGCTTCGGAAGATAATCCAAGAAAACTTAGAAGAACAAGAAACTTTCCTTGAGACCTTTCGAGAAGAAGACTGGTTTGGAAGAAAAGGTGGTGAAGCATCTTCCGAAAAGAAAGAAGCTTCAGAACAATGCCATGTTGTTCAAGCTTCAACAAGCTCATCTAAAATGATCAACCAGGGGATGGAATGGAAGATCAAAGAAGATGTTGCAGCCCAAACCTCTTCTTCACAAACTCACATTGAACCCCCATGCATAATTTTGGTTCAATAAAATCCTCATCATTGGAAAAACCCAAGACCAAAAAGGCTTGGGTTTCCAATAAAAACTAAATGTGTAGGGACATCCATATGACAAGAATAACAATGTATGGATTGTAGATAGTGGATTCTCTAGGCACATGACTAGGAACAAATCTCTCCTTTAACAATTTCAACATTTTGATGGAAGGCCTATTCAATTTAGAGGTGAGACTGGAGTATACATTTCTGGTAGAGGTAGTGTATCCAACGGCAAGTTAAAAGTTGACATAGTCCACTTTGTTAAACAGCTTGAACACAATCTACTAAGTGTTTCTCGATTTTTTAATCAAAAGTACCAAATGAGAGGCTAAATGTGTTAAAAAGGACAAAAGTATAAAAAGTTGGTGTAAAAGTGGGCATAGCCACCCACAATCTTTGCATTTGATCTTTTCAACCAGATTTAGAGAGACAATTGAAGAAGCTCTCGGGTTTTTAAGAAGAAGAAGAAGAAATCCGAATTCAAGGTAAGAATTCTTGGTTTTAGGATGATCTTCACTGGCCTATGCCTTGGTTATGTGCTTATGTGTGTTTGGGTGTGTATTTTTGGTGGGTTTCTTGGCGATTGAACTCATAGTGAAAACGGGTTTGAAGGAAGTCATACTCTAATACTACTAAGGTGAGTTGTAGAACCCCCTTTTTACATGTTTTAAATGATTTTGGGGCTGGAAATGCATATGTGAATGTTTTTATGAATGTGGGTTTTACACACGTGTGTGTGTATGTGTTTGTGGGTGGGTTATGATTTTGGGTATTCTTGATGTTTTGATGATTTCATGTTCTTTTTATGATGCTTAGAATGTTAGAACTAAGCTTAGAGTATGTTGGAATTGAATTTGGGTGTGAATTCTAATAAATTATGGTTAGTAGTTACCCATACGCCTGAACAGTGGCCCATGCGCCTAAGTGTTTTCCCCATGCACTGCATAGTGCCCGAACGCCCAAAATGTTGCCAAATGCCTAAGTGTTAGCCATGCGCCCGTATAGTGCCCGAACGCCCAAAATGTTGCCAATGCCTAAGTGTTAGCCATGCGCCCGTATAGTGCCCATGCACCTACAAATTTCCCCATGCGCCTAAGTGTTCCATGCGCCTAAGCGGACATGCCACCCACATAGTGGTCATGCGCCTGCATAGTGCCCATGCGCCTAAGACTAGGATCATTTTCTAAATTTTTGGGGAAAATGTAAAATGTAGGCTTTGACTTGGGATGTTCTAGGGGTGATATAAGTTGACCTTATGATGATAGGGAAAAATCTTGTTATATCATGTATGATGTTGTATGTGATATGTATGATGATGTTATGGATGACATGGTTATGTTTATGTTATGTTCCTTGTTATGTATGTTTATTTTTCATGGCTTTGCGTGTTATGGTTATGAATGTCAATAGAAAGTATTATGTAACATAAAGCGGAAGATAATGAAAAGAGGAATGTAAAGAATGAATTAATGGATGCATAAATGGATGAATGAATGAATGGATAAGTTTTGCCCCGGTGCTAGTGCTAGGCTATGTGTGTTATGGAAGTTTGATTACTTCGGCCTAGTACCCGCTTTGTGCCTACGTTTCGGATGAACTTATGTATGGAATCCTTGTTTCTTACCCCGATGCTGGTGCCAGGCTATCTGCATTATGGAAGTTTGATAAACTTCGGCCTAGTACACACTTTATGTTATGTTTGGGGTATAGCATACTGGTGGGGTCTTTGTCGCTTACCCTGGTGCTGGTGTCAGGTTATGTGCGTTATGGATGTCTTTTTATCAACTTTGGCGCACTACCCGCCTTCTGCCTACGTTTGGGGTATAGTTTATGACACTGACTCGGAAAGAAGGAAAGAATGAATGAATGATGGTTAATGAATGGAATGTATGGTATGAAAGTTAATGAACAAAATGATGACGTACATTGAATAGGAGTTAATGAATGATAATCGAAGATAATAGTGATATTATCTATGTGTATGTATGAATTATGATCACATATGAAAGTAAAGAACGGTCTTGAACGAAAGTAAAGTATATCTTATTTTAAAACTAGAACTCACTCATCAACGCTGACTTTTATATGTTTCCAGTTGGTAGGTAATTGGTTAATGGGGATGGCACGGGTGGCTACTTGGCTTTTTTTATGGCATCCATTTTGTACAACAATAATGTTTTTGTGATATAATGCAAGGAGTTATATTTTGTAATTTGTCAACAATGTATTATTTTGCAAAAGCGATTATAATGATATGAAATGGTTTAAAATTTATTCTGCTACAATGTTTTAGTAATGGTAAATGTAACTTATATGTTTTTATGTGCAATGATCGGTCAACTGTGAGCATCCGGGTATGGGGCCTTATAATTATCCTTAGATCAGGGATGACAATTTCTTCAAAATTGGTGCTTCTTAGGTCTCCTAGGAAAGGGGATATGTACAAGTTAGATATGAACAATGCTACCCCACTAGGTCAACTATCATGCTTTCTTTCCAAAGCTGATGGTGATGAGTCAACACTATGGCATAAACGAATGTGTCATGTCAACTTTAAAACCATGAATAAATTGGTTAAAAATAACTTGGTACATGGTTTGCCTAAAACAGATTTTTTCTTGAAAGATAACTATGTTGCATGTCTGAAAGAAAAGCAACATAGAGTGTCTCATAAATCCATAATTGTTAACTCTATCACTACTCTATTTATTGCACATGGGTCTATTCGGTCCCACAAGTATATTGAGCATTGAAAGAAATCATATTGCCTTGTGATCGTTGATGATTTTACTAGATTCACATAGTTATTCTTTCTAAGAACTAAAGATAAAACTGCTGAAACTTTAAAATCTTTTATTCTTAAAATTGAAAATCAAATTGATCACAAGGTTAGAATAATTAGAAGTGATTAAGGGACTGACTTTAAGAATCAAGTTCTTGACTCCTTTTGTAACTCAAAAGGAATTGCCAAATAAAATAATGCCCCTAGAACTCCTCAACAAAACAGTGTTGTTGAGAGGAGGAACATGATACTTATTGAGGCTGCTCAAACTATGTTAGCTGATTCAAAGCTCTTTCTAACATTTTGGGCAGAGGCAGTCAGCACTACATGCTATATGCTAAACAGAGTTTTTGTAGTTAAGCCACATGGAAAAACCCCTTATGAACTATGGAACAAGAGGCCACCGTTTATTGGCTTTCTAAGGTCCTTTGGTAGTAGGTGTACCATACTTAACACAAAGATTAATTTGGAAAAATTTACTAAAAAGTTGGATAATACTGTCCTTGTTGAATATTCCTCCAACTCTATTGATTATAGAGTATACAACATTGAAAATCAGCAATTTAAGGAATCATCCAACATTTTTGTCAATAAGCACACTCCTTGTGTTAAGGGGAATGGCCCTGGTCATATCTTTGATTTAGAAATGTTTCCAAACTATTATAAACCTTCTTGTGAGAATGTTTCAGCTGGAATAGGTACTTAAAGTGATTTTGCTGATGACCAATTGTTTGAGTTATCCATACCTATTCTAAGTTCTCCACGAGTAGCTAAAGATCAAACTCCCACTATTGTTAGATCTAATAGTATAACTATCTCAATAGACAATGGAGCTTCAACAAGCTGTCAACCTAGTGAGACTCAACACTCATCCGGTGACACTACACAACACCAAGATGATGGAAGTAGCATTTTGAAGGAACAAGCAATTGTCAATGCTGCTTCACAGCCAAATGATGCTGATGATGTTTCTAATTCATTTAATCAGTCCTCATTGAATGATTTGAAACAACAACTGGTCCAAGTGTTCAAGTTCCAGAGCAACACATGTCCAATTGGGTTTACCTCTACAATTGGATGTGATTCCAAGGCTCATAATTCACAACACTCATCCAACTAAGAACATCATTGGAGATGTCTCTGAAGGTGTGACAACAAGAACACAAACTCATAAAGGGAATGTTTACCTATACTTATTCTTTTTATCTCAGATGTAACCCAAGTGAGTAGACGAAGCCTTAAAAGATAGTATCTAGGTTGATTCAATGCAAGAGGAATTGCTTTAATTCAAAAGACAAAAGGTTTGGAACCTATGTCCGCTACCATCCAGTCAAGTACCAATAGGCCCAAAATGGGTTTTCGGGAACAAAAGAGATGATAAAGGCTTGATCATCAAGAATAAAGCAAGGGTACTAGTTCAAGGATACACTCAAGAGGAAAGAATTGATTACACTAATGTCTTTGCACTAGTGGCAAGACTTAAGGCAATGAGTATCTTTCTTGCTTATGCAACATCCAAGAATTATATTGTCTACCAACTTGATGTCAAGTGTACATTTCTATAGGGGATATAGATAGGGAAGTTTACATATGCCAGCCTTTGGGATTTGAAGACCCACAGCACCCAAACTATGTGTGCAAATTGGATAAAGCTCTCTATGGGTTGCACCAAGCACCTAGCCTGTGGTATGAGACTTTGTCTCAATTTCTCCTAAAGAATGGTTATACAAGAGGTACCATCGACAAGACCTTATTCATAAGAAAGTCTGGGAAAGACATTTTGCTCATCCAAGTCTATGTTGATGACATCATATTTTATTCTTCAAATGACCAAATGTGTAGAGACTTTGAGAGCATAATGAAGAAGAAAATTGAGATGAGTTCCATAGGAAAAATGGACTATTCCTTGAAATTCAGGCAAAATAGATAAAGGAAGTGTTGTTTGTCAATCAATCTAAATATGTATCTGACATATTAGAGAGATTTGATATGAAAGATTTTAAGCTAGCCAAGACACCCATACCTAGAAATCAAAATCTTTCTCCTAACTCTTAGGGGGAGGATACCGATCAATATCAGTATAGGCCAATCATTTGGTCTTTGATGTATCTTACAACAAGTAGACCTGATATCATGTTTGCAACATGTATCTATGCAAGATATCAGGCTGCTCCAAACGTTCCTCACCTAGTTGTATCCAAGAGAATCCTTAGATACCTCAAAGGAGCACCTAAATTAGGTCTCTAGCATCCAAGGAACAAAAATTTAATCTTTATGGCTATTCTGACAATGACTATGGTGGCTGAAATATCAATAAGAAATCAACATCAAGAGGATGTCAATTTCTTGGTGGAAGGATCATCTCATGGCATTGCAAGAAGCAATCTTGTGTCTCTACATCAACTGTTGAAGCTGAATACATTGCTGCTGCTAGTTGCTATGCTCAGCTGCTGCGGATTCAAAACTAGATTATAGATAATGGATTCCACTTCATGAGCACTCCTATTCACATTGACAACAATTGTGCTATCTCCATTACAAAATATCCAGTGAAGCACTCCAAGAAGCACATTGACATCAGCTATCATTTCATTAGAAATATTAATGAGAAAAAGCTAATTAAACTAATCAAAGTTGATTCAAATGAACAATATGTTGATTTTTTCAACAAAGCTTTTTATGAACAAAGATTCAAATATCTTATCACAACTATTAGGATGATAAACATTGATTAGTCTATCTTAATTGAAAACCTTTTTAAAATATGTCTTTTCTTTGTCATTACAATCTAAGCCCTATTACAAACGGTCTTTCTTCAAAAAATTTCTTAGTATAGATTCTTCCGAAGAGGAATTAACCTTTGGAAGATGTTATGTATATCTTTCAAGGAAAAAATTCCTCCAGCGGAAATCTTTTTCTCGGAAGAGTTTTAGTCTCGGAAGAAGAGATTGATAACCTATCAGATCCACTTCCGAAGCTTACAAACTTTTTCACTCGGAAAGCCCTTTTACTTTAGGAAGTAAGAAATTCACCTTCAGAAGAATATTACCTTCGGAAATGTTCTATACCTGGATGAAAGCCTTACTGTGTAATGGAAATCTTTTAGGCCCTACAACTGTAAAAGGTAAAGATTTTCATAATGATGTCGGAATATTTTAAATGGTTTAACCTTACTGTTCCTGTCAAATCATACCCCAAACCATCACTTCACCTTATCCATCTGCCATTTTCACCCATTTAAATACTTCCGACTCACCTATTTTAATCTTTTTACCGCTTATGCTACCCAAAATCTTTCTTTGTCTCCAATTTACCCTTCCACAAGCTCATTTCTTTGTTTCGTACTCACAATGACACTAAACCCTTAGCACAATCAAGTAGCACTCCTGGATTCATCCAAGGATGCTAACTTCTCAAAAATCATCTCCTTCCTAACCCAATCAACCTACTTTAGAGCCCTAACTGTCAAGCCTACCATGTACTCAAACCACATAGCTGGATTTCAGGGAAATTGACAGATTACATCCCTGAATGGAGTTAGGGTTCTAAGGTTGAGCATTTGTGATCAAGAGTTGATCATATCTAAAAAACCATGATGGAGCATCTGGAGCTCCATGATGAAGGCTCTCCTATAGAGTTCCCCAAGTCAAACCTTGACGACACATATAACCTAATCAACTTCTCTTATCATTGGAACTTCCTACTCCACATAGTCCTTCAGTGCTTGTCTAACAAGTCTGGGGGATGGGATCAAATCCCATATGAACTAGGATGCCTGGTTCCTAGGTTGGTAAAAGGCCTTCGCTTTAACTACTCAAGATTTATGCTGACCAATTTGACGGGAAACCTTCAAAGGGGGACGTTTTACATGTATCCTCAGTTCATCCAGCACATTATTAACTGCGAGTTGGACTAGAATAAGCTTGTCTGTGTAGCTGCTCTGACTGTCCCTCACATGAGACTGGCCATCTTCAAAGCACTGAAGAGGATGACCACCAACTTCACTGGAATACATACTGCACTTCTTCCAGGTATGATTGAGTGCATAGCTCCGGGTGATATCCCTATTAACCCCACATGTGATGAACCCACACCAGCAATAACCCTCATAATGCCAAATCTACCTTCTCACCCCATCAAAATCACATACAAGAGATGTCTCAAACAAACCCTTATTCAATCTGCTCTGATTGAACAAGTCCCTCAAGTTCAATCCAAAAAGACTAGAGTGGAAACATGGGCTCCCACTCAGTTATAGGTCCCACCTTCCTTCACTATTGACCTTAATATGGGTTTTGAGTATCCCAAGTCTCAAACTTATGAGCACGAAACCCAAGCTAAAATCTATTAGGATGAGTCCCTATACTCTCTGAGCAGCCAAAAAGGGACAACCTTCTCATAGGCTCAAATCCAATAGACATTGACCAAAATCCCGGGTCACTAGGCTTAACCTCGATATCCTTTACTGGGAACTAGTGAAGATATTATGTTTCTTCAAGGCAATGAAGTTGATCCACAACACCCTCTCAAGAATCAATAGAGCCTAGAGAGACCTCTTATCGGTAGCCTCCATCAGCAAGCCCAAGCTGAGTTGAGTCTCACTTATGTGGAGGGGACTCACGTGGATTCAGCTACCACTACTGAAGGAGCCTATTGGATCCAAGACAGTGGTAACATTTTTGAGACTAAATCTACGGCAACCATGCCCATTGCTAACACTGAAAGAGACATCATAAGGCAAGGGAAACCATGGTGCCAAGAGACTACATCTGTTGGTGAGGATGAACATACAAGGTATGTTACCTCATCTCCCTATGTTTCTTCAAAACAAGATGAGGGAAGTCTGCAATTCACCATTCAAGACCTACAGTCTATAGTCTCAAATCTTGAATCAAAGGATAAGACTTTAGAGGATAGGTCTGCCACTCAGCAACTTTAGATTGAAAGTCTTAAGGCCAAACTAGCTAAGAAACAGATTCAGAGATTTATTAGGCATGTACCAAATCATGTCTCCTTGACCTCATCCTCTAGCTAATACAGCTCTCAAGATGATACTACCAAAAAGGGGGAGAGTGTTCAGAGACAAACATCAAAGGAACCATAGAGTTTAGCTCTCTCAACTCTAGCTTCAAAGTATCCTACTCAACAAATGACAGTTTTTCTAGAGCCTTCTCAAATTGTTCTTCAAATGGACCCAAGGATGCTCAAATATCTAAACATGTTCTTTTCCAAGTTGCTAATTGGATCTTCCATGGAACAGCCACACCCTGATGTTGTTATGGCATACTTTGGAGCTGAAGAGCTACAATGGTTGAATGCACCTTCTACTAATGATCCAAGAAGTTGGTCAACCTAAGGTCTACATGGAAGCTGAGATTGATTTCGAAGGGGAAATAGGGACTGATGGCACAGCAACTAAAACCATTGGGATAGAGAATGCATTTCCACAAAGTTTCAAAGCTGAAGTGAAAGCCTCGGAAGAACCATTTCATTCTTCCAAAGCTAAGATGGAAGCTACGGAAGGGTTATTCTCTTTATCCGAGGATCTGGTTATCACAGATTCAATTATGAAACCAACAACTGAGCTGAACAGTGAGGATTTTCTCAACCGAACCCTCACTCAAACAACATGATTAACACATGCTCAAATCTCCGCCTCCTAACCTGAAAACTCTACCCAAGAATCTCCAAAGTCTAGAACTTCTAAAGACACCAAAGGGAAGAGGAAGATCACTATGGAAGAGCTCATAGAGGAAGAAAGATTAGAGAAATTGAAAAAGAAAAGTAGACTCCCAACTGGGATGTTGCTAGCTGTAAGTAGTAAAGCAGCCGCAACCAACCAAAAGGCTATCAACAACAGAAGGAGAGTGAAAATCATTGACAGGCTAGTCAATCTTTGAGCTATTAATGAATATGTGCTCCTACTACCATTAGAGGAGTTAATTGAATTAGAGAAGGTAGCCCTGGTGCAAATTGAACAAAAGAAAGAGGTAGCAACGTTGGCCTTAGAGGAAGAAGGTGAGTGAAAGAAAAAAGAGGTTATTCTGCAGCTGAGGAGCGAAAGGTACCATTCCCAAGCTCCAGGTGATTCTCTATAGAGGAATTGACTCCTCATAACAATTACATGAACTTATGGCGTTTCAAGAAAGAGCAAGATCAAATGGAGAAAGAGAGAAAGAAGGCTGCAAAGGAGAAATTGAGGGAGAAGAAGAAGAAGGAGGAAGAAGCTGGACTCGCTACTATCAGGAAGATAGGTGATAAAGCTTGGATGAAGGATTATCTAAGGGCTCATGGCTTCTCTGGTAGGCAGGTGGGTCCTATGTCTGAGAAGACCCTATAGGGACATGTCAGCGACATTAAGGTTAAAATTTGCTCAGGGTAAAGGAAAGAGATGTATAGAAGGGACAAGGGATGATCTTCAAACCAACACCTTAACCCTAACTTCAACCTGAGCCAATCCCTTTCCCTTTTCCCATCAAAACCGAACCTACCTCTAAACCATACACTCTTGAACCCACACCATCTTCCATACCTACTTCCTCACCATAACCACCTCAACTACCCATCCTTAAACCCAAAACACTTCCCAGAACCCAAACACCATTACCTACCTAACAACCACCCAAACCATCTCCTCAGCCTTCCAAACATCTCTCCTTGGAGGAGTTTAAAGAGATTAAGGTGAAGCTCATTAAATGTAAAACCTTAAGCGATATCTTTTATGAGGAGGGGTCTGTCAAGCTAGCCTATGTTGACGGCTCCTCGTGTTCCCTCACTAGAGATCAATTCCTTGATCTTCCTAGAGGAACATTGGACAAAACCGTTAAACTCCTTGGCTTCAACTCTGATTCACTAAATGAAAAAGAGAAGAAGCTAAGAAGAAGGCTGGTGACTCTGCTTGATGCAAAGAAAAAGGATAGAATACCAAGTCTACCCTTTGTGCCAAGAAAGAAGATCATCCGGTGGAGGTTTAAAGACTCTTCTCACAACTTTGTTGTTGAGAGAATTAATGGTATGATAAACAGGCTCAATGCCTCATCTCTGCTACGCTTAAGTAGGTTTGACATTACTGAGTTAGCCGAGAAGCTATTCTCCAACCCCTCCAAATTGAGATAATTGCTCACATCAGAAATCATCTAAGCAGTCTTCATCTGGTCGAGCTAACTGCTAGAACCAAGATTAAAGAAGAGTTGAAGCAGAGAGAGAAGGATGAAAAGGAAGGATCAACAACCAATACAAAGCCTTTCTTTAAATGGTTGAAGGTCCTTACTTGAGTCCATAGTTAGATAGGAATATGACTACAACTCCTGTCAACTAACTTTCTTCAGGGGGTCACAACAAAGAGTGCATACATTCACAGTGACAGACTGGATCTCCTGTCCATGAATGATTTGTTCAAACTTTCCAGCACCACTTCAAGGAAGAACAAAGAAACAGATAAAATTCCAGCACCACTTTAAGGAAGAACAAAGAAATAGATAAACATCTTTTGTCCCTGATGGTAAAGGTTTTGAGAATTAGGAATAAGTGAGGTTTTGGTAGCATCAGCATAGGGGGAGTTTGTTGGATCTAGAAATGGTGGTGCAACCAAAACCAAACACTTAGACAAATTTTGTACAGCTAATAAAGGTCTTTTGATGCTAAGTAAAGAACTTCCGAAGGCAAAGTCAGAACTTCCGAAGATTATGTGTGAATAATCTTCTGAAGGAAAACTCCAACTTTCGAAAAGGAAGTCTTCTCCCTTCCGAAGGTCAAGACTTAGAAGAAACCAAGACAATGACTTTCGAAGTATGAAGATCTGAAGAAAGCTTTAAGCCTCGGAAGAAGTAGCCTCTTTCGAAGTATAAGTGGCTTCGGAAGAACCTACTATGAACTAGTGGACATAAGTATGGTCCTTTTGACACTCAGCTGCACATCTCTGATATATTGCATGATGCTTTCCTACTCCAACGTAGTTGTCCATACTGTATTCCATTGTTCTGCTTTTATTAGTTAATACAGTTACCAACTTTAGTTGGTGACGAAAGGTAAGTCACGAACATGTCATGACTGTCTTATCTTAGATAATACTTTTTCTACGATACTTTAACTTTAGCATTGTATTTTTTTCTTTAATCATAGATTTCCAGCTGGTATCAAAGTATATCCAGCTATAGGTGATAGTATATATAGTTTCTCATTGTAAATCTTGTAATATGCTTGTAAGAGTCTTGTAATACTTTGAGTTGAGAAGTAATATATACAAGTACCTTGAAAATTATTGTTGGATCTAGAAAGGCTGGTGCAACTAAAACCAAATAATTAGACTATTTTGGTACAAAAATAAAGGACTTCCGAAGCTAAGAGTGGAACTTTCAAAGACAAATGGAGTTCTTCCGAAGACAAGTGCAAGATCAACTTCCTAAGGAAAACTCCAACTTCCGAAGACAAAGTCTCTGCTCTTCTGAAGCTTCAACACTTAGAAGAAATGAAGACTACAACTTCTAAAGTATGAAGTCCTAAGGAAACCTTAGAATGAGTAACTACTTCCAAAGTATAAGTGGCTTCGGAAGAACAAGTTCTTCCGAAGCTAGTTAACTTTCGGAAGCATCTACTATGAACCAGTGAACATAAGTATGGTCTCTCTAAGACTCCAATACAGACCTCTGATGTACTACATGGCATTTTCTTTAAAAACCATGTAGTTGACCATACTTTATTCCACTGTTCACCTTTATCAGTTAGTATAGTTGCCAACTTTAGTTAGTGACAAAAGGTAAATCATGGACATGTCATACTACCAAATCTCACTTGACCATACTTTATTCCATTGTACACCTTTATCAGTTAGTATAGTTGTCAACTTTAGTTGGTGACAAAAGGTAAGTCATGGAGATATCATAAGTACCAAATCATAGATAAGACATTCTCTATGATATGTTAACTATAGCTTTTTGTAACTCTTGGAGCATGCTTGTATGAGTCTTGTAATACTTTGAGTTAAGAAGTAATATATACAAGTACCATGAAAATTATCTCCTTGTGTTCTTTTTTATTTAGTATAGTATCATCAACTCTAAAAAGATACTATGCTTCATCACAAACCCAAGTGTTACTTAGTGAGTTTGAAAGGGAAATACGTGTGTTGAGAACAAAAATAGATCCAGGAAAACTAAGAAGATATTATGATTTATCAACCCCTATACATAAACTATGGTTCAATTATGTCACTGTCATTGGAAGAACCCAAGACCAAAAAGGCTTGGGTTTCCTATCAAAACTAGTTATCTAATCTTATGTGCAGGAACATTCACATGACAAGAATAACAATATATGGATTGTGGATAGTGGATGCTCCAGGCACATGACAGGGAACAGATCTATCCTTCAACAATTTCAACATTTTGATCAAGGTCCTGTCCAGATTAGAGGTGAGGCCGAAGGATATATTTCTGGCAGAGGGAGTATATCCAATGGTAATTTAAAAGTTGACAAACAAAACTTTTTCAAACAGCTTGAACATAACCTATTAAGTGTTTCTCAATTTTGTGATCAAACGCATCAAATGCTCTTCATAGAACATGAGTGCATTATCCTCAAACCCGGGATGACAATTCCTCCGGAATTAGTGCTTCTTAGAACTCCCAGGAGAGGGGATATGTACAAGCGGGATATAAACAATGCTTCCCCAGTGAGTGAAGTATCATGCTTTCATTCCAAAGCTGATAGTGATGATTCAACTATATGGCATAAACGAATGTCTCATGTGAATTTTAAAACAATGAATAAGTTGGCAAAAAATAATTTGGTACACGGCTTGCCTAAAAAGGAATTTTTCTTCAAAGATAACTTTGTTACATGCCTGATCTAGAAGCAACATAGGGCATCTCATAAATTTAAAGTTGTTAACTCTATCACTACTCCATTACACTTATTGCACATGGATCGTTTTGGTCTCACAAGTATAATGAGCATTGGAAGGAAATCATATTGCCTTGTGATTGTTGATGATTTTATAAGATTTCCATGGGTATTTTTTTTAAGAACTAAAGATGAAATTGTTGAAACTTTAAAATCTTTCATTCTTAAAATACAAAAATCAAATTGATCACAAGGTTAAGATAATCAAGAAGTGATCAAAGGACTGAGTTTAAGAATCAAGTTCTTAACTCATTCTGTAACTCAAAAGGGATTGTCAGACTATATAGTGCTCCTAAAACTCCTTAACAAAATGGTGTTGCTGAGAGGAGAAATAGGACACTTATTGAGGCGGCTCGGACCATGTAGCTGATTCAAAGCTCTCTCTAACATTCTGGGTAGAGGTAGTCAGCACTACATGCTATGTGCAAAACAAGGATCTTGTAGTTAAGCCACATGGAAAAACCCCTTATGATCTATCAAACAAGAGGCCACCTTTCATTGGCTTTCTAAGGTCCTTTGGCAGCAGGTGTACCATAGTTAACACAAAAGACAATTTGGCAAAATTTGTTGAAAAGTTGGATGATGCTATCTTTATTGGATATTCCTCCAACTCTATTGCTTATAGAGTTTACGACATTAAAAATCAACAATTTGAGGAATCATCTAACATTGTTGTTAATGAGCCCACTCCTTGTGTTAGGGGTAATGGCCTTGATCATACTTTTGACTTAGAACTGTTTCCAAACTATTCTAAACTATCTTGTGAGAATGTTCAGCTAGAATAAGTACTCAAAGTGACCCTACTAATGATCAACTATTCGAGTTGCCCAACATTTTCCAAGTTCTCCAAGAGTCTCTGAACATCAAGCTCCCAAAACTGGTACATCTGACAACATGACTATTTAAGGAACCAGTGGAGCTTCAACTAGTTATCAGTAAAGTGAGTCTCAAAACTCATCAGCTGTTTACTGATAATGAACAACACCAAGCTGATTGAAGTAACTTTTTGAAGGAACATACAACCATTAATGCAGCTTCTCAACCGACTAACATTGATGTTGTTTCACATTCATTCAATCGGTCCTTATTGAATGAGTTTGAAACAAAAGCTGGTCCAAGTGTTCAAGCTCCTGAGCAAAATTTGTCCAACCTAGATCTATATTTGCAATTGGAGGTGATTCCTAGGCTTAGGATTCATAACACTCATCCAGCTGAAAACATCATTGGAAATTTCTCTGAATGTGTGAGAATAAGGGGACAATCTTACAACGGGAATGTCTGCCTGTACTCATGCTTTCTATAACAAATGGAACCCAAGAAGATAGAAGATGCCTTGAAAGATAATAGTTGGGTTGAATCAATGCAAGAGGAATTGTTTCAATTCAAAAGACAAAAGGTATGGAACCTCTGTCCACTAACATATGGTCAAGTACCAATAGGCACCAAATGGGTAATCAGAAATAAGAGAGATGATAGAGGGTTGATTATCAAGAACAAGGCAAGACTGGTAGTTCAAGGATATACTCAAGAGGAAGGAATTATTATACTGATGTTTTTGCCCCTGTTGCAAGACTTGAGGTAGTTAGGATCTTCCTTGCATATGTTACATCCAAGAACTTCATTGTCTACCAGCTTGATGTCAAGTGTGCATTTCTATATGGGGATATAGATAGCAAAGTATACGTGTGTCAGCCTCCAGGATTTAAAGACCCATAGCACCACAACTACGTGTGCAAGCTAGATAAAGTTCTATATGGGCTGCACCAAGCACCTAGGATGTGGTATGAGACCTTGTCTCAATTCCTTCTGAAGAATGGATACACTAGAGGTATCATTGATAAGACTCTTTTCATAAGAAAGTCTGGGAAAGACATTTTTCTCATTCAAGTCTATGTTAATGACATCATATTTGGTTCTTCAAATGATCAAATGTTCTAGGACTTTGAGAGCATTATGAAGAAAAAGCTTGAGATGAGTTCCATGGGAAAAATGGACTTTTTCCTGGAATTCAAGTGACAAAGATGAAGGAAGGGTCTTCACAAATCAATCTAAGTATGTCAATAACATTTCAGAAAGATTTGAAATGAAAGATTGTAAGCCGGCCAAGACACCTATACCCAAAAACCGTAATCTTTGTCCTGACTCTGAGAGGGAGGTACTAATCAATATCAGTATAAGGAAATTATTGGTTCTCTGATGTATCTCACAGCAAGTAGACCTGATATAATGTTTGCAACTTGCATCTATGCAAGATATCAGGCTGCTCCAAAGGTGTCTCACCTGAATGCTGCCAAGAGAATCCTCAAATACCTCAAGTGAGCACCCAAACTAGGACTCTAGTATCCAAGGAATAGCAATTTCAATCTCTATGGTTATTCAGATAGTGACTAGGGTGGCCGCAATATCAACAAGAAATCCACATCAGGAGGATGTCAATTTCTTGGTGGAAGGATCATCGCATAACAACGCAAGAAGCAATCCTATGTTTTAACATCTATTGCTGAAGTTGAATACATTGTTGTTGCTAGTTGTTGTGCTCAACTACTATGGATTCAGAACTAGATGGTAGACTATGGATTTAACTTATGAGTACTCCTATCCACATTGACAACAACATTGCTATCTCCATCACTGAAAACCCGGTGAAGCACTCCAAGACAAAACACATTGATATCAGGTATTATTTCATTAGAGATATTTATGAGAAAAATCTGATTAAACTAATCAAAGTTGACTCAAATGAATAATATGTTGATTTGTTCACCAAGGTATTTTATAAACAAAGATTTAAGTATCTCACTACAGCTATTGGGATGATAAACATTGATTAGTGTATCTCATTTGAAAATATTTTTATTTTAAATGTGTAAAGTCTTTTTTCAAAACAATCTAAGCCATGTTACAAAAGGTCTCTTTGAAATTTTCTATGTATAAATTCTTCCGAAGAGGAATTAACCCTCAGAAGATGTCATATATATCTTCCGAAACAAAATTCCTCCAAGGAAAATTTTCTTCTCAGAAGAGTTTTTAGTTTAGGAAGCAGCGATTGATTGCATATCGATCTACTTCTGAATCTTATAAAACTCTCCATTCGGAAGGCACTTTTTACTCTCGGAAGTAAAATATTTACCTTCGGAAGAAAATTACCTTCATAAATACATTATACTTGGAAAAGAGATCTTACTGTGTAACGGAAATCTTTGAGCCCCACATAGTAAACAACAAAGATTTTATTAATGATGTCGGAATCTTTTAAATGGTTTCTAAATTTACCGCTTCTGTCACATCTTACCCCAAACCATCTTTACACCTTATCCAACCCCCAAAACCGTCATTTCACCCATTTAAATAAACCCGACTCTTTGTTTTAATCTTTTTACCAAATTTACTACCCACAAGCTTCCTTCACGTCCAATTCACCTAAATTCAAACTCGTCTCTCTGCAAATCTTTTTCCCACAATGGCGCTTCACCCTTAGCACAACCAAGTCGCACTGCTTGATTCACCTAAAGATGTTGAATTCTCACATATCATTTCCTTTCTCACCTAATATACCTATTACACCGCTCTGACTATTAACCCCATCATCTACTCAAATCATATGGTTGAATTATGGAGCAATGGTCAGATTGAAACCCTAAATGTGGTTATGGTAATAAGGTCGAGCATTTGTAGCCAGGATTTGATCATTTCTGAACAACTCATCAGGGAGCATCTGGAGCTCCATGATGATGGCGCTCCTGCTGAATTTCCCAAGTTAGACATAGACGACACATATACCCAAATAGGATATGGTAGAGATATGGGCAGGTCTACTGTTTACAGGTTTAATTTCTCATACAACTGGAAGTTCCTACTCCATGTTGTTCTCCACTATTTGTCTAATAAGTCTAGGGGATGGGATCAAATCCAATATGAACTAGGTTGCCTAATTCATGGGTTGGTGAAAAGCCTTCACTTTAATTACTCAAGATTTGTGATGACTAACTTTAACGGGAACCTCCAGAGGGACACATTCTTCATGTATCTCAGGTTCCTTCAACACATCATCAAATATGAGCGGGAACAGAGTCAGCTTATTTGTGCAGATGCCTTACCAGTTCCTCAAATGAGGTCGACCGTCTTCAAAGTCTTGAAGAGAGTGTCCACCAACTACACTGGATGACACTGATCTTCATCTAGGAATGATAATTCAATGGCTCCTAGTGACATCCTATTAACCCCATAGGAGATGAACCACACCAGCAACTACCCTCACATTCCCTGCCTTCTCACCCCATCAAATATACATACCATAGACGCCCAAATGAACCATTGTTCAATCTATTTTGATTGAGCAAGCCCCTCCTATTCAATTCAAAAATAGTAGAGTGGGCACATGGCCCCCACTCAGTCTAAGGTCTCACCATCCTGCATATTTGACCTCAAAAAGGGTATTGAGTCTCCTCTTTCTCAAACCTTTGAGCCTGGAACCCAAGCTAAAAGCCCTTAGGGTGGGTCTTTATACTTCCCTGAGTAGCCAAAAAGGGACAGCCCCACCAAAGGCTCAATACCAATAGACATTGACCAAAGTCCCAGGTCATTAGGTTTAACTTCCATATCCTTTACTAACCTACTGATAAGAACTGATAAGGAGATTAAGTCTCTTCACGGCTATGAAGTTGATCCCCAATACCTTCTTCTAGATCAACAGAGCCTAGAAGGACCTCTTATCTCATGTCCCCATCAGCAAAAACCAACTGAGGTGAGTCCCACTGATGTAGAGGGGACTCACGTAGATTCAGCTGCCACTACTAAAGAAGCCTCATTGGATCCTCAGGGCAGTGGTAACATTTATACGTTTGAATCTACGGCAACCATGCCCTTTAATACCTCTGAAAGAGACGTCATTAGGTAGGGGAAACTAGGGTGCCAAGAAACCAGATTTGGTGGCGAGGGTGAATATACCAGATATATTACCTCATCTCCCAATAATTCTTCAAAAGAAGATGAGGGAAGTCTGAAACTCACCATTCAAGACCTACTTTCTAAAGTCTCAAATCTTGAATCTAAGGTTAAGACTTTAGAGGATAGGTCTGCCACTCAGCAACTTAAGATTGAAAATCTCAAGGCTCAACTAGCTAAGAAAAAAGTTGAGAGATCTGTCATGCATGTACCTATTCAGGTGTCATTGACCTCTTCCTCTAGCTCATATGGCTCTCAATATGATGCTACCAAAAAAGGGAGATTGTTCAGAGACAAACATATGTGGAATCACAGAGCCAAGCTTTAACTTTTCTAACTTGAAGGTACCCGACTCCCAAAGCAACAGTTTTTCCTGAGCCTCCTCAAAACGTCCTACAAATGGACCCAAGGATGCTTAGAGATATCAATAGGATCTTCTCCAAGTTCTTGATGTGATCTTCTTTAGATCAGCCTAGCCCTAATATGGCTATGATGTACTTTGGAGATAAAGAACTACAAAGGATATATGCACCTTCTACCACTATGGAAGAAGTTGGTCAACCTAAAGCGCACATGGAACCTAAGATTGATTTAGAAAGGCAAATGAGGACTGATGGCCCAGCAACTGAATTAGTTGGGACAGATAGTGCGTTCCCTCAGACTTCCAAAGCTGAAGTCAAAGCCTCGAAAGAACAACTTCAATCTTCCGAAGCTGAGATGGAAGCTGCGGAAGGTCTATTCTCCTTGTCTGAAGATCTATCATCACTGATGCAATTCTAGAGCTGGCATCTAAGGTGAATAGTGAGGACTTTCTCAACCGACCCCTAGATCAAACAACACCACTACGACAAGCTCCTACCACCATCTCTGTTAGGGCCATGTACGTACGGAGTACTAACTGATAATACGTGAAACCAGATCTAATTGTGCAGAATCCTATTTGATTGGTGATCCAATTAGTGCGAACGCAGTTCAGATCATACGACTAGGGTACGAATATGTGTTAAAAGTCTTGAAGTGTCTAGACGACTAGGGTACAAATATGTGTCAAAAGTCTTAAAGTTGGAGCAGGCTTTCTAGAGTCTCTGGACGACTAGGGTACCAATATGTGTCAAAAGTCTTAAAGTGTCATGTTTTATTCATGAATTAGGTGGTATTTATAGGTTAGGGTTATTCAATCGTACGATTGAACCATTAGCATGGTTCAGTCGTGCGACTAAATCATGCAATTGATTCATACGCAAGACTGAAGGTTCAGTCGTGTGACTGAGTAAATCTTATGTCTCAATCGTGCGACTGATCCAGTCTCCTGGTTCAGTCGTGTGACTGGTCTATTAGCATGATGTATTCATGCGTATGGTCCATTAGCATGGTCCATTCGCATGAATGTAGATACATGTGAACCTAGTTTAGAAGCTTAATGTAAAATGTCTTTCATGTCTTACATATATGTAACTGAATGGGTATGAATGAAATACAATATGTGGTTACTTGTCTTAGGATTTCAACCTCACACAAAAATACAAAATTATGTTTTTAGCTTTGTTTTATTTCTAGTTGTTTAATTTAGTTACTGTCAGTTAATTTAGTAGGTAAATGTCAGACTACGTATTGGAAGTCAATATGGAAATCACTCACTAAAAGGTCACATCTGAGGTGACAAATGGGGTTTTCAAATGTAAAAGGGTCACATCTAAGGTGACAAACTGTTTTGTTATTAAACGGATCACGTCTGAGGTGATCAACAGTTTTCTAAATTAAAATGGTCATGTCTGAGATGATCAATGGTCAAAATGTATAATCGCACGACTAAAACCACAAGTATGGACCAGTCGTACGATTGGACCATCAGCATAGGTCAAGCCATAAAATTGGTTCATCAGACTGAACCAATCGCGCGAATGGAGGTGACCGAATGAGTTAGTCGCACGATTGAAACCTAGTCGAGCTACTAAAGGTGACCGACAGAGCCAATCGCACGACTAAGCTCCAATCGCACGAATGAAGAGTGTGAATGGATCCAGTCGCCTGATTGAAACTAGACTCAGTATAAATAAGGCTAAAGTCAGTCGCATATCTTCATCACCCCTCAATCGCCCTAAAATTGCCCGATAGTAGCGAAACTCTGCCAAAAATCTGATAGAATCGATTTTCCTTCACATTTTGATACTAATGAGTTGTTACATCTTCTGTAGGTCATAAACAATCTATCTCGCACAAAATGCACCGTGAAACCTAACCCTAACAGGCCTAAACTATTGAAAATCAAGAAATAAAGACAAAATCAAAGAACAGGACACATAAACGTGCAAATTGGTTAAATTGAAAAACTTAATGCGACAATTAAAGTCCCTGCGAGTCTAAAGAACCTAACCACAACGTTTAGTTTCCATGTTGGACCAAAAGAACCAATGAGCCAGATCAGAAAAACCTTTAAGTCCCACAAGACATCACAACAACTACTGAAGACTTGATCAGCTGTTTGACAAAGTCTGAAGATCAACAGCTGAAGACTAAAGTACTGAAGACTAAAGTACTGAAGACTTCAACAGCTGAAGACCAAAGTCTGAAGATCAACAGCTGAAGACTAAAAGTACTGAAGACTTCAACAGCTGAAGACCAAAGTCTGAAGACCAACAGCTGAAGACTAAAGTACTGAAGACTTCAACAGCTGAAGTACAAAGACTGAAGACATCAGCTGAAGACATCAGCTGATGACAACAACTGAAGTTCAAGAAGTCCAAGTACTGAAGCCTTCAGAGTTTGTCACAACAGCTGAAGAAGCATTCTTCAGTTGTTGTGATGGTTTCCTTTCAGTAGTTTTCTTTTCTATTTCAGTACTTGTAAAACGACTGAAGAGCATGTTCTTCAGTCGTTGTTGTTTCAGTAGCTTCTTTTCAGTGGTTGTAGTGATAGTTAACACTTGGTATTTTTGTAAGAAGACGTCAGCTGTTTGACATCTTAGTAGTTGTGTTAACTTTCAGTAGTTAAATAACAGTTAGATGTCACTGTCAAGTGACATCAGCTGACGTCAACTTCCCTTATAAAAGGAAAGATGACCTAATTGTAACGATATGCGTGAAGCCAGCCGAAGCGTGTATTGAATGAATATTTCCTTTTGGCAGAAATTCTCTCTCTATAACAAACACTGTTTTATTGATAATTTCTTGTTCTTGTTTAAATTTGTTAATTCGTGGGCTCATTCCGCTGCATATCCAATCTAATTGATCAAACTAGATACTGAGATCCTAACAAATGGTATCAGAGCAGGTTAATCATTGATCGATTTAACAATTGATCATTGAAACTGTTCTTTTGCTATCTACGTTTGATCGAATTAGCAAATTTGCAAGAATCGGTTATAGAGACTGAGTTTCTGTTGCTTCTGGCCATTTTGTTTGAGGTTCTAAGTGGTTTTTAGCTAGATTTACTTTGTTTACCTTGAATTTGTCTGAATTCTGAATATGACTACTCCTAATGACCCTCACAATACTGGTTCCTCAACCAAGCCTCCGATGCTGGTTAGGACTGAGTATAACATATGGCAACGAAGAATGCTCCATCACCTGTCTGTTAACAGTTCAGGTTGTTGGACATCTGTGGTACATGGTCCACATAAGCCTATGGTGAACAATCCGGAAACCAACCAAATGGTTCCGAAGAAGAAGGAACAATCTCTGATGAGGATCGATAACTGTTTGAGATTGATGCTAAAGCTCATGGAATTCTGGCCATGGCACTGCCTAATGAAATCTATTCTGGGCTTATGCATCATGAAACTGCTCATGACCTCTAGAAGGCACTAAAAGAACAATTTGGTGGTACTAATGAGGTCTTAGCAAACAATAGGGAAATACTTGCCCAACAATATGAGACATTTGCTCATAGGAAGGGTGAGACTCTGACTCAACAGTTTGAGCGTTTTTCATGTTTGATCTTTGAGCTGAAAATGGTCAAACATGAATACACTAATAGCCAGATGAACCACAGATTCCTCAGATCACTACCTGAGAGATGGGACACATATACAATTTTCCTACGCTCTAATGCAAATCTGGATAGCCTATCTCTCACCTAACTTCATGGGAAACTGCTTACATTTGAAAGAGAGATAGAGCAGAAAAGGAAACTGGCATCATCAGGAAAGCTCACTGAAGACTTTGTACCAGGGAACACTGCCTTGGTCGGTCATGAGTCAGAATATGCTGCATCAGAAAGTAATTATGATAAGCATATAGATTTCTCTTCAAACAGTTCTGATCATGCATTTGTGAGTGTTGATAGTCAGTCAGGCTGTAATAGTGACAATTTGTGCTTCATTATGGATGATTTGAAAGGTATAGCTGATGATGACTTAGAAGAGATGGATATTCTGAGCCAAATGGCCTTGATTAATATCAGATCTCAGAAGTTCTACAAGAGAACTGGTAGGAAATTCCTTGGACTCTCTGGCAAAACCAAAGTTGGTTTTGACAAGAGTAAGTTGAGGTGTCACAAATGCCACAGGCTTGGGCACTTTGCAAGAGAGTGTAGATCATCTGGATCTAACTCCTCTGCACCCTTTGTGACTTTTCCAAGTAATATTCAACAAAACAGAGGGCAACATCCTGCTAGTTCTGGTCATCAATCACAACCTCTATCTCCTGCATATTTTGTCCCTCAGGGTCCAATGCCATATCCATATCCCTGCTATTACATGCCACAAACCAGTCAAGTACAAGTACCCATTGCTTAACAACCACCTGCTCTTCCTGAGCCTTAACCTTTCCAATCTCATCAACAATTTCAACCTCAACAACACAGCTTTTTCACCCCAGGAGTTGTTGACTGGAGCAGTTTACCAGATGATATGTCTGGTCATGAACAACTGTTTTTTGGTGCTGGTCAACATGGTGGTGACAATCCTTTTGGAAACCTTGCTCTTATGGCCCTAAAGTCTGCTGATACCTCATCCTCTAATGCCTCCACACCACAGGTATCACAGGTATCCTCTGAGGCCAAAGCCAAGCTATGTTCTGAAACATGCATAGCCGTATTTGCATCTATTAGAGTAGCAAATGTAGCTTTAATTAACAAGAACATTGAGCTAGAACAAATAATATCCAAAAGAAAAGCTGAATTTGAGTCTGTGCTTAATGATAAGAATGATGAGATTTACAAACTTAAATGTCAAATCACTGATGATAAGGCTAGGGAAGAGGTATTTCTAGAGAAGTACAGAGACCTCAAAGAAACACTTGCAGCTACCCAGGTAGAGTGTGATCGATGGGTACATTCCTGCAAGGGTTTTGAAATGCTTCTAAGTAAGCAGTCTGCTTCCAATGTGAAGTTTGGCATTGGTTATAATCACATTACTCCTCCTACAGATTTTACTCCCAAAGCAGAGGTAGAATCTGATGGAGAAAGCAATAACTAATCCTTTTCATCATGTGATCTACTATCTGATACAGCACCATCAGAGGTTGGAGTCAGCATTAATGCCTCCCAAAACCTATCAGCTGATGTTGATGGTTCAAATGCTGACACTCACATGATCAAAAGGTTGATCACTCCAGGTGGTATTTCACAAAGTACTAAAAGTACTAAAGAGCAAGTCATAACACCTGGAGAACAAACCCAAACTACTGCATGTACTAAAGGAAAGAAAACTGCCAGTAGAAAGGGTGGGAAAACTACTGAAGAAGATATCAAGAAAGCATGTACTGCAAGGAAGAAAACTGCTAGTACTGGTCGCAAACTGCTGAAGAATAAGTATTCAGTAGTTTCATCTTCTTCAGCAGATGATCAACTTAAGAAGAAGAAAAAGCCATGTGAAATTTTGGCTTATTCAATCACCTTACTGATGATTGCTGGTATAAAAAGGGCCCCAAACTCAAACACAATGAGAACCTTAAAAAGAAAATGGATAAAATGAAAACTGAGTTTGAAACCAAGTTTGTACCAGCAACATCAAAACCTGTAACCCTAAAATCCAAAAAGAAATCCAAAAAGGAAGGGGTTAATCAGGCAACAGCTGAGGTTGCTCAAAGGGAGATGGTACAACACAAGAATCTATCAATCTCACGCACTAATGTGTCTGATGAGCTGATGGCTTTATCATAGAATCAGACACAACTTGTTATGATGGTTCAACATCTATTGGGGAGAGTCAACCAATTAGATGCTCCTGTGCTGAAACCACAGAGAAGAAAATCCATGCCAAAGGATTCTTCTTCTTCACCATCTCCATCACCTCAGGCTGTTCTTCATAGCAAATCTGTTAGTTTACCATCTGTTGATGTGAACAGACCCAAAACCAAAAAGGTTTGGGTCTCAAAAACTAACTATTTTATTATGATTTCAGGGTTCTTCAGCATGCCACAGTAGCATCTGGTATGTTGACAGTGGAGGATCTATGCATATGACAGGGAACAACTCTCTTCTTCATGATTACTCTTAAGGTAAGAAGGGGTTTGTTTCTTTTGGCAATGATGCTAAGGGTTACATCATTGGCAAAGGCTTTGTCTCCAATGGGTAAATAAGGTTTGATGATGTTAACCATGTGGAGAATCTCAAGTACAATCTCTTGAGTGTCAGTCAAATGTGTGATAAAGGCCATGTTGCTCTTTTCACCAGTCAGAACTACAGGATTCTGTCATCCAAAGTTCTGAGTTTGATTGATAAGGTGTTGGATGATCACACTCTCCTAAGGGCCAACAGGACAGGAAGAGTGTATGCCTTAGATTTCCAAGAAAATAGATCTCAAAGGCCATCCTTGCCTATTTTCCAAGGCTTCTCCTCAAGAATCTATTCTATGGCATAGAAGGCTAGGTCATGTGAATCTTAAAAACTTGAATCAGCTGATACATCATGGTTTAGTAAGGGGATTGCCTATGAAGGAGTTCAGATGTGAAGACAACTGCACTGCTTGTTTGAAAGGAAAACAGCACAAAGTCTCATTCCCTCCTATTGAAGAACTAAGTCCATTGCCTGCTTGCAATTACTACATATGGATATCTTTGGTCCTGTGAGAGTAATGAGTATGGCAAAGAAGAAATACTGTCTGGTAATTATGGATGATTACTCCAGATTTGTATGGACTTTCTTCTTGCATTCAAAGGATGAGGCTGCTCAGACGATTATAAACTTTGTGTTGTATGTTGAGAAACAGTATTCCCTATATGTCAAGTGATAATGGAATAGAATTCAGAAACCATACACTTGATGATTTTTATCTCTCAAAGGGAATCGAGAGGCAGTTTAGCATCCCAAGGACTCTAGAACAATATGGAGTAGTAGAGAGAAAGAACAGGACCCTAATTGAAGCTGCAAGGTCCATGTTGGCTAACTCTGGTTTACCACTGACCTTTTGGGCTGAAGCTATTAACACAGCTTGCTATGTGCAGAATAGAGCCTTAGTAAATCAGAGGTTGATGAAGACTCCATATGAAGTTCTACATCATTTGGCTCCTCTAATTTCATTTTTCAGATCCTTTGGGTGTCCTTGTTTCATTCTCAACATAAAGGATCAACTCCACAAATTTGATCCTAAGGTGGATGCAGGGTATTTTGTTGTTATTCATCTACTTGCAAGGCATACAGAGTCTTCAACTGCAGAACAAAGATAGATGGAAGAGACTCTGCATGTGAAGTTTAATGAATCTCCAAAGGACAAGATTCCACAAAACCTTATGGAGTATTTGATTTGGACATACTGCAATATGTTCCTTATCAGGCTTCAGCTGTTGCTCCTGTCAACAGTCTCCACCTGGTGGTATTGATGATGATGATAATATCAATACTCACCTATTCAAGTTTAGTGATCAACTGCCTGAGTCCACTAAACTTGATGTTCCTGTAGCTTCAGTAGTTCCATCCACAACAAATGCTGATGAGATCTCTGATTCCTCTACATCTTTTGATTTGCCATCTCATTCTTGGTTTCAAGAGTCTGCATCACCATCTGCTGCTGCTGAAGGTCCTACAAACACTTGCACAGATCTCATTGTTTATCAAGAGCTGAAGAATCACCCAATATCTCAAATCATTGGAGATATCAATGCCGGTGTTTCAACAGAAGTCATTGTCCAAATTCTGCTTCTATGCTCTTCATTAGTCAGCAAGAGCCAAAGAACTATCACATTGCTTTAAGGGACAATGGATGGTTGAAGCCATGCAGCTTGAGCTACTTTAGTTCAACAAGCAGCAAGTGTGGGAACTGGTTCCTCTACCCCCAGGTAAGTGTGCAATAGGCACTAAATGGGTGTTTAGGAATAAAACAGATGAAAATGGGCTTATTGTTAAGAACAAGGCCAGACTGGTTGAGGGGTTTGCACAGGAAGAAGGTATTGATTATGATGAAACCTTTGCTCCTGTAGCCAGATTGGAGGCAATTAGATTGTTCTTAGCCTATGTTGTATTCCACAATCTTAAAGTTTTTCAAATGGATGTTAAAAGTGCATTTTTATATGGTAAAATTAAAGAGGTTTATGTGTGTCAACCACTAGGTTTTGAGGATAATAAACATCCAGATTAGGTATACAATCTTGATAAGGCTCTTTATGGGTTGAAACAAGCTCCTAGAGCCTAGTATGAGACATTATCAAATTTTCTTCTTCAAAATAATTTCACTAGAGGCTCCATAGATAAAACTTTGTTCATTACGAAGGTGGATCAGCATAAGCTAGTTGTTCAAATTTATGTTGATGATATTATTTTTGCATCCTCTGATCCCCAGTTGTGTGATGATTTAACCAAATTAATGCAAAAGAAGTTTGAAATGAGTGCAATGGGAGAATTACAGTTCTTTCTAGGATTGGAAATCAAACAAAAGGCTGATGGGACTTTCATTCATTAGTCTAAATATACAAAAGATCTTTTGAATAAGTTTGATTTACAAAACTGTAAGCCCTGTTCTACTCCCATATGCCACACCACTCAACTGGATGCAGATCAGAAAGGTAAAGCTGTTGATGAAACACTTTACAGATGTATGATTGGGTCCTTGATGTACTTAACAATTTCTAGACCAGATATCATGTTTGCAACTTCTGTTTGTACTAGATTTCAGGCTGCTCCTAAAGCGTCTCATTTGATTGCAGTCAAGAGGATCTTTAGATATCTGCAAGGTACACAATCTCTAGGTTTATGGTATTCCACTGGACACTCTTGCAAATTAGTTGCTTTTTCTGATAGTGACTATGCAGGGGTAAGTTAACCAGAAAGTCAACTTCTGGTGGATGTCAATTCCTAGGCAACTGTTTGATTTCTTGGCAGAGTAAGAAACAAACATCTGTTGCTACATCCACTACTGAAGCAGAGTACATTGCTGCTGCAAGTTGTACATCTCAGGTACTCTGGCTTCAGAACCAACTTTTGGATTATGGCATTACAGAGACTAAGACTCCATTATTAATGGACAGTGCTTCAGCTCTTTGCATTGTCAAGAATCCTGTCCAGCATTCTAGGACCAACGTATTGAGATCAGACACCATTTTATTAGGGACTGTTTTGAAAAAGGTCTGATTGATCCAAAGTTTGTGCCTAGTGCTGATGAGCTTGCAGACATTTTACTAAGCCTTTGGATAGTTCAACTTTCCAAAACCTAGTGTTAAGGCTTGGTATGTTGTAGCTAGAATAAGTGACAACTACTGATGATCTCAGTAAACAAGTACTGATGATCATTAGTAAACATGTCACAAATAAGTACTGATTCTGTTACAAACTACTGATGTAGTTATAACTACTGATGTTAGTAAAAACAGACAAGTACAGATGTCCTATGAAATACTGAAAACAGCTAAAAAGTCTGATGAGCAAGTGTTGAGGACTGTATGAAACAACTGAAAAGCTAAGAATTGACGAAAACTACTGATGGGAATTTTCTCTTCAGTCGTTTTACAACTGCTGTTTCATCTTAAACAACTAAAGCAAAACCATGTCTTCAGTAGTTTCACAACTACTGATGACTAACACCAAGTCTTCAGTCGTTTACAACAACTGATGACAAAACCAATGTCTTCAGTAGTTTCACAACTACTGATGACTAACACCAAGTCTTCAGTCGTTTTACAACAACTGATGACAAAACCATGTCTTCAGTAGTTTCATAACTACTGATGACTAACACCAAGTCCTCAGTTGTTTCCAACATCTGAAGTCAAAACCATGTTTTCAGTAGTTTTATAACTGCTGATGCCTAAAACCAAGACTTCAGTTGTTTCAACCTCTGAAGGTTAATACCACGTCATCAGTCGTTTAAAACTACTGATGATTAACACCAAACCCTTCAGTTGTTTTATAACCCATACCCTATAAATACCTAATCCTACAGAGCTTCATTATCTCAACCTAACGTTCAAAAACTCTAACCTTCTCTCACATTAATGGCGACCATGCAGCTTAAACCAAGACACAACTGTGTTATCTACCTTACCAAATCACCTTTCTGGACGAAGTTTGATACTGCCATTGATCTAATGGTCCATTCTCCATACAAAACGGCCTTCCTTATCAATCCTACCATTTATGCCGAATCCCTAAATCAGTTCTGGACGAACGTCACCCTTACCACTAAGGAGAATGACACCGAGTCTCTCCAGTCATTCGTCAACTCCCGTAAGGTGGTCATCACTCTGGCAATCCTTCGCCAAACCCTACAACTGGATGATGCCCCCTCCCCACTGGATATTCAAAGGGCACCACTGATCTATCCTTTGCCCAACATGGATACCAGGGTAACCTCAGCGCTTCTACCATCCTAAAGAAGCATTTCCATGACGCTGAACGCCTTATTTTTCATATGGTGAATGTCTGCCTAGCCTCTTAGATTTCTTCTTGGGATCAAATGTCAACCAGGTGGAAGCAGGTATTCTTCTCTATCCTTGAGCAACAAAACTTAAATTTTTCTGAAATAATATTTCTTGAACTTAAGGATATGGCCTCAAAACCTATTGCTAACCGATGGATATTATATCCACGGTTCATAATGGCCATTATAGAGAACCAGCTGAAAGCTGAGGGACTGTTGGCCTTGGAGTCCCTGCCATGGTGTATTGCCTGAGGTATACTCCAGGCACAACTTAGACCAGTCACTCAAACAGGCTGCCAAGCTGCGAAAACCCACGCAGCTGGAACCCACACCCACCACCTCCAAATCCAAAGTCCCCACCAAACCCAAACACAAGAAACCAAAAAGGCTGCTGGAGATGAGTCCCCTGAGGATGCCCCTGTACCACAAACACAGGAAATACATACTGGTTATAACCCCCCAGTTATGTCCATGACTCAACCTGCTACCGCTCAGGCTTCCTCTCAACAGGAACCTGCAGCAACCACATTGGGGCACCTATACATCTGGAACCTTCCTCATTTGAGGAGGTTGCCATTGAAAGCACCACTCTCCCCGGGTGCATATGCTTCAACACCATCTCCCACTGCAACCGCCCCCAAAGTCCTACCATAATAGTTGCAAAAGTGCTGAGTCAGTTGCATTCCTCACCCCCTCCCCAGATACCAATCAAAACTGGGATAGCCTCAACAATTGAGGGGAGGATCAAAATGCTTCTGATAACCCACAGCACAGGGGTTACACTGTTCCATCTCCAAGTGTAGAAATGGAGATTAGAACATCTGGTGAGGCTGCCACTTCTCCTGCTTCAGCATATGATCAGGATGCAGTTGGTAACATCCATAAGACCTCACTAGAGGCAACTGCCAATGAAGGACATAGTCCTGAGGCAGGAAGTCCCCAGTACCAAGAACAAGGGGCACATGCTGCTACTGATCTACACTCAGAGCATGTACATCCTGATTCTATCAGGAGATCAGGTGATTCAGCAAACACTAATGATGACCTAGGCTTCTTCTATGATGTTTTAGCCCAAAATACCATCCTAGAGAATGAGGTAAGCAGACTCAACGAGCTGATTGCCAAAATGTCTCAGGATCTAAGTCCATCTACCCCAATCCACCAGATGGCACCTTCCTCTGAGGGTCTCTTATACACAGAGCCACTCCAAAACACTCAGCCACCTGCCTCTACTTTTGGCACTATCTCTCAGGGACAGAACCCCCTTGAGCAAATAGCTGCTATCCTTCAAAATCCTTACCTCTCATCACACCATTATCACTGATATAGTGATTAAAACCTTGATGAGAGGCTTCCCTCGATAACAACCTTGATAGAGGAAGTTGTGAGCAAAAGGCTTTCTAACAATCAAACCCTTGCAACGAATGCAACCAAAAAGGGGAGATTCAGTTAGTGAAAGCAAAACGAAGAGGATTGAAGATGGGAAAGAGAAAGGAAAGAGATAGAGGTGGAAAATGAGAGGAGTTGGGTGTAGAGACTGAGAAGGAGAAGGAGAAGGAAGTGAATGGAGAAAGTGAAAGTGACTGAAGTACTAAAGACTTTCATGTCACATACAAGAAAAAAGAGTGAAGAGGAGAAGAGTGGAAGTGAAGGAGAAGGAGATAGGAGTGGTGAAGGAGGCTAATGCCCAACATAGTCGATCAATGGATAACATCATTGATTAGCGTTTAGGCAAGGTCATGACACTGAAAAACTTGACTCAGAAATTAGAAGATTGGAGATTGAAGAAATCCAAGCAAGATGGGCAAGTTACAGTGTGTTGGAAAGGGAAAGGCTGGAAATCATGATCAGGTTCATAGCTAAGTATCTTGGAAGATCATTGATTGAAATCAAGTCATGATCTAGGGACAACATCTTGGCAATAACCACCAAGATCTGTTCGTCTGAAGTATATACCAAAGGGCTGGTCATTAAAGCCTTGAATGAAGCTGGTGCTGGGAGCAGGACTAAACTGGTCAAACAATCTAAAGCCTCACTTACATCCAAAATGCTAGAACAACCTGTCAAATTCCCACACCAAAACCACCACAATCACAACCCACTAAACCAATTCCCTTACCCACAAAACCAATAGCCGATGATGTACCCCAGAAGAGGAAAGAGAATGGTACTGAGGCTAGAAGAGGAAGAAGAAGATAATGATGAAGATGAAGACAGGCTGCCAATCTCAGTGTTATATAGTTGCCTAAGGCCATAAGTCACCCTCCAACAATTACTCCTGAATCTCAAAGGCAAATTGTGAAGTGAAGTTGAAGTTAGAAGAAGAAGAGCTTCACAAACAACATGATGAGGAATTGTTGAGAAGAGTCGACAAAGCATACGCTGCCACATCTTCAATCATCAATATGAAGAAACATGCTCAGAGATTATACACTCTCAGACATACCTTTCAATATCAAAAAGAGAGAGTGAGGATTTGGCCTGATCCAGAGGGTGTCTCATAGGATTCAAAAGAAAATATTCCACAGAGATACATTGGCCAAGTAAAGAAGATTGTAGATGAAGTGATCTCACTGGCCTTTGTAGTATCACCTTGGAGATCCTAGATGACTTCAAGAAAGCCTATAAAGCTAAATGACCCCACAAAAGATGCTGGAGAATAAAGTGGTGAAAAAGGGGTTAGTGTATAGGAGGCTTGAGGAAGTTAGAAAGAATGAGCTCCAGTTGTTCTTAGAGGGTATTCACCCAGATGAATTCGCATATAGAGTCATAAGAACTATGGAGCTAAATATGGGAAGCAGGTCAAATACCTCTCTGAGTACTATGGGCCAGATCACTCTTTGAAGGAGAAGCAGAAGAGCTTACCATGGAGGAACAAGTAACCTTCCTTGAGGGCTATACAAGAGAGTCTTACAGACTCATAGTTGGGAAGTAGATCTCATGGATGGGGTAACAGCTCTGTGTCCAGTTCCCCAAGACAGAGTTCCCATCCATCCTTTGCCAAACAGAACATTGAGACTTCTTCCCAGGCTTGTGCTTACAAGGGTCACTTCTAAGCTGATCTAGAAGACAAAAAGACCAATCTTTCAGCCATAATAAGTGGGACATCTTCAATAAGCTTAAAGGTTTTGGCTGCATTGGTTCAGAGGGAGTTTGTTGGACCAAAAGAAGCAATGAGCCAGATCAGAAAAACCTTTAAGTCCCACAAGACATCACAACAACTGCTGAAGACTTGATCAGCTGTTCGACAAAGTCTGAAGATCAACAGCTGAAGACTAAAGTACTGAAGACTTCAACAGCTGAAGACCAAAGTCTGAAGATCAACAGCTGAAGACTAAAAGTACTAAAGACTTCAACAGCTAAAGACCAAGTCTGAAGACCAACAGCTGAAGACTAAAGTACTGAAGACTTTAACAGCTGAAGTACAAAGATTGAAGACATCAGCTGAAGACATTAGCTGATGACAACAACTGAAGTTCAAGAAGTCCAAGTACTGAAGCCTTCAGAGTTTGTCACAACAGCTGAAGAAGCATTCTTCAGTTGTTGTGATGGTTTCCTTTCAGTAGTTTTCTTTTCTATTTCAGTACTTATAAAACGACTGAAGAGCATGTTCTTCAGTCGTTGTTGTTTCAGTAGTTTCTTTTCAGTAGTTGTAGTGATAGTTAACACTTGGTATTTTTGTAAGAAGATGTCAGCTGTTTGACATCTTCAATAGTTGTGTTAACTTTCAGTAGTTAAATAACAGTTAGATGTCACTGTCAAGTGACATCAGCTGACATCAGCTTCCCTTATAAAAGGAAAGATGACCTAATTGTAACGATGTGCGTGAAGCCAGCCGAAGCGTGTATTGAATGAATATATTCCTTTTGGCAGAAATTCTCTCTCTATAACAAACACTGTTTTATTGATAAATTTCGTGTTCTTGTTTAAATTTGTTAATTCGTGGGCTCATTCCGCTGCAATCCAATCTAATTGATCAAACTAGATGCTGAGATCCTAACATTCAGTTTGATAGATTCAGGATAAGGGTCGAACGGAGAAGTATACGACTAGTCATCCGAATGAACTTCAATCGTACGATTGATTGGGCGAATGACACAATCGGTCGATGAACTAGGCATATGAGCTCAGTCGCCCGATGAACTCAGACGCAGGCTTAGTCGCCCGATTGAAGTAGTCGCCCGATTGAAGTTAGTCGCCGATTGAAGTTAGTCGCATACTCAGTCGCCCGATTGAAGTAAGTCGTGTACTCAATCACCCGACTGAACTCAGTCGTATGGTTCAATCGCACGATTGAACCAGACTAATTCAAGATAGTTTAAGAATCAATAGTTTCGGTTATGGACAAATCTAATGTTTTTGAGTCTTGTGTTACAGAAACATGGCAGAGAAATGGATCATTAACACCAAGCAGAACATTTGTGCTCGTCTGGATGCCACTACCAGGAATGCTGCAGATTTTGCTGACATCATCGTATTTCTGAGGAGATCCAGGATCTACCGAGCTATATCTGCCAAATGCACTCCCTACCTATCTATACAGCATGCCTTCTTGGAAGGTGCATCAGTCAACCGATCCACTAAGCCTTACAGCATTCGCAGCAGCATTTTTGGGAATAAGATAGAGGTCACAGCAGCCGACCTCCGATGAGTTCTGGCTCTGGGTGATGATTCACCCAACCAGGTTACACCCCTTGACTGTTCAGGGATACTTCATCAGGATGAAGTACTCTGGGAACATCAATGCAGGGGTGCTGAACAAAAGCAACCTATGTCCACAGCTTAGGTACTTAGCACACGTCATTCTCTAGTGCATTGCATCGAGGAGGGGGGGTTTGATGTCCTCTCTGACCAAATCCAGAATGCCTACGTGGCACTGGTACTAAAACACCCCTTCAGCTTCTCTAATATGATATATGCATACATGATCGAGAACCTAGAGGCAAAAAGGAAAGAGAGTTTTTGTATGTACCCTCGGTTCTTACAGCTGATTACAGATGAGAAGCTTCCACAGCTGCCTAAGTAGAGTCATGATGCAGTCTCTCTCGAGGTCATGGATGACACCACCCTTAGGAGGATGAAGGTGCACAGGAGGAAGTAGGTGAAGCCCCCTGTAAGGAGGTTGTTTGGGCATTTGGCCCGGGAGACTACGTGGCACCGACGTGAAGGAAGTGGCACCACGATGATAGTGACTCGGACGTTGAGCAGATTGCTCTACCATCTGATGACTCAGATGATTATGACAGTGGTGATGGTGGAGACACTGGCCCCACCCAATCTAGGGCCACTACCACAGATGTTACACCTCCACCATCCACTCATGGAGAAGCGGATACAGCTGGATTCCATCAGGACTTGTCCTGATGAGGAGGAGGAGGATGATAAGGAACCGCTAGTTTGGACGGTGGGCAGCAGGGTGGTTGCCACCGAACGAGGGATTAGGGCGGTAGGTGGATGCCAGGGTGAGTCTGGGGAGGCTTCTACTGAACCATCTTACACTCCAGACCCACCCATCAGCCAAGGGGGAGCCACTGTGTCTAAAGGCTCGAGGAGGAAGAGAATAGCTCACCCAAGCCAGACCATCATCCCATCCATCATTCACCACAGGATCATCTCTGCCCCCCATTGGGGTAGAAGCATAGCTATCAGCACTCAACCGAATGGTGCTGAAGCTGTTGGCTATGATTGAAGAGAGAGCTGCCCAACTACGTCAGCTTAAGGAGCTTAATGCTACCCAAGCTTATCAGATATCATAGCAAGCTCAGCAGATAGTCTAACTCCAAGAGCAAAATGACCAACCAGCTAAGAAGGATGATGATGAGGAAGAAGGAGATGCAGCTACATCTACCTCAGCTCAGGGTCAAGAGAGACATAAAAAGAGAAATCAAGACCAAGGAGCCTCATCTTCTGCCCCACCAACTGACGGGTCTACTATTCAGGGCAAAAATCAAACATCTCAGCAAGATGAGTATGATATTACTCCCCTTCAGCAAATCAAGTCTCAACTTACATTGATTCTTGATTTGCAAGGGATAGTCAGAAGGTTTGTAAGCTATACTCCTAAAGAAGGAGAAATCATTCATGACCTTACCGATGACCAGCTGGCTGAGACGTTCTAGCTCAACCCGGACGAGATTGTCAAGGATGCTCCTACTGTTGAAGTTACATGTGATGAAGAGCTAAATGACATAGATGAAATAGAGATTGAGGATGTCATGGCTGACCATTATCCAGAGTATGCTGACAGAAAGGGAAATGTAGTCCCCAATCTGGGTGATACTCTCGTCAATGATACATTTGAAAAACTGGATCAGATGGAGTAAGAGTTTGTAGATACATGTGTACCTAGTTTAGAAGCTTAATGTAAAATGTCTTTCATGTCTTACATATATGTAATTGAATGGGTATGAATGAAATACAATGTGTGGTTGATGCATATAATGTTTAATATTTCATTGTTTATTGTGTGATAATGCATATTGAACTAACTATATAGGTTTATGGTTGTTTACATAATTCTCAATCAATAATGATTGAGAAACATGTTTAAACTTAATCGTGTGCAGTTTTCATCGGAATGGACAATGCTAATGGACCATACGTATGAATACTTCATGCTAATAAACCGGTCACACGACTGAACCAGGAGACTGGATCAGTCGCATGATTGAGACATAAGATTGACTCAGTCGCACGACTAGACCTTCAGTCATGTGCATGGATCAATTGCATGCTTCAGTCGCATGACTGAACCATCCTAATGGTTCAGTCACACGAATGGAAAACCCTAGCCTATAAATACCATCTAATTCGTGGAAAAACATAACAATTCAAATACCTACGCACATAATCGTACCCTAGCCGTCCAGAGACTCAAGAAGATATGTTCCAAGTTCATAGATCATAGTTGATTGTGTTCTAATCATTCATAACATTTCATTAATCATTAGAGTGATCATAACTGTGTTCTCCCTGATTGGATCGCTAATCATATAGGATTCCGCACTATTTGAGTTGGTATACGCGCAGAATCGGTTATTACTTCGTACCTAAACGGTCCTAACAAGTGGTATCAGAGCTTTGGCTCGTGATTTTGCATGTGATTCAATTGTTTTTGGTGTAAATCTCACGTTTTTGCAGTAAAAAACACCATCTTTTTGGTAAAACAGTGTTTTTCAGTGTCTCCAGGTCTAGAAGTTTACGTTTTCCGGCTTATGGCAAATTAGGGTTTGTGAAAAATCGTATTTTTGTGTCAAAGTGCCAAAATCTTCGAATTTTTCAAATCCAGCAGCCTCAATCGCACGATTGGCTCAATCGCACGACTAAACTCAATTGCACCTCCCATACGCATGATTGAACTCAGTCGCCCATCCTTTCGTACGACTGAACACCCCATTCGAATTATTCAACCACATCTACTCAATCGCACGATTGACTCATCCGCATTGACTCAATCGCATGATTGTCTCATCCGCATTAGTCTATCCGCATGATTGACCCAATCACATCTCTCCATTCGCACCAGTTAAATAGTTTTGTTCTAACTCTCAAAGTATATAGAAATGGAAGATCAGTGCTCAGTGTTTACTACAGGTAGGGACTCACGTATCCAGAACCTATTACTTCTGGAAAACAAGATTGTGAATCACAATAAGCCGCCTAAGCTTATCATGTTAGACGATTACCCACAATGGAAGCAAAGGTTTGAAATTTATCTAAATGGTGTTGATCCCAATCTGTGGGAATCAATCGAGACTGGTTACAGTATGCCAGTTGGTGCTGAGGGCGTCAAACTTACTTGGAGGCATGACTGATAGCCAGAAGATGAAGTACAATGCTGAGAAAAAGGTTTATGCTCTGTTGACTTAGTTGATACCTAAGGATATATTCCACCAATTTTCTGAGAATAAGCAGGCAAAGAAATTATGGGAGGCTCTGTAAAAACGATACGACGGGAATGCATCGTTAAAAGCCTTATAGGCTAAAGCTTTGAAGAAGGAGTTTGATAACTTCTCATCGATGGGCAAGGAGAGCTTGGATGATGTCATTGACCGATTCTACCATTTAATGAGTGAGTTGCACACTCATGGGGTTACAACGTCAATGGAAGATAAGGTTACAAGCTTTGCCGATGGACTGCCAGATAAGTGGGACTCATTTGTGTCTAATTTGAGACTGAACAATTTGCTGGCCAAATTAGACATAAACGACTTCATCCTGAAACTAAGGGAGGAGGAACTGAGGATGAAGTACAGGTCTCAGAAAGGATCCTATGATCAAAACCATCCTGTATAATTCTACTTCCACCTCAAAAAGCTCAGGAGAACCACTTCAAACTGCTATTTTGTCAAGTTCAGCAGCTCCTCCCCAAGCCTCTACTTCAGGATCTGAAACGTCTGGATCATCTAGCACCCAATAGATAGTATCTGAATCAAATGCGACGAAGTTGAAGACCAAGAATCTTAGGAATATCACTGTGGAGGTTGCAAAGTAGCATATGGACCTCTTAGCTGTAGTTGTTCACTCTTATGATGGTCTAGTTGCAGGAAAGATCAGAAATTGCCATCTGGCTTATGAGGATTACGAGCAGGTGGATGAGAATGAATTGGAAAGAATGGATATTATGTGGGCATTTTGGCTAGCGTTGTCCGCAGAGCCAAGAAGTTTGTGAAGAAGACTGGACAGAACTTGATAGCCACTAAGGATACTACTTTTGGTTTTGATAAAACCAAAGTTACCTGTTTCAACTGTGGAGAAAAGGGGCACTTCAAACGTGAATGTGTAAAGCCCAAGAAAACAGGTAACGGTAATCCTTTCTCATCATTCAACCGTAAAGACAAACCCACAAGTGAAGCCGCATCATCAAGCAAAGATCCTAAAGCTCTGAGTGCACAAGATGACGAAGGTCAAGATTGGACCTTTCGTTTTGTTTCCCCGGTGAGTCCAACATTGCAAATGTTGAGGTTTTGGATGACGACACTGCAAGTGAAGGTGATATAGTAGTTGAACTAATAATGTCAGATCATGAAGATACTGTTGCTGGGGTTACTCACCTGAATGAAGATGGTCCAGGAACAACATGTTCAGAATCACCAGCACCGAACAGACAAACTCTGCGATGATGGCTGATTCAACCGAACCCTCTCAGATAAGTACCAATGACCAACTCTTTGATAATCATGCTTGTATTGAATGTAATAATTTTAGAGACAACATAAATTCAAAATTTGCTAGGTTATTAGATCACAATGATAGTTTAGTAAATGACTTGCAGCTATGCACAGAGGCTAACCGAATTTTAAAACAAAATGAGCACAGTTACAAAGAGAAAATAGATATTTTAAATAAACAACTAAGGGAAACCGAGGTTGTTGCTTTTAACCAAACAAATGAAATGAAGTTATATTTAAACTCCCTAGAAGAAACTAAGAAAGCAAAAGCAGTTTTGGAAGTCGAAGTAAACTCATTAAAACAAAAACTGCATAGTTGGATAAGTTCTTCTTATATAGTACAACACTTAGTGAGAGAACAAAACAATGGGGAGGGGTGGAATACAAAGTGGTTCCACGACCATATGAGACAGTGTTAAATGCAAAATGTAGACCAGTAAGTAACAACCCTGTCAAGGATCATGTGGTGTTCACTCCTCTAGTCAGTGACCCAGATTCCACGAGTAAATCGGAGGAATCTGTCACTAAATAGAAGGAGGCCACTTTTAAATCTAAAGGTAAGTTGTCTATTGTTAATTTGGATAAACAATTTGAAGTGGTTAAGCTAAAGTCAAGTTCAAGCATGTCTTATACTGAACCCAAAAAGACCAAACAAGTTAACCGATCATGTGCACCATGTCTTAGTCCAAATAATCAAAAGGTTAAAGATGCTAAAAATGTTCAAACCATGAATTTTGTTAAAGAAGTGTCAAAACCTAAACAACCTAAAGTTACACATGTGTCACGTACTTCCCCACAAAAACCATTCCACCAACATATTGAAAGTAGATCATGCTACAACTATGGAAAGTATGGACACATCGCTTCTCATTGTCCTTACTATTAGACACCAAGGAGGAAAGTTGAACTTCATGACACTAAACCAAGTTCTTCGAAACGGAGCTCTATTACTCAACCAAAAAGGATTAGTGAACATAAAGTTCAAACTGTAAGCCAATCATTTGTTTATCACAAACAGGACTTACACAAAACTGGCTTATGAAGGAAAAATTAAATTTAGCGTCTGATAATGAGAAGAAGAAGGTAACGGACCTGCCCTCACCTTCAAATGGACAGTGGGTAGAATTATGATATGTGATGCCTCTGCGTCACCCAAGCCAGTTAAGGCTTGGGTCCCTAACCTAAACTAATCATTTCACTCAAATGTGCAGGGTGTCCGCATAGTGCTTCTACAAATACCTGGATTGTTGATAGCGGAGCATCAAGGCACATGACTAGGAACTTGTCTCTTCTTTCAAACGTCAAACAATTAAAGGAGGACACATTTCGTTTGCTGGAAATAAAGGAGGCTACATCACAGCTCAAGGAGAAGTGGGAAACCAAAAAGTGAAGTTTGATAAGGTAAACTATGTTTCAACAACTTCAAAATAACTTGTTTTCTGTATCCCAAATCTGTGACAAAGGCTTTAAGGTAGTCTTTGACAACAAGAAGTGTTATGTGTTGAAGAAGGATTATGTAATCCCGGAAGACCAAGTCTTAATATCAGCATCAAGATATAATGATTTATATGTTGGATCTATCAAAGGCCTCCACAACTGAACATCAAGTACGATGCTTCTTGTCAAAGGCAACAGAGAAATACTCCATCTCCTGGCATAGAAGAATGGGACACACAAATCCCAGGAAGATGAACCACTTGATCCAGAATGATCTAGTGTGTGGCGTAAACATTAAGAACTTCCAACTACCGGATTTCTGTGTCGCTTGTAAGAAAGGAAAACAGACCAAGAAGGATCATAAGGCTAAGAAAGTTAATTCCATTGAGTTGCCTATTGAGCTTCTACACATGGATCTATTTGGTCCAGTCAGTACAAGGAGCTTTGCTGGCGACCTATACTATGTAGTTACAGATGATTACTCAAGATTCTCTTGGGTGATGTTCTAAATCCAAATCAGAGACATTTGAATCATTCAAACAACTAGTAACTACAATGGAGTCACTCTACAAGCTGAAGGTACGAAAAGTTCGCTTAGACAATGGTACCGAGTTCAAGAACCAATGGATGGAAGCATTCTGCAAAGAAAAAGGAATTGTGCACCAGTTCACATCTGCCTACACTCCTCAAATGAATGGAGTTGCTGAGAGAAAGAATCGCAGCCTGATAGAGATAGCCCGAATGATGCTAGCAGACTCGAAACTACCCATTCAATTCTGGAATGAGGCAGTTGCTAATGCATGTTACACCCTAAATCGAGTCTTGGTGGTCAAGCGTCTTGGAAAAACATGTTATGAGTTACTACAACGACGTAAACCTAATCTAGAGTACCTCGAACCGTTTGAGCACCATGTACTCTTCTGAAGAAAACTCAGTCAAGGAAGTTCAGCGAGAAGGCTGAAGAAGGAATCTTTTAGGATATAACATACCGAATAAGAGAGTTTACAAAAACTCAACGGGTCAAGTAGAAGTGTGATGCAATGTCGACGTTCAGAGATACACCACCCCCCAGCTGGAAAAGGACCCTCATTCTTTTCGATTATGATGGATTCTTTAAGTCCTTCAACATCCTTCTCTCCCCTCATGAAGATGAGATAGTAACCAAAATGATGTATGATGTCTTAAAACACCGTCACAAGACTCAACAACATTAGGTTCACAAGGTGAGTCTTCCAATCATTCAAGGGGAGCACTGGAAGTAAGTGACTCTTCCGCTGATGATGAAGACGTGGAGAACGTTCAGGTAGATCAGGAGGAACAAGTTCCTACTACTGCAAGTTCACAAGCATCCGATGTTGATGCCTTCGACACTTCGGAACCTCACACTCCCACTTCCTCAGATACCGAAGTTGTTGTTCACAATCTAGATCATGAGGTAGTTGTACCCACCACTCCTGGATCATGCTTAAATGTTTATCATCCTCTAGACCATGTCATTGGAGATGTAAGATCAGGAATTCAGACAAGAAATCAGCTATACTCAGATGATTATGCCTCGGTAATAGAAAAAGGATATCTTTACGATGGTGCGTATCGATGTTTTGTGTCTCAATTTGAGGCAAAATGTGTCAGTGAAGCCCTAAACGACGAGGCATGGGTGAGTGCATGCAAGAAGAACTTCTTCAATTCAAGAAGATAGGTGTATGGACACTGGTGGATAGACCTAAAGGTGCTAAGGTCATTAGCACCAAATGGGTCTTGAAATGCAAGAAAGATGACCAAGGGGTCATAATCAAAAACAAGGCTCGACTTATAGTTCAAGGACTTCAACAAGTAGAGGGGATTTATTACAATGAAGTCTGTTCACCTATGGCGAGAATGGAAGCAATCCGTATCTTCCTAGCCTATGCATCTTACATGAAGATTAAAGTATATCAACTGGATGTAAAGAGTGCGTTTCTTCATGGTGAAATCTGGGAGACAGTGTATGTCAGCCAAGCTGAAGGATTGAGGATCCGTATCATCGGGATAGAGTTTGCAAACTAGATAAGGCTCTCTACGGGCTCTATCAAGCCCCAAGAGCATGGTATGAAAAACTCTCCACTCATCTTGTGAAACACGGATTTCGCAGAAGAGTGATTGACTATACACTGTTCATCAAAGAAAAGGATGGTGACTTACTGCTTGTTCAAATTTATGTTGATGACATAATCTTCGGTTCCAAACACAAAGAACTATGTAAAGAATTTGAAGCGGTTATGAAAGCTGAGTTTGAGATGAGTGCCATGGGAGAGATGAAGTTCTTTCTCGGGTTACACATGGATCAGACACCAAAGGGAATAATTCTACATCAGACCAAGTATGTAGGTGATATTCTAAGTCGGTTCGATATGGAGAATGCTTCTGGAGCTGGACTCCACTTGCTACAAACCATGACGTAGCACCCGACGGAAATGGTGATCTGATGGATGCCACTATGTACCGAGGAATGATCAGATCCCTCATGTACCTCACTACCTCAAGACCTGATATCATATACACGACGTGTCTTTGCTCTAGTTATCAGGCAAAACCGAAAGTCAACCATCTCATAGGCGTCAAAAGGATATTTCGTTATCTGAAGCGTACTCCAACACTTGGATTGTGGTATCCTCATGATGATGACTTTGAGCTTACAGCGTACAGTGACTTGGATTATGGCGGCTGCAAAATGAACTACAAGTCAACGTCAGCAGGATGTCAATTCTTTAGGAGACGATTAGTCACGTGGCAGTGTAAGAATCAGACATCAGTTGCTCTATCATTATGAAGCTGAATACGTTGTTGCTGCAAGCTGCTATTCACAAATAATCAGGATTCAACAACAAATACGGGACTACGGTTTGAAATTCTCTAACACTCCTATATTTGTTGATAATTCAGCTGCTATAGTCGTAACTAAAAATCTGGTCGAACGTCCTAAGACCAAACACATTGGCATTAAATATCACTTCATACGTGATTGTTTTGAAAAGAATTTAGTCGATGTCGTTAAAATTAATACGGATTTTCAACGCGCTGACCTCTACACAAAAGCTTTTGATAAACCATGTTTTTTTATATTTGTTAGAGGTCAACAGCGTTAAAGAGAAAAGTGAAGTGATTTCTGACGAAGATAGTACTTAGTCCGACAAGTAGATGTAATTTTTTCTTTTCCTTTTATTTTATTTTCTTTTATTTTATTTCTTCGCCTATTAATATTCTAAATGCAAAAACATTTTTGGTTTTAGAATCTTAGGGGGAGAATAGGTTAAATTAGTATTAAATTAGTTGTTTTAATTTCAATACTAAAAAAAACAAGGGAGGAGAACAGTCTAGCTAATAGAAATGAGATCGTATGTGATACTGATTCAATATCTATGGAATGATAGTACACATGAACAAAGAGTTGGGACTTTAAAAAGAATGAAATTGTTTAAGATGCAAAATTTGAAGTATAAGTCGGAGAAGTCTAAACAACATAAAAGGAAAAATGATAGTAAAACTAGCTGCTATTAAGGTAACACGGAGAAAGTAGACCTAGAGGTTGCTAAAACATTAGATGATGTGTCGGTAGATTCAACACAATAGATAAGTAGACCTCGTTGGTGAGTTCACATTCAAACTAAGTTGTTTAACAAGTTGTGGGTTATCATCTTATCCCTGGTTAACACAATCAACGAAGTTCCAATAAGGGGTGACGAGCAAATAAATGCCACACATATGTGTGGTTGACCATAAAATGAGCAAAGCATATGAAAAATGTAAAACGCAATCAAGCTAATAACCTATGTTGTTGGTGAGATCTGTGAAAAAAGAATATATGCTCAAACAAGAAGATAGGTTGTGTGCCTCTCTGTTGTGCGGTGGCACTGACCTGAGGATGAGCATAACCTAAATATTCTAGATTTCATTGTTATTTGCGCCACTCTGTTATGCGGTGGCACTGGCCTGAGGCTTAGCATCTCTGAAAGTTCTAGAATAGTTTTTTGAATGCTACCCGTAGACCGCTTAAAATCTCCTGAGGAACATTGATTACGATATAAGCGTTGGATCCACAAATGCTTGTTGAAATAATTAACCTAAATCGTCACCAATGTGTGTCAAAAATCTGTGTATGGATTTAAGAGGAAAAGTATACTGACAATCATCGTGAGCTACAACTCTAGAAAGTAAAAATCGTTGTGTGCATCTTGTAGTTCTAGTATGATTTCCTAAACTTGCTAATGACTCTGGATGAAAACAAGAATTTAGCATCAAAAGGTTTTGGTAAAATGTCCCAAATGATTTGATAAACCTGTATGATTCCCTAATGATTTGTTCTAGTTATGATCAAACTATCTAGACGCTATACTATCCAAGAAAAATCTGGTAGATACTTATCTTAGGATTTCAACCTCACACAAAAATACAAACTTATGTTTTTAGCTTTGTTTTATTTCTAGTTGTTTAATTTAGTTACTGTCAATTAATTTAGCAGGTAAATGTCAGACTACGCATCAAAAGTCAATCTAGAAATCACTCACCAAAAGGTCACATCTGAGGTGACAAATAGGGTTTTCAAATGTAAAAGGGTCACCTTTGAGGTGACAAACTGTTTTGTAATAAACGAATCATGTCTGAGGTGATCAACAGTTTTCTAAATTAAAATGGTCATGTCTGAGATGATCAATGGTCAAAATGTATTATCAATAAGTAAAAGAGTTAAGTGTATGAATGTTCATAAAGTCAAACTCATAAGTATGAGCCATTCGCATGACTGGATCATGAGTATGGACCAGTCGTACGATTGGTCCATGCGTATGAGCCCAATCGCACGACTAAAACCACAAGTATGGACCAGTCATACGATTGGACCATCAGCATGGGTCAAGCCATACGACTGGTTCATCAGACTAAAGCAATCGCGCGAATGGAGGTGGCCGAATGAGTCTGTCGCACGACTAAAACCTAGTCGGGCGACTGAATGTGACCGATAGAGCCAATCGCATGACTAAGCTCCAATCACACGAATGAAGAGTGTGAATGGATCCAGTCACCTGATTGAAACCAGACTCGGTATAAATAGGGCTAAAGTCGGTTGCATATCTTCATCACCTCTCAATCGCCCTAAAATCACCCGATAGTAGCGAAACTCTGCCAAAAATCTGATAGAATAGATTTTCCTTCACATTGTTATACTAACGAGTTGTTACATCTTCTGCAGGTGATAAACGATCTATCTCACACAAAATGCACTGTGAAACCTAACCCTAACAGGCGTAAACTACTTAAAATCAAGAAATAAGGCAAAATCAAAGAACAGAACACATAAGCGTGCAAATTGGTTAAATTGAAAGACTTAATGTGACAATTAAAGTCCCTGCGAGTCTAAAGAACCTAACCACAACGTTTAGTTTCCAGTTTTGACCTAGATTCAGGATTAACAGGTTGAACCGAGAAGTATACGACTGGTCACTCCGAATGAACTTCAATCGCATAATTGAATTGGGCGAATAACATAATCGGCCGAATGAACTAGGCGTATGATGATGTTGCTCACCCAACCAGGTTACACCCCTTGACTGTTCGGGGATGCTTCCTCAGGATGAAGTACTCTGGCGACATCAACGCAGGGGTGCTGAACAAAAGCAACCTGTGTCCCCAGCTTAAGTACTTAGTGTCACACCCCCGCTAAGAGCAGAAACACGGGGATGTAACGAGACGGGAATCGTCATAACACATGGTAAGCAACAGAGATGCAATAATAATAATGATGACAAGCGTGTCATGACGACACCCGACAACAAGGGGACATGTGTCGTGTCTAGTCAGTATTCACGACAACATAGCCATAAGCATAAACATGATATAAGATAAACATAGATATAACATTGTATGCAATTCCCACAACCCGGAACAAGTTACAAAGTGTAATGTTGTTTGAAACAGATACAACAATTGTTTTCAAAATGACAAGTTTAGCCCGAAAATGCATCCTAGGGTCACCACTAAGGCAGCACACCTAGAACCTCAACTAGCATGATCACCTGAAAAGATATGCTCAAATGGTCAACAAAATTGTTGGTGAGCTCGCAGGTTTAAAAGTAAATAAGTAATGATGCTGTATAAAGTTGTTGCAAATACCGTGCATACAGTTATAAGTAAGCAAAATCATATGACAAGAGCTTACAACCAAACCTAACGACATACACAAAGAATCTTGTCGGAATATATTCACCCAAGGCCCGTTCCTGGATTTGTTGGTACTAACTAGTATATCAACACGAGGTTGGGGGTGTCAACCCAGTAGTACTACCAATACCTATCCGTCAGTTCCCACACTGGAATTAAATGGTTGTAAGAAAAGCAGACTCAAGCATGTATCAGATAAGTACCCACAATACAGTAGCACGTTGATTCCAAGTATGTATGTTGTACAACATAGAAAACGGGCGAGCATACTTTTCCCCCATGTTTGTAAATGTTTGTAAAGTAGTATAAGCATAAAAAGGGGCCAAGAAACTCACATGTTAAGTGGTAAGTATGAATGATCAAGATTCCCAACAGTTGAATGCAATGAACAGTCAAACACCTATTGACAGTTATTGTTAAGCATTTGACGTGTATAAAGCATATAGTAATGTTTGGTCGGTTCGGGTTGTATCGCTTCGGTGGTGGGTAGCACACACACAAGCGGACACATGTATCAGATCTTATGTAGATCCAAGTACTAAGAGTATCGTCGTGCTTATGACATCCATATAAAGATCCCATTGTTATAAAAGATAGCACTTGTTAAATATTGTAGTCCCAAATGGGTGTTGATAATTGTAAAGTGTTAGGTTGATTTAAATTGAAATAGTATGTGCTTGTTGTTAGCGTTGACTTTAATCTTTGTGGTCAAGCAATGACACTTTTACTGACGTTACCTTATCATCATCAGACGCTCGGGAAGGAATTCACACTCAAACATCATCATTCAAACAACAGGACCAGACGCTCGACTCAACACTCCATGCGTACGAATCACCTTCAATCGTACAAATCAGCTTCATTGGCACGATTGAACCTTCATTCGTACAACTGGCATTCAGTCGTACCACACAACAACCAATCACACGACTTAACCTCCATACGCATGAATCAACCTTCATTCGTACGAATCAGCTTCATTCGTACGACTGAACCTTCATTCGTACGATTGTCCTTCAGTCGTGCGATACATGCACAGTCGCATGCATTCATTCATCCGTATTGACTCAATCGCACACACACTCATCCGCATTGACTCAATCGCGCACACACTCATCCGCATTGACTCAATCGCACACACACTCAATTGATCGCACAACTCAGTCGCATGACATCCCTAGTCGCACGATTCTGTCACCCGAAGGACACAGTAGCATGACTCAGTCGCACGGCTCACCCAGTCGCACGGCTCAATCGCATGACATGCCAGTCGCCTGAACTGCAGGTTCGCGACTGATAAAGTGCACCTTACGCGAACAATGTAACTCTGGCCCTCGCTTTGAATTCCACCTTACGCGAACAATTGGTATTCTACTGCGCTTCACTGTTGACCTTACGATCCATGATCTCAATGGTTCCTCCATAAAATGAAGCTTTTCATCGATGTTGATATCCTCAATTGGTATTGAAGTGATTCGTCAGCCAAACTTTCTGAGGTTCGACACATGGAAAGTCTCATGCACACCGTTGAGTTCTTGTGGTAACCTTAATCGGTAAGCCACTGGACCAGTTCTAAATGCTGTCTTCGGTATGTCCTCCTCGAAAACCCTTAGCTGATGATATCCAGATCGAAGGTCGATCTTGGAAAAATACGAAGCTCCTTGTACTGATCAAACTCGTCGATCCTGGGGAGAGGATACCGATTCTTCACAGTTAATTTGTTCAACTCACGGTAGTCGATGCACATACGGAACGACCCATCCTTCTTCTTGACAAATACACCAGTGCTCCCCAAGGCGAGTGACTCAGCCAATAAAACCCTTCTCTAGTAGTTCCTGTAACTGGCTAGATAACTCTTGCATTTTAGATGGTGCCAATCGATACGGTGTCTTTGCTACCGGTGTAGCTCCAGGAACCAACTCAATACGAAATTCCACCTGCCGTGGGGGAGGCAAACCAGACAAGTCATCAGGAAATACATCTGGGTAATCCCGCATTACAGGGAGATCTGCCAATTTCTGTTCCTCTTCTTTCTTTTCCACCACATGAGCCAGAAAAGCGTAGCACTATTTTCGTAAACTCTGGCGTGCTTTCATGCAGGAAATAAGCTTTAAGTTTCTCCCCGGTCTTTTCTACTTGAATTCTGAGTACTCCTCCGTCTGACATAGGGATTCGCACTACCTTGTCCCGACAGACAATCTCGGCTCCGTGTTTCGACAACCATCCATTCCCACAATCACGTCGAAACTTCCTAACTCAAAGGGATCAAGTCTATATTGAAGGCGTGGTTCTCCAATATCATCGAGCACTTTCTAATAATCTCGTCGTCCTGAACACCCTACCATTGGCCATTTCTACAGAGTAGCTAGTTTCTAGCCTACTAGGACTCAAATCAAGCAATTGCACAAACTGAGAAGATATAAAGCTATTGTCTGCTCCAGTGTCAAATAGTACAGATGCAAAGTGATTATTGAGTATGTGCGTACCCGTGACAACATTTGGGTCCTGACGGGCATCATTGGCTCCAATGACAAAAGCGCGTCCCCGAGCCGCATTCCCTTGTTTGTCGGGCCTTGATTTCCAGCTATAGCCATCGTCTGATGCTGGTTGTTCCCTTGTTGGCCTGGTGCCCGATTCAGTTTGGGGCACACGTTCCTGTAGTGATCAGGGCTTCCACACTCATAACAACCCCTGGCATTCCCGGCGGGGTTAACCGCGTTGACTGGTGCGACCATATTTAGCGCTGTTCTGCAGTCTCTTGCTAAATGCCCCGGGCGTCGACAGTTTGTGCACACCCGGCACGGCATAGCTGGGGGATGATGAAAGTTGCACCTATCGCATCTGGGATGCAGACCAACATACTCTCTGCCTGCCCTGGGTCACGGCCACAAAATTTCTTGTTGTCTTGGCCCTTTTCTTGAATTTCCCGCACTTGACCGGCTCGTTTCCCCAACATCTTTCCTTTTCTCTACTCCCCTACCCAATACCCCTGTTCTCACCATCTCATCAGTTAGAGCGCCAGCCTTCAGAATTGCGCTCTAATAGTAGGAGGAGCAGCTGCGGTTACCATTGCCCGGATTTGAGGCGCAACTCCCCAAATATACCTCTCTATCCTTTTTGATTCCGGGGTGACCAGATGCGGAACCAACCTTGCTAGCTCGTGAAAATGATCGGTGTAAGTTGCGTGCCTAGCCCCCACCATAGCATGATTCCAGAACACATGCTCAAGTTTTTGCATCTCATTGAGAGGACAGTACTCCTCGGTGATTAGGGCTTTGAACTCATCCCATAACATTGCATCGCCGATTCTCTTCCCCTAGCCTGAATCTGAATGTTCCACCACATTAATGCCTTGCCCTGTAGTGAGCATGTGGCATACTTGATCCTTTGACTATCGAGGCATTCGCTGATGTCGATCACGGCCTCCATCTTTTCAAGCCATCTGATCAGGGCTATGGCTCCACCTTTGCCATCAAACTCTCTTGGTTTGCAAGCCACAAATTCCTAGCATTCACAACCCCGTCTTATTAACAATTCCAGTTTTGTTACTGGCTGTACCACCTTCCCGGTCTCCTGATTGCTTTCATTCCCAGTCGGGTCCCGTTATCCTCATTGTCATTGCCACCGTCCCTGTGGGAGTGAGAATTCTGAAGAGCATCGCTCACTTGGGCCACGATTGTCGGAATCAGTACGGCCAGCTGTTGAGCGATTAAGGCTACCATATTTAGCGCTGTTCTGCAGTCTCTTGCTAAATGCCCCGGGCGTCGACAGTTTGTGCACACCCGGCACGGCATAGCTGGGGGATGATGAAAGTTGCACCTATCGCATTTGGGATGCAGACCAACATACTCTCGCCTGCCCTGGGTCACGGCCACAAAATTTCTTGTTGTCTTGGCCCTTTTCTTGAATTTCCCGGCACTTGACCGGCTCGTTTCCCCAACATCTTTCCTTTTCTCTCTACTCCCCTACCCAATACCCCTGTTCTCACCATCTCATCAGTTAGAGCGCCAGCCTTCAGAATTGCGCTCTAAATAGTAGGAGGAGCAGCTGCGGTTACCATTGCCCGGATTTGAGGCGCAACTCCCCAAATATACCTCTCTATCCTTTTTGATTCCGGGGTGACCAGATGCGGAACCAACCTTGCTAGCTCGTGAAAATGATCGGTGTAAGTTGCGTGCCTAGCCCCCACCATAGCATGATTCCAGAACACATGCTCAAGTTTTTGCATCTCATTGAGAGGACAGTACTCCTCGGTGATTAGGGCTTTGAACTCATCCCATAACATTTGCATCGCCGATTCTCTTCCCCTAGCCTGAATCTGAATGTTCCACCACATTAATGCCTTGCCCTGTAGTGAGCATGTGGCATACTTGATCCTTGACTGTCGAGGCATTCGCTGATGTCGATCACGGCCTCCATCTTTTCAAGCCATCTGATCAGGGCTATGGCTCCACCTTTGCCATCAAACTCTCTTGGTTTGCAAGCCACAAATTCCTAGCATTCACAACCCCGGTCTTATTAACAATTCCAGTTTTGTTACTGGCTGTACCACCATTCCCGGTCTCCTGATTGCTTTCATTCCCAGTCGGGTTCCCGTTATCCTCATTGTCATTGCCACCGTCCCTGTGGGAGTGAGAATTCTGAAGAGCATCGCTCACTTGGGCCACGATTGTCGGAATCAGTACGGCCAGCTATTGAGCGATTAAGCTACCATATCAGTGTTTCCTGTTCCCGAAATGACATTGGTAGGACCATCACTTGTTCTCGGTGCTCTACCTCTGCCTCTGCCTCTGCCCCTCGGGGCTTCACTTCCGCCACTGTTACTGTGGGTAACTCTTCGAGGCGGCATGTTCTAATCATAAGAATAGTAAACGCATAAGTTTTAACCATTGCAGGGCACATTATCCATGTCACGTTAAGGTCTAACTTTCCGGGTTAAGACCATACTTATGGTTGCCACACAACGCATACAAATCGTGTAATTCTTACGCCATGTATAGATAATGTCCAAAGACTAGTCCATCATATTAATGGCATATCCATGCATGAAATCAAGTTTAGTCTAGCGGAGGTTGCCTATTTCCTCCTCTCTCGAGGTCTCAGACATAACCTCCTCGGGGTAAATCCCAGTGTCTAGGTCAAACGCAATAGCATGATCTATGAAGATCTCTCGGGTTCAATACCCGGATTGATAAAACAACTCGTGCGCAGAGGGAAACGGAAGATCCAATAGAAACATCTCGTAAAGAGCGAGCACAAGGGCTCCCTCACACGGTGAAATGATCACTAAACAGATAGATAAACGAACAAGTAGTGAGGAACACGTATGAGATATAAAATGCACACAACCCTGGCATGCAAATCTACATGAATGTTCCTAGGTTATAGTCTAGGTCAAGTGTATCGCCTAATTCTCTATAACCAATGGCTCTGATACCAGTCTGTCACACCCCCGCTAAGAGCGGAAACACGGGGATGTAACGAGACGGGAATCGTCATAACACATGGTAAGCAACAGAGATGCAATAATAATAATGATGACAAGCGTGTCATGACGACACCTGACAACAAGGGGACATGTGTCGTGTCTAGTCAGTATTCATGACAACATAGCCATAAGCATAAACATGATATAAGATAAACATAGATAATAACATTGTATGCAATTCCCACAACCCGGGAACAAGTTACAAAGTGTAATGTTGTTTGAAACAGATACAGCAATTGTTTTCAAAATGACAAGTTTAGCCCGAAAATGCATCCTAGGGTCACCACTAAGACAGCACACCTAGAACCTCAGCTAGCATGATCACCTGAAAAGATATGCTCAAAATGGTCAAGAAAATTGTTGGTGAGCTCGCAGGTTTAAAAGTAAATAAGTAATGATGTTGTATAAAGTTGTTGCAGAATACCGTGCATACATTTATAAGTAAGCAAAATCACATGACAAGAGCTTTACAACCAAACCTAACGACATACACAAAGAATCTTGTCGGAATATATTCACCCAAGGCCCGTTCCTGGCTTTTGTTGGTACTAACTAGTATACCAACATGAGGTTGGGGGTGTCAACCCAGTAGTACTACCAATACCTATCCGTCAGTTCCCACACTAGAATTAAATGGTTGTAAGAAAAGCAGACTCAAGCTTGTATCAGATAAGTACCCACAATACAGTAGCACGTTGATTCCAAGTATGTATGTTGTACAACATAGAAAACGGGCGAGCATACTTTTCCACCATGTTTGTAAATGTTTGTAAAGTAGTATAAGCATAAAAAGGGGCCAAGAAACTCACATGTTAAGTGGTAAGTATGAATGATCAAGATTCCCAACAGTTGAATGCAATGAACAGTCAAACACCTATTCACAGTTATTATTAAGCATTAATGACGTGTATAAAGCATATAGTAATGTTTGGTCGGTTCGGGTTGTATCGGTTCGGTGGTGGGTAACACACACACAAGCGGACACATGTATCAGATCTTATGTAGATCCAAGTACTAAGAGTAGTCGTCATTGCTTATGACATCCATATAAAGATCCCATTGTTATAAAAGATAGCACTTGTTAAATATTTGTAGTCCCAAATGGTTTGTTGATAATTGTAAAGTGTTAAGTTGATTTAAATTGAAATAGTATGTGCATGTTGTTAGCGTTAACTTTAATCTTTGTGGTCAAGCAATGACACTTTTACTGATGTTACCTTATCATCATCAGATGCTCGGGAAGGAAATTCACACTCAAACATCATCATTCAAACAACAGGACCAGACGCTCGACTCAACACTCCATGCGTACGAATCAACCTTCAATCATACAAATCAGCTTCATTGGCACGATTGAACCTTCATTCGTACGACTGGCATTCAGTCGTACCACAACAACCAATCACGCGACTTAACCTCCATACGCACGAATCAACTTCATTCGTACGAATCAGCTTCATTACGACTAAATCTTCATTCGTACGACGGCCTCATCGTCATTCGCACAGACTGCATTCATTTCATCCAATCTCAACACCCTCATCCGCATTGACTCAATCGCACACACACTCATCCGCATTGACTCAATCGCACACACACTCAATTGATCGCACAACTCAGTCGCATGACATCCCTAGTCGCACGATTCAATCACCCGAAGGACACAGTCGCATGACTCAGTCGCACGGCTCACCCAGTCGCACGGCTTAGTCGCATGACATACCCAGTCGCCTGAACTGCAGGTTCGCGACTGCTAAAGTGCAGAGCAGCCTTCGGCTGCCCCATGCATGGGTTTTACACATCAAGAACTTCCAAATCACACAACAAACACACACGAACAAGAAGCAGACACAGAAAGTCATCACACGCACCCACACGACCTCTTGAGTTCGAGTTGACCCGAACACCCGAAACCTAGAAATGGACAGTAGTAAAACGAGCAAGAAATGGACAACCAAGGTCGTCTACCTACAAGGATGGAGTAGACTAGGTTGTAGACGAAGTCTAGACGACGAAAATGAGACCAAATGGAGTGATTTTGGTGCAAAAGTGCAGAAGATAGGTGAAGAAGAAGATGATGAAGAAGAATAGAGAGGATGAAGAAAATGGCTGGGAATAGGGTTTTTATACCCATCCCAGGTTTGCAAAATGTCAATTTTTGTCCCTGCACTTAGCCCCCGAGTTTCCAAAGTTTGCTGCGGTTGAAAACGACTTTAGAATGCTCGCTATATTAATGTTAAAAGCGTGATTTATGGTAATTGATGGCTTAAAATGGTTTTATTAATGACATTGGTTATAATTAAAATGATATATTTGGTGATAATGGTAAGGAAATTTATAAAAGGTTTATGCTTAGCACACGTTCACGGGGGAAGTACAGGCACAAGGGTAATAAAGCAAACATGATTCCTTAAAATAGGAGTTCATGAAGAATAGGAAGAATAATTAAAATGATTCTATGGTTAATTATGTCGTTCGACAGACCTTAAGGTGACAGATGTCACAGTATCCCCCAGTTGAGAGAATTTCGTCCCGAAATTCAGCTGGAGTTAGGTCCAAGAGTGTCATCCACGAATAGGTGTGGGTATTTGAGTTTCATTTGATCTTCCTGTTCCCATATAAACTCTGGCCCTCGCTTTGAATTCCACCTTACGCGAACAATTGGTATTCTACTGCGCTTCAACTTTTTTTCGACCATACATCAATGGGTTCCTCCATAAAATGAAGCTTTTCATCGATTTTGATATCCTCAATTGGTACGTGAAGTGATTCGTCAGCCAAACACTTCTTGAGGTTCGACACATGGAAAGTATCATGCACACCGTTGAGTTCTTGTGGTAACCTTAATCGGTAAGCCACTGGACCAATTCTTTCTATAATCTTGAATGGTCCAACGTATCTTGGGGCTAACTTCCCTTTCTTTCCATACCGAACAACTCCTTTCCAAGGAGAGACTTTGAGTAACACTTGGTCCCCAACGTTGAATTCTAGAGGCTTCCGACGATTGTCGGCATAGCTCTTTTGGCGATCTCTAGCGCTTTCAGTCTATCTTTGATTTGGAAGATCTTATCGGTTGTTTCCTGAATGATCTCTAGGCCTGTTAACTGAATTTCACCAATCTCGGCCCAACAAACGGGTTCCTTCTGTACAACGTTTCGAACGGAGCACACCCAATGCTGGTGTGGTAGCTGTTATTGTAAGAGAACTCAATCAATGGCAAATGAGTATCCCAACTACCACCAAAGTAGATTACACACGCTCTCAGCATGTCTTCTAGCGTTTGTATGGTTCGTTCACTTTGGCCATCTGTTTGAGGGTGATAGGTGGTAATCATGTCTAATCGAGTGCCCATCGCTTTCTGTAGTGTCTGCCAAAATCGTGAAGTGAATCGGCCGTCACGGTCAGATATGATTGACACCGGCACTCCGTGTCTTGTCATGACCTCTTTTATGTACAATCTCGCCAACTTGTCCATTTTGTAGTCTTCTCGGATTGGCAAGAAATGTGTTGATTTCGTCATTCGATCCACTACGACCCATATCGAGTCATGCCCGTTGCTCGCTCGAGGGAGTTTGGTAATGAAATTCATGGCTATGTTCTCCCATTTCCATTCGGGAATCTTAGGTTGCTGTAACAGTCCCGATGGTTTCTGATGTTCAGCTTTAACTTTCGAGCATGTCAAGCATCTGCTGACGTACATGGCAATGTCTTTCTTCATGCTTGGCCACTAGTACAGATCTTTGAGATCGTGGTACATCTTGTCTGCGCCAGGATGTATAGAATATCGCATCTTGTGAGCTTCATCCATGACCAAGGTACCTGCACCTCCCCACTTGGGTACCCATATACGGTCCGCGAAGTACTGTACACCGTCGTCCTTGCACATCAGTTGTTTATCCAACCCTCGGAATTCTTCTCCCTCAAGGTTTTCTTCTTTCAACGCCTCACTTTGTGCGATTTGGATTTGAGCTTTCAAATTTGTTTGAATGGTCAATCCCAAAGCTCGAGCACGAAGTGGTTTCACGCATTCTTTGCGGCTTAGAGCATCAGCCATCACATTAGCTTTCCCCGGATGATACCGGATTTCACAATCGTAGTCACTAAGAAGCTCTACCCAGCGTCGTTGTCGCATATTGAGTTCCTTCTGATCCAGAATATGTTGAAGGTTTTTATGATCTGTGTAGATGATGCATTTGGTTCCATACAGGTAATGCCTCCATATTTTGAGTGCGAATACTACAGCGCCCAACTCAAGATCGTGAGTTGTGTAGTTCTTTTCGTGCACCTTAGGTTGTCGCGAAGCGTAGGCAATCACCTTATCTTTCTGCATTTGTACACATCCCAACCCTTGATGCAAAGAATCACAGTATACCACAAAATCGTCAGTCCGTCTAGGAGGGACAATATTGGGTCATTACACAGCTTATCTTTCAGTGTTTGGATGCTTGTTCTTGTGCCTGTCCCCAATCAAACTTCTTGTCTTTCTGAGTCAACAATGTCAACGGTTGAGCGATCTTTGAAAAGTTCGCAATGAAACAACGATAGTATCCGGCCAATCCTAAGAATTGCCGAATCTCTGAAGGTGACTGGGGCGCATCCCATTTCTTCACCGCTTCGATCTTGCCGGGATCTACTTGAATCCTGTCCTTGTTAACCACATGACCCAAAAACTTCACCTCTCGTAGCCAGAATTCACACTTCGAGAACTTGGCGAAAAGTTTCTCTTCCCTTAACAATTCCAGTATTGCCCGAAGGTGTTCTTCATGATCCTCTTTCGATCGAGAGTAGATAAGTATGTCGTCTATGAATACGATCACAAACTTATCCAAGTAAGTTTGCACACCCGATTCATCAGGTCCATGAACACAGCTGGTGCGTTAGTCAATCCGAACGGCATGACCAAGAACTCATAGTGCCCATAACGAGTTCTAAACGCTGTCTTCGGTATGTCCTCCTCGAAAACCCTTAGCTGATGATATCCAGATCGAAGGTCGATCTTGGAAAAATACGAAGCTCCTTGTAACTGATCAAACAGGTCGTCGATCCTGGGGAGAGGATACCGATTCTTCACAGTTAATTTGTTCAACTCATGGTAGTCGATGCACATACGGAACGACCCATCCTTCTTCTTGACAAATAACACCGGTGCTCCCCAAGGCGAGTGACTCGGCCGAATAAAACCCTTCTCCAGTAGTTCCTGTAACTGGCTAGATAACTCTTGCATTTCAGATGGTGCCAACCGATACAGTGTCTTTGCTACCGGTGTAGCTCTAGGAACCAACTCAATACGAAATTCCACCTGCCGTGGTGGAGGCAAACCAGACAAGTCATCAGGAAATACATCTGGGTAATCCCGCACTACAGGGATATTCTGCCAATTTCTGCTACTTTTCTTTCTTTTCCACCACATGAGCCAGAAAAGCGTAGCACTGTTTTCGTAAACTCTGGCGTGCTTTCATGCAGGAAATAAGCTTTAAGTTTCTCCCCGTCTTTCTCCTTGAATTCTGAGTACTCCTCCTCTGACATAGGGATTCGCACTACCTTGTCCCGACAGACAATCTCGGCTCCGTGTTTCGATAACCAATCCATTCCCACAATCACGTTGAAACTTCCTAACTCAAAGGGGATCAAGTCTATATCGAGCACTTGTCCCGAAAATGCATCCTAGGGTCACCACTAAGGCAGCACACCTAGAACCTCAGCTAGCATGATCACCTAAAAAGATATGCTCAAAATGGTCAACAAAATTGTTGGTGAGCTTGCAGGTTTAAAAGTAAATAATAATGATGCTGTACAAAGTTGTTGCAGAATACCGCGCATACAGTTATAAGTAAGCCAAATCACATGACAAGAGCTTTACAACCAAACCTAACGACGTACACAAAGAATCTTGTTGGAATATATTCACCCAAGGCCCGTTCCTGGCTTTTGTTGTACTAACTATATACCAACACGAGGGTGGGGGTGTCAACTCAGTAGTACTACCAATACCTATCTGTCGGTTCCCACACTGGAATTAAATGGTTGTAAGAAAGAGCCACAAAGCAGACTCAAGCATGTATCAGATAAGTACCCACAAAACAATAGCACATTGATTCCAAGTATGTAAATTGTATGTATGTTGTACAGCATAGAAAACGGGCGAGCATACTTTTCCCCCATGTTTGTAAATGTTTGTAAAGTAGTATAAGCATAAAAAGGGGCCAAGAAACTCACATGTTAAGTGGTAAGTATGAATGATCAAGATTCCCAACATTTGAATGCAATGAACAGTCAAACACCTATTGACAGTTATTGTTAAGCATTAATGACGTGTATAAAGCATATAGTAATGTTTGGTCGGTTCGGGTTGTATCGGTTCGGTGGTGGGTAGCACACACACAAGCGGACACTTGTATCATCAATCTTATGTAGATCCAGTACTAAGAGTAGTCGTCATTGCTTATGACATCCATATAAAGATCCCATTGTTATAAAAGATAGCACTTGTTAAATATTTGTAGTCCCAAATGGGTTGTTGATAATGGTAAAGTGTTAGGTTGATTTAAATTGAAATAGTATGTGCCTGTTGTTAGCGTTGACTTTAATCATTGTGGTCAACCAATGACACTTTTACTGATGTTACCTTATAATCATCAGACGCTCAGGAAGGAAATTCACACTCAAACATCATCAGTCACACAACAAGACCAGACGCTCGACTCAACACTCCATTCGTATGAATCAACCTTCAATCGTACAAAACAGCTTCATTGGCACGATTGAACCTTCATTCGTACGACTGGCATTCACTCGTACCACACAACAACCAATCACATGACTTAACCTCCATACGCACGGATCAACCTTCATTCATACGAATCAGCTTCATTCGTACGACTGAACCTTCATTCGTATGATTGGCCTTTAGTCGTGCGATACACGCACAGTCGCATGCATTTATTCATCCGTATTGACTCAATTCGCACACACACTCATCCGCATTGACTCAATCGCACACACTCATCCGCATTGACTCAATCGCACACACACTCAATTGATCGCACAACTCAGTCGCATGACATCCCTAGTCGCACGATTCAGTTGCCCGAAAGACACAGTCACATGACTCAGTCGCACAGCTCACCCAATCGCACGCTCAGTCGCATGACAGCCCAGTCGCCTGAACTGCAGGTTCGCGACTGCTGAAGTGTAGAGCAGCCTTCGGCTGCCCCAAGCATAGGTTTTACACATCAAGAACTTCCAAAATCACACAACAAACACACACGAACAAGAAGCACACGCAGAAAGTCATCACACGCCACCCCACGACCTCTTGTGTTCAAGTTGACCCGAACACCCAAAACCCTAGAAATGGACAGTTAAACGAGCAAGAAATGGACAACCAAGGTCGTCTACCTACAAGGATGGAGTAGACTAGGTTGTAGACGAAGTCTAGACGAAAATGAGACCAAATGGAGCGATTTTGGTGCAAAAGTGAAGAAGATGGGTGAAGAAGAAGATGATAAAGAAGAAATGGAGAGGATGAAAAAAATGGCTGGGAATGGGGTTTTTATACCCATCCCAGGTTTGCAAAATTCAATTTTGTCCCTGCACTTAGCCCCCGAGTTTCCAAAGTTTGCTTCGGTTGAAAACGACTTTAGAATGTTCGCTATATTAATGTTAAAAGCGTGATTTATGGTAATTGATGGCTTAAAATGGTTTTATTATGACAATGGTTATAATTAAAAATGATATATTGGTGATAATGGTGATGAAATTTATAAAAGGTTTATGCTTAGCACACATTTACGAAGGAAGTACAGGCACAAGGGTAATAAAGCAACATGATCCCTTAAAACAGAGTTCATGAAGAAGAGGAAGAATAATTAAAATAATTCTGGTTAATTATGTCGTTCGACGGACCTTAAGGTGACAGATGTCACACTTAGCACACGCATTCTCAAGTGCATTGCATCGAGGAGGGGTGGGTTTGATGACCTCTCTGACCAAATCCAGAATGCCTACGTGGCACTGGTGCTAAACCATCCCTCAGCTTCTCCAATATGATCTTTGCATACATGATCAAGAACCTAGAGGCGAAAGGGAAAGAGAACTTTTGTATGTACGTCGATTCTTACAGCTGATTATAGATGAGAAGCTTCCACAACTGCCTAAGGAGAGTCATGATGCAGTCTCTCTCGAGGTCATGGATGACACCACCCTTAGGAGCATTTGGCCCGGGAATACTACGTGGCGCCAACACGAGGAAGTGGCGCCACGATGATAGTGACTCGGACGTTGAGCAGATTGCTCTACCATCCGATGACTAAGATGATGATGACAGTTGTGATGGTGTAGACACTAGCCCCACCCAATCTAGGGCCACCACCATAAATGTTGATATCCTCAATTGGTATGTGAAGTGATTCGTCAGCCAAACACTTCTTGAGGTTCGACACATGGAAAGTCTCATGCACACCGTTGAGTTCTTGTGGTAACCTTAATCGGTAAGCCACTGGACCAGTTCTAAATGCTGTCTTCGGTATGTCCTCCTCGAAAACCCTTAGCTGATGATATCCAGATCGAAGGTCGATCTTGGAAAAATACGAAGCTCCTTGTAACTGATCAAACAGGTCGTCGATCCTGGGGAGAGGATACCGATTCTTCACAGTTAATTTGTTCAACTCACGGTAGTCGATGCACATACGGAACGACCCATCCTTCTTCTTGACAAATAACACCGGTGCTCCCCAAGGCGAGTGACTCAGCCAAATAAAACCCTTCTCTAGTAGTTCCTGTAACTGGCTAGATAACTCTTGCATTTTAGATGGTGCCAATCGATACGGTGTCTTTGCAACCGGTGTAGCTCCAGGAACCAACTCAATACGAAATTCCACCTGCCGTGGTGGAGGCAAACCAGACAAGTCATCAGGAAATACATCTGGGTAATCCCGCACTACAGGGATATCTGCCAATTTCTGCTACTTTTCTTTCTTTTCCACCACATGAGCCAGAAAAGCGTAGCACTGTTTTCGTAAACTCTGGCGTGCTTTCATGCAGGAAATAAGCTTTAAGTTTCTCCCCGGTCTTTCTCCTTGAATTCTGAGTACTCCTCCGTCTGACATAGGGATTCGCACTACCTTGTCCCGACAGACAATCTCGGCTCCGTGTTTCGATAACCAATCCATTCCCACAATCACGTTGAAACTTCCTAACTCAAAGGGGATCAAGTCTATATCGAGCACTTGTCCCGAAAATGCATCCTAGGGTCACCACTAAGGCAGCACACCTAGAACCTCAGCTAGCATGATCACCTAAAAAGATATGCTCAAAATGGTCAACAAAATTGTTGGTGAGCTTGCAGGTTTAAAAGTAAATAAGTAATGATGCTGTACAAAGTTGTTGCAGAATACCGCGCATACAGTTATAAGTAAGCCAAATCACATGACAAGAGCTTTACAACCAAACCTAACGACGTACACAAAGAATCTTGTTGGAATATATTCACCCAAGGCCCGTTCCTGGCTTTTGTTGGTACTAACTAGTATACCAACACGAGGGTGGGGGTGTCAACTCAGTAGTACTACCAATACCTATCTGTCGGTTCCCACACTGGAATTAAATGGTTGTAAGAAAGAGCCACAAAGCAGACTCAAGCATGTATCAGATAAGTACCCACAAAACAATAGCACATTGATTCCAAGTATGTAAATTGTATGTATGTTGTACAGCATAGAAAACGGGCGAGCATACTTTTCCCCCATGTTTGTAAATGTTTGTAAAGTAGTATAAGCATAAAAAGGGGCCAAGAACTCACATGTTAAGTGGTAAGTATGAATGATCAAGATTCCCAACATTTGAATGCAATGAACAGTCAAACACCTATTGACAGTTATTGTTAAGCATAATGACGTGTATAAAGCATATAGTAATGTTTGGTCGGTTCGGGTTGTATCGGTTCGGTGGTGGGTAGCACACACACAAGCGGACACTTGTATCAGATCTTATGTAGATCCAAGTACTAAGAGTAGTCGTCATTGCTTAGACATCCATATAAAGATCCCATTGTTATAAAAGATAGCACTTGTTAAATATTTGTAGTCCCAAATGGGTTGTTGATAATGGTAAAGTGTTAGGTTGATTTAAATTGAAATAGTATGTGCCTGTTGTTAGCGTTGACTTTAATCATTGTGGTCACCAATGACACTTTTACTGATGTTACCTTATATCATCAGACGCTCAGGAAGAAATTCACACTCAACATCATCAGTCACACAACAACCAGACGCTCGACTCAACACTCCATTCGTACGAATCAACCTTCAATCGTACAAAACAGCTTCATTGGCACGATTGAACCTTCATTCGTACGACTGGCATTCACTCGTACCACACAACAACCAATCACATGACTTAACCTCCATACGCACGATCAACCTTCATTCATACGAATCAGCTTCATTCGTACGACTGAACCTTCATTCGTATGATTGGCCTTTAGTCGTGCGATACACGCACAGTCGCATGTATTTATTCATCCGTATTGACTCAATCGCACACACACTCATCCGCATTGACTCAATCGCACACACTCATCCGCATTGACTCAATCGCACACACACTCAATTGATCGCACAACTCAGTCGCATGACATCCCTAGTCGCACGATTCAGTTGCCCGAAAGACACAGTCACATGACTCAGTCGCACAGCTCACCCAATCGCACGGCTCAGTCGCATGACAGGCCCAGTCGCCTGAACTGCAGGTTCGCGACTGCTGAAGTGTAGAGCAGCCTTCGGCTGCCCCAGCATAGTTTTACACATCAAGAACTTCCAAAATCACACAACAAACACACACGAACAAGAAGCACACGCAGAAAGTCATCACACGCACCCACACGACCTCTTGTGTTCAAGTTGACCCGAACACCCAAAACCCTAGAAATGGACAGTAGTAAAACGAGCAAGAAATGGACAACCAAGGTCGTCTACCTACAAGGATGGAGTAGACTAGGTTGTAGACGAAGTCTAGACGATGAAAATGAGACCAAATGGAGCGATTTTGGTGCAAAAGTGAAGAAGATGGGTGAAGAAGAAGATGATAAAGAAGAAATGGAGAGGATGAAAAAAATGGCTGGGAATGGGGTTTTTATACCCATCCCAGGTTTGCAAAATGTCAATTTTTGTCCCTGCACTTAGCCCCCGAGTTTCCAAAGTTTGCTTCGGTTGAAAACGACTTTAGAATGTTCGCTATATTAATGTTAAAAGCGTGATTTATGGTAATTGATGGCTTAAAATGGTTTTATTAATGACAATGGTTATAATTAAAAATGATATATTTGGTGATAATGGTGATGAAATTTATAAAAGGTTTATGCTTAGCACACATTTACGAAGGAAGTACAGGCACAAGGGTAATAAAGCAAACATGATCCCTTAAAACAGGAGTTCATGAAGAAGAGGAAGAATAATTAAAATAATTCTATGGTTAATTATGTCGTTCGACGGACCTTAAGGTGACAGATGTCACACTTAGCACACGCATTCTCAAGTGCATTGCATCGAGGAGGGGTGGGTTGGATGACCTCTCTGACCAAATCCAGAATGCCTACGTGGCACTGGTGCTAAACCATCCCTTCAGCTTCTCCAATATGATCTTTGCATACATGATCAAGAACCTAGAGGCGAAAGGGAAAGAGAACTTTTGTATGTACGTCGATTCTTACAGCTGATTATAGATGAGAAGCTTCCACAACTGCCTAAGGAGAGTCATGATGCAGTCTCTCTCGAGGTCATGGATGACACCACCCTTAGGAGGCATTTGGCCCGGGAAGACTACGTGGCGCCAACACGAAGGAAGTGGCGCCACGATGATAGTGACTCGGACGTTGAGCAGATTGCTCTACCATCCGATGACTAAGATGATGATGACAGTTGTGATGGTGTAGACACTAGCCCCACCCAATCTAGGGCCACCACCATAAATGTTACACTTCCACCATCCACTCACGGAGAAGCGGATACAGATGGATTCCATCAGGACTTCTGTCCTGAGAGGAGGAGGATGATGATAAGGAACCGTTAGTTTGGATGGTGGGCAGCAAGGTGGTTGCCACCGAACGAGGGATTAGGGCGGTAGGTGGACGCCAGGGTAAATCTGGGGAGGCTTCTACTGATCCATCTTACACTCCAGACCTACCCATCAGCCAAGATGGAGCCACTGTGTTAAAGGCTCGAGGAGGAAGAGAATGGCTCACCCCTATGGCAAAAAAGGGAAGAGGCAGAGATTTACATTGACCACATCTACTCCCACAGCCACCACCACATCCATATCTACCACAGCTACCACTGCAACCACTACTACCACATAACCCAACATCACTACCACACTCCCTTCCACCACCACTACAGCCTACCCTTCGCCACCCACTCATATACCACCACCCATATTCACCACTGCCACCACTACAGGCTACAAACAAGACCATCATGCTCAAGCTCAAGGGATCAAAGGATGAGCCACTCAAAATAAGAGAAGGAGATGGTGATCATGATGATGATGATGATGATGATGATGATGATGATGATGAAGATGATGATAGTGATGATGATGAGGCCAGTGATGATGATGAGGCCAGTGATGATGAAGAGACAAGGGAAAGGCAGAAGGATGATGATGATGAAGGAGATGCAGCTACATCTACCTCAGCTCAAGGTCAAGAGAGATGTACAAAGAGAAATCAAGACCAAAGAGCCTTATCTTCTGCCCCAACTACTGACACGCCTGCTATTCAGGGAAAAAATCAAACATCTCAGCAAGATGAGTATAATATTACTCCCCTTCAGCAAATCAAGTCTCAAATACAATGATTCTTGATTTGCAAGGGATAGTTAGAAGGTCTATAAGCTATACTCCTGAAGAAGGAGAAATCATTCATGACCTTACTAATGACCAACTTGCTGAGATGTTCTGGCTCAACCTGGACGAGATTGTCAAGGATGCTCCTACTGTTGAATTTACAAGTGATGATGAGCTAAATGAAATGGATGAAATAGAGATCGAAGACGTCACAGCTAACCATTATCCAGAGTATGCTGACAGAGAGGGAAATGTAGTCCCCAATCTGGGTGATTCTCCCGTCCGTGATACGTTTGAAAAACTGGATTAGATGGAGCAAGAGTCTGAGAAGAATAAGGATCAAGACCAAGGGCATAGAGTAATTTAGATTCCCACACGATCTAAAGACTCTACCTGGTTTTGAGCTCAACCAGATGGCACGCCTGAAGTTGCTATATGCTAATCCTAAGAAAATGTCAAGCTGGTTTGAGGCTACTTTAAGGAAAGACTACCACACCAGGAGGGTTAACTTTAGACCTCAACAACCGAAGAGGTACATCAGACAGTCTGAAGTTGATCCCATTACTGGAAAGCCAAAGATAATGCTGAAGTGGAGTCCTTCGTGCAAAATGTCAAGAATCCCTCTAAGGGAAATGCCATAGGACTTCACTCCACACTACAAGTGGTGGTACTATGATTGGAGAACAGGTGAAGAGGTCATAGTCCTACAGAAGGATAGTCAAATGGATACCATCCGGGTATTTGACCCTATGTGGCTGACCAACTTGTCTGCTGATGATGTTTATACTCTATACAAGTGGCCACTATTCTATGATTCGCAAGACAATGTACAACCCCTCTAGTTTCAAAATGTTATAAGGCTCTGTTTTGCATTTGAGATACATGTCGAAGCTACAAGAGAGGATAAGTACAAGAAGTTTGAAGAGTTGATGAAGAATGTTAGACAATAATGTAAACTAGGTCCATGAGGGAGTTTGTAGATTCATGTGTACCTAGTTTAGAAGCTTAATGAAAAATGTCTTTCATGTCTTACATATATGTAATTGAATGGGTATGAATGAAATACAATGTGTGGTTGATGCATATAATGTTTAATATTTCATTGTGTTAGGATCGTGTACTGGAAGAATACTAACCGATTTACGCGTATACCGAATCAAATAGTGCGGAATCCTATTTGATTGGTGATCCAATCAGTGAGCACGCACGTAGAATCAATTAAAGATTAAATCTAAACATTAAGAACAATAGCAATCGATCTACTGTGATCTATGAAGTTGGAACAGGTTGCTAGAGATCTCTGGATGGCTAGGGTACGTGTAGGTATCGAAATATTCAAAGTGTCACGTTTTTCCATGATTTAAGTGGTATTTATAGGTTAGGGTTTCTCAATCATGCGACTGGACCATTTTGTTAGGATCAGTGATCTATGTTTGATTGATTGAAGAGTATAGCAGCGGAATTCAAACAATGAATTAGTCGATTCACAAGAACAAAACAATATTCATGAAGAACAAAGACGGTTATAGAGAGAGAGAATATCTGCAAATATATTTCATTCAATATTCGCTTTCGTGGTAACAGAATGTCACAATTACAATTAGGTCGACACCTCTTATATAAGAGATGTGACGTCTGCTGATGTCATTGATAGTGACATCTAACAGATTTATTACAACTGAACACAAACTATTGAAGATGTCAAAACAGATGACATCTTCTTACAAAAAATGCTAAGTGTTATCAGTTTTATAAACTACTGAAAAACATAAAACTACTGAAATACAACGACTGAAGAAAAGCTCTTCAGTCGTTTTACAAAACTACTGAAAGTAAAAATATAAAACTACTGATATCACAACTACTGAGAAGTACTCTTCAGTAGTTGTAACAAACTACTGAAGAAGTACTCTTCAGTAGTTGTAACAAACTACTGACGCTTCAGTACTTGATCTTCAGACTTTGATCTTCAGATGTTTCATCAGCTGATGACTTCAGTAGATATCATCAGCTGATGTCTTCAGTCTTTGTCTTCAGACTTTGTACATCAGTTGTTGATCTTCAGCACTTGTAAACTCTTCAGCTGTTGTACTTCAGTACTTTGGTCTTTCAGCTTCAGCACTTGTGTTCTTCAGCTGTTCAGCTTCAGTACTTGTGTTCTTCAGCTGTTCAGCTTCAGTACTTGTGTTCTTCAGCTGTTGTACTTCAGCACTTTAGTTCTTCAGCTGTTGAAGTCTTCAGCACTTGATCCTCAGTTGTTGACGTCTTCAGCACTTGTCAAACTGCTGATGAAGCTTTCAGCAATGTTGTGATACCATGTGGGACTTAGAGGTTTTCTGATCTTGGCTCATTGGTTCTTTTGGTCCAACAAACTCCCCCTGAACCAATGCAGCCAAAACCTCTAAATTATTTATTATCCCACTTATTGTTGGCAAAAGATTGGTTTTTTTTCCTTCTTGATCAGTAGAGAAGATGACCATATAAGCTCCGGCCTGGGAAGAAATCTCAGATATTTGTTTGGCAAGGTATGAATGGGAACTCTATTTTGGGGAACTGGACACAGAGTTGTTATCCCATTCATGAGATTTACTTCCCCATAATGAGTCTGTATGACTCTCGAACATAGGCTTCAAGGAGAACAACTTGTTCCTCCTTGGAGAGTTCTTCTACTCCTCCTTCAAAGAAGAACTCTGGACCATAGTACTCCAGATAAGTACTTCATGGTCCTGCCATTTTTCAGCTCCACGGTAGTACCTCCCTATAGACAAATTCATCAGGATGGGTGCCTTCAAGGAGTAACTGGAGCTCATTCTTCTTGATGTCTTCAAGCTTTTATATAATAACCCCTTTTTGATCATCTTGTTTTCCAGTAAGGCTTGAGGGGTCATCTTTGATTGATGAGCTTTCTTGAATTCATCATTATTTCCCAAGGTGAGACTACAATGGCCAACATGATGGTAGAATCTATTGTTTTTCTAACCTAGCCATTGTATCTATGTGGAATAGATCTTTTATGGATTCTAGAACTCACCTTGGGGTCTGGCCATACTCTCACTCTCTCTTCTGATACTGAAATGTGTGCCTGAGAGTGTACAGCCTCTGAGCATGCCCTTTCATGGTTGTATAGATGATGACTGAGGAAATTCCTTGTCAACCATCTTCAGTAGTTGCTCATCGTGCTGCTTCTGCTGTTCTTCATCTTCTATCTTGACTCTAACCATTTCCCTTTGAGAGTCAAGTGTGATCATGGGTGACTCCTGGGTTCTGGTAGCTTAGAACAGCAGAGAGTGGCAGACTATCATCTTCATCCTCTTCTTCTTCATCTTCTTCTATCCTCAGCACCCTTCTCCTCCTTCTAGGTGCATCACTGGATGATGGTTGGGTTGGTAAAGGAATGGTTTTGAAGAATGAGGATGTTTGGATTTGGGCTTAGAGATGGTTTAGAGATTTGAGGGGTAGGCTGTGTTTGAGTGGGTAGAAGGGAAGGTTGATCCAGCATCTTTGTAGTGAGTTTGGCCTTTGTAAGTTTTGCCATTTCCAACCTTTTACCAGCCCCAGCCTCATCAAGGGCTTCAATGATAATCCCCTTGTGGAATTGCTCAGACAGACAGATTCTGTGGCTTAGCCAGAATACGTCTCTGGTCCACGCGTGAATCTCCATTAAAGATCTTCCTAAGTATTTTGCAATGAAGCGGATCATGATCTCCAATCTCTCTTTTCAAGTGCATCATACCCAGCCCATCGGGTTTGAATCTCTTGCACTTCCAACCTCCTGATCTCACTATCTAATGTGGCTGTATCAAACCCTTGCCTGAAGAGTTGTTCAATTTTTATCCATGGATCGGCTGTGTGTATTATCAGCATCTTTTACCAGCTCTTCCAAGGATTTGTCTTCAGCAGTAGGTTGATCATCAGCACTTTTCTTTCGTGTGTAAGTGATCAGTGGTTGCTTTTCTTTCTCCTCCTCTTGGGCTTGCTTTTGAGCCTTCTCTTCCTCTGTTCTTTTCTCTTTTCTTTTCTTTCACTGCAGTACTCTCCCCCTTTTTGGATGCATTGGTGGAAGGGGTTTGTACGCAGAAAGGTGTCTTGCATAGCAGCATCAATCAATGGTTGTAAAGTTGAGGAAAGCCTCTCATCAATGGCTTTAGTCACAATGTCAGTGATTAAGGGTGTGATGAGAGGAAGCGATTTTGAAGGACAGCACTATTTGCTCAGGAGGGTTCTGTTCCTGAGAAATAGTGCCTGAAGCAGAGGCAGGTGGCTGAGTTTGGAGTGGCTCAGTGTTGGGGGAACCTTCAACTGAAGGTGCCATCTGTGGGTTGGTGGAGGCAGATGGCTTTCTCCTTGTGAGAATGGTCAAGTAGGTTTTGCAGCCTACTGACTTTCTCCTCAGGATTGTGTTCTGGGCAAAAACATCATAGAAAAAGCCCAGGTCATCATCAGCCGAAGCTGAATCACCTGACCTCCTGCTTGGAGCAAGATTTACATGCACTGGGTGTAGACCAGTTGTTGCATGTGCCCCTTTTTCTTGGTACTGGGGACTTCCAGCCTCAGGACTATGTCCATCATCAGCTATTGCCTCTAGTGAGGTCTTAGCAATGTTACCAGCCTCATTCTTATCATATGCTGATTCAGAAGGGTGTGGCAGCCTCACTAGATATTCTAATCTCCCTATCTACACCAGGAGATAGAAGTGGTAAACCCCTGTGCTGTGGGTTCTCAATTGCACTGTGTTCCTCCCCCTCAATGGTATAGGTGTGTTCCAAGTAGTAAGTGGTTTCTGGGGAGGGGGTGAAGAGTGCAGTTGAGTCAGCACTTGTGCAACTATTAAAGTTGGGCTGTGAGGGGCGGTTGCATGGGGTGAAGGGATAGAAGCAGTGTGGCACCTGGGGAGGTTGGTGCTCTTCAATGGCAACCCTCAAGTGAGGAAGATCCCAGATGTGTGGGTACCCTTGTGGGGTTGCTGCAGGCTCCTATTGAGAGGAATCCTGAGCAGCTATGGCTGGAAGAGTCCTTGTATCCACTAGGGGGTTTGGACCAGTGATATCTCCTGCGTTTGTGTGCAGGGGCATCCTCAGGGGACTCAATTCCCTGAGTAGCCGTTTGGGGTTTCTTTTTGGTGGGTTGGTGGGGACTTTTGATTTGGAGGTGGTGGCTGTGGGTTCCAGCTGCGTGGGTTTGCGCAGCTTGGCAGCCAATTTGGTGTATGGTCAGAGTTGTGCCGGGAGTATACTTCTGGCAGAACAGCCATAGCAGGGACCCCCAGCCAACAAGTCCCTCAGCATGAAGCTGGTTTGTATGATGGCCATTATGAACCGTGGATATAGTATCCAACGGTTAGCAGTTAGTTTTTGAGCCATATCCTTGAGCTCCGAAAAATATTATTTCTGAAAAATTTAATGGCTGTTGCTCAAGAATAGAATACATTACCTGCTGCCACTTGGTCGACATTTGATCCCAAGAAGAAGTCTTAGGAGCCAAACATACATTCACCATGTGAAAAATTAGGCGTTCAGCGTCATGGAAGTGTTTCTTCATGATAGTGGAGGCACTGAGATTGCCTTGATATCCATGTTGGGCAAAGGATAGATCTGTAGTGCCCTTGGGATATCCAGCAGGAGAAATAGCATCATCCAGATGGAGAATTTGGCGGATTATTGCAGGAGTGATGACCACTTCTTTGTTGTTGACGACCGACTGGAGAGATAGTGTTTGTTCACCCCCGTGGTAATGGTGACGTTCATCCAAAACTGTTGGAGGGATTCGGCATGTAGTATGGGATTCAGAAGAAATGCCGTTTTGTATTGGGACTGAACCATAAGATCGATAGCAGTATCGAACTTAGCCCAGACAGGCGATTTAGTAAGGTAGGCAACACAGTTGTGTCGCGGTTTAATTTGCATGGACGCCATTGAGAAGAGAGAATTTTGGAGAGGAACGTTAGGTTTGAAGAAGATGAAGCTTTGAAGGATTAGGTCAGGGATATTTATAGGGTACGGGTAAGAAAACGACTGAAGGATGTGGTGTTAGTCATCAGTAGTTTTAAACGACTGTTGACATGGTATTATCCTTTCAGACGTTGAAACAGCTGAAGTCGTGGTGTTAGGCATCAGAGTTAGAAAACTACTGAAGACCGTGGTTTTGACTTCAGATGAGTGAAACAACTGAGGACTTGGTGTTTGTCATCAGTAGTTGTGAAACTACTGAAGACAGTGGTTTTGTCATCAGTTGTTGTAAACAACTGAAGACTTGGTATTAGTCATCAGTAGTTATATAAAACTACTGAAGACATGGTTTTGCTTCAGTTGTGTAGAATGAAACAGCAGTTGTTGAAACAACTGAAGAGAAAGTTCTCTTCAGTAGTTGTCGTCAATTCATAGCCTTGCAGCTTTTCATGCTGTCATCAACACATCATCACTTTTGCATCTGATTTTCAGGTGTTTCATAGGACATCAGTACTTACTGTTTATACTGATTTCAGTAGTTGTAACTACATCAGTAGTTTTAACTGCATCAGTAGTTTGGAACAGTTAAAGTACTTACCAGACTTGTGAGGCATTTAGCCATCAGTAGTTATAAAAATTACTGAAGGGAAGAAGACCATCAGTACTTATATGTGACATGGGTACCAATGATCACAGTAATTACTACTAAAATCATCAGTAGTTGTCATCACTCTTATCAGCTGCAGCATACCAAGCCTAACACAAGGTTTGGAAAGTAGAACTATCCAAAGGCTTAGTAAAAATATCTGCAAGCTATCAGCACTAGGCAAAACTAGGATCAATCAGACCTTTTCAAAGCAATCCGAATAAAAATGGTCTGACTCTATATGTTTGGTCCTAGAGTGCTGGGACTGGATTTTGACAATACCACAGAGTGAAGCACTATCCATTAACAATGGAGTCTTAGTCTCTGTAATGCCATAATCCAGAAGTGGTTCTGAAGCCAGAGTACCTGAGAGGTGCAACTTGCAACAGCAATGTACTCGGCCCTCAGCAGTTGATGTAGCAACAGATGTTTGTTTCTTACTTGCCAAGAAATCAAACAGTTGCCTAGGAATTGACAACCCAAGAAGTTGAACTTTCTAGTTAACTTGCACCCTGTATAGTCACTATCTGAAAAAAGCAACTAATTTGCAAGAGTGTCCAGTGGATACATAAACCCAGAGATTGTGTACCTTGCAAAATATCTAAAGATTCTCTTGATGCAATCAAATGAGACTCTTTAGGAGCAGCCTGAAATCTAGCACAACACACATGTAGCAAACATAATATCTGGTCTAGAAGCTGTTAGATACATCAAGGACCCAATCATAATCTGTAAAGCGTTTCATCAACAGCTTTACCTTTCTGATCAGCATCCAGTGTGTGGTGTTGCACATGGGAGTAGAACAGGGCTTACAGTTTTGTAAATCAAACTTATTCAAAAGATCTTTTGTATATTTTGATGATGAATAAAAGTTCCATCAGCTTTTTGTTTGATTTGCAAGCCTAGAAAAGAACGTAAAGTATCTCCCATTGCACTCATTCAAACCTCTTTTTCATAATGTGTAAAATCATCACACAACTGGGGATCAGAGGATGCAAAAATAATATCATCAACATAAATCTGAACAAGTAGCTTATGTTGATCCACCTTCTTAATAAACAAAGTTTTATCAATGGAGCCTCTAGTGAAATTATTCTTTAAGAAGAAAGTAGAGAGTGTCTCATACCAGGCTCTAGGAGCTTGTTTCAACCCATAAAGAGCTTATCAAGTTTGTACACCCATTCAGGATGTTTATTATCCTCAAAGCCTGGTGGTTGACACACAAAAAACTTCTTCTTTATTTACACATATAAAATGCACTTTTAATCCATAAAAGAAAAACTTAAGAATGTGGATGCAGCATAGGCTAAGAACAATCTGATTGCCTTAGTCTGGCTACAGGGGCAAAGGTCATCATAGTCATACACAAAACACCCCTTCAACCCCCAAAACCCAGTGAAAACCCATGTACAGCCAGTCTAGCCTCATCGGGTATTCCTAAACAACAACACCCATTTAGCCCCAACCTATTCCTAAACACACACACTTGCACACTTACCTGGGGGAAGAGGAACAAGTTCCCACACTTGCTGTTTCTGAACTGAAGTAGCTCAAGCTGCATAGCTTCAACCCATCCATTGTCTCTCAAAGCAACATGGTAGTTCTTTGGCTCTAGCTGACTGATGAAGAGAGAGCATAGAAGCAGAAGTTAGACAATTGACTTTGGTTGAAACACCAGCATTGATATCACCAATAATCTGAGTCATGGGGGTGATTCTTCAGTTCTTGATAAACAATGAGATCTGTGCAAGTGTTTGTAGAACCTTCAGCAGCAGCAGATGTGATGTAGACTTGAAACCAAGAATTGATGGTAACTCAAAAGATGTAGAGGAAACAGAGATCTCATCAGCATTGTTGTGGATGGAACTGCTGAAGCTACACGAACATCAAGTTTAGTAGACACAGGCAGTTGGTCACTAAACTTGAATAGGTGAGTATTGATATTATCATCATCATCATCAATACCACCGGGGAAGACATGCTGCAGAAGATGATTTAGCCACAGGATCTGCAACAGCTGGAGGTTGATAAGGAAATATTGCAGTATGTCCAAATCAAACAACTCCACAGGGTTTTGTGGAATCTTGTCCAAAGGAGATTCATAAACTTCACATGCAGAGTCTCTTCAACTATCTTTGTTCTGCAGTTGAAGACTCTGTATGCCTTGCAAGTAGATGAATAACCAACAAAATACCAGCATCCACCTTAGGATCAAATTTATGGAGTTGATCCTTGTGTTGAGAATAAAACAGGGACACCCAAATGCTTTGAAAAATGAAATTAGAGGAGCCAAATGATGGAGAACTTCATATGGAGTCTTCATCAACCTCTGATTTACTAAAACTATTCTGCACATAGCAAGCTGTGTGGACAGCTTCAGCCAAAAGGTCAGTGGCAAACCAGAGTCAGCCAGCATGGACCTGCAGCTTCAATGAGGGTCCTGTTCTTTCTCTCCACTACTCCATTTGTTCTGGAGTCCTTGGGATGCTAAATGCCTTTTGATTCCCTTTGAGAGATAGAAGTCATCAAGTGTATGATTCTGAATTCAGTTCCATTATCACTCTGATACACTTGACTGGAAGGAATAACTTCTCAATATACAACACAAAGTTAAAATTAATAACCTTCTGAGCAACCTCATCCTTGAATGTAGAAAGAAAGTCCATACAAATCTGGAGTAATCATCCACAATTACCAGACAGTATTTCTTCTTGGCCATGCTCATCACTCTCACAGGACCAAATAGATCCATATGCAGTAATTGCAAGCAGGCAGTGGACTTAGGCTCTTCAATAGGAGGGAATGAGACTTTGTGCTGTTTTCCTTTTAAACAAGCAGTGCAGGTTTCATCACAGTGGAACTCCTTATTGGTAAGCCTCTGACTAAACTATTGTGGATAAGCTGATTCATGTTTTTGAAATAACATGACCCAGCCTTCTGTGCCACAGTTTAGATTCTTGAGAAGAGGCTTTGGAAAATAGGCAAGGATTGCCTTGAGATCTATTTTCTTGGAAAGATCTAAGGCATACACTCTTCCTGTCCTGTTGGCTCTCAGGAGAGTGTGATCATCCAACACCTTGTCAATCAAGTGCAAAACTTTGGATGACAGAATCCTACAGTTCTGACTGGTGAAAAGAGCAACATGGCCTTTATCACACATTTGACTGACACTCAAGAGATTGTACTTGAGATTTTCCACATGATAACATCATCAAATTGATTTCTCCATTGGAGACAAAGCCATTTACCAATGATGTAACCCCTAGCATCATTGCCAAAAGAAACAAATCCCTTCTTTCCTTGAGAGTAGTCATGAAGAAGAGAGCTGTTCCCAGTCATGTGCATAGATCCCCCACTGTCTACATACCAGATGCTACTTTGGCATGTTGGAGAACCCTGCAATAATAAACAATCAGTTAGTTTTAGAGACCCAAACCTTTTTGGTTTTGGGCCTGGTCTCATCAATAGATGGTAAACTAACAGGTTTTTGAAACAACAGCCTGAGAGGAAGAAGATGGTGAAGAAGAGGAATCCTTTGGCTTGGATCTCCTTTTCTGTGGTTTCAACATAGGAGCATCTAGTTGGTTAACTCTACCCAACAGATGTTGAACCATCATAACCAGCGTGTCTGATTTGTGATAAAGCTTTCAGCTCATCAGACACATTGCCAGTGGAGTTTGATAAGTTCCTATGTTGCACCTTCTTCTTCTGAGCACTCTCAGCTGTCACCTGTTTAACCCCTTCCTTTTTGGATTCTTTGAGGACTTAAGGGTTACAGGATTTGATGTTGCTGATACAAATGTGGTCTCAAACTCAGTTTTCATTTTTACCATTTTCTCTTTAATTTCTTCTTTTTGTTTGAGTTTGGAACCTCTTTTGTACCAGCAATCATCTGTAAGATGATTGAACAAACCACATACTTCACATGGTTTCTTCTTCATCTTAGGTTGATCATCAACTAAAGAGGGTGAAGCAACTGGAGACTTGCTCTTCAAGCTTGGAAGCATGTTTGCTTTCTTGACTGCCTCTTTAGTAGTCTTCAAACTCTTCTACTGACAGTTTTCTTCTCTTCAGTACTGACAGTAGTTGGAGTTTGAACTTCAGGTGTTAAATCCTGCTCTCTAGTCCTTTCAGGACTTTCAGAATTAACTCCTGAGTTGATCAATCATTGATCATGTGAGTGTCAGCATTTGAACCATCAACATCAGCTGATAGGTTAGAGAGGGCTTGATGCTGACTTCTACTTCTGATTGTGCTGTATCAGAAAGTAGATCACATGATGAGATGGATTGGTTATACTCTCCATCAGATTCTACCTCTGCTCTGGAGTAAAATCTGTAGGTGGAGCAGTGTGATTGTAACCAATGCCAAACTTCACATTGGAAGCAGATTGCTTACTAAGAAGCATTTCAAAACCTTTGCATGATTGTACCCATCTATCACACTCTACCTGGGTAACTGCAAGGGTTTCTTTGAGATCTTTATACTTCTCTAGAAGTATCTCTTCCCTAGCCTTATCATCAGTTATTTGGCATTTCAGTTTGTAAATCTCATCATTTTTATCATTAAGCACAGACTCAAATTCAGCTTTTTTTGGAAATTATTTGTTCTAGCTCAATGTTCTTGTTGATTAAAGCTACATTTGCTTCTCTAATAGATGCAAATGCTGCTATGCATGTGTCAGAACATAATTGGCTTTTGCCTCAGAGGATACCTGTGATACCTTTGGTGTAGAGGCATTAGAGGATGAAGTATCAGCAGAATCCAAAGCCATAAGAGCTAGATTTCCAAAATGGACTTTCACCACCATGTTGACCAGCACCTGAGAACAGTTGTTCATGACCAGACATGTCATCTGGTAAACTGCTCCAGTCAACAACTCCTGGGGTGAAGAAGCTGTGTTGTTGAGGTTGAGTTTGTTGATGAGATTGGGAAGGCTGTGGTTCAGGCAATGCTTGTGGTGTTGTGCAATTGGAGCTTGAACAGAATTTGGTTGAGGCACATAATAGCAGGGATAAGGATATGACATTTGACCCTGGGGAACAAAGTATGCAGGAGATCTAGGATGTGAATAATGACCAGAACCAGCAGGATGTTGCCCTCTGTTTTGTGGACTAGTACTAGGAAAAGTCACAAAGGGTGCAGAAGAGTTAGATCCAGTTGATCTACACTCTCTTGCAAAGTGTCCTAGCCTTTGGCATTTGTGACACCTCAACTTACTCTTGTCAAAACAACTTTGGTTTTGCCAGAGAGTCCAGGAAATTTCCTGCCAGTTCTCTTATAGAACTTCTGAGATCTGATATTAATCAGTGCCATTGGCTCAGAATATCCATCTCTTCTAGATCATCATCAGCTATTCCTTTCAGATCATCCATGATGAAGCATAAATTGTCACTATTACTGCCAGAATGACTCTCAATACCAACAAATGCATGATCAGAACTATTTGAAGAGAAATCATATGCTCATCATAATTGCTTTCAGATGCAGCATATTCTGACTCATGACCAACCAAGGCAGTGTTGCCTGGTACAAAGTCATCAGTGAGCTTTCCTGATGAGGACAGTTTCCTCTTCTGCTCTATCTCTCTTTCAAATGTAAGCAGTTTCCCATGAAGTTGGGTGAGAGATAGGCCTTCTAGATTTGCACTGGAGCGTAGGACAATAGTGTATGTGTCCCATCTCTCAGGCAGTGATCTGAGGAATCTGTTGTTCATCTGGCTATTGGTGTATTCATGTTTCACCATTTTCAGCTCAGATATCAAGCAGGAAAAGCGCTCAAACTGTTGAGTCAGTGTCTCACCCTTCTATGAGAGAATGTCTCATATTGTTGGGCAAGGATTTCTCTATTGTTTGCTAAGACCTCATCTGTGCCACCGAATTGTTCCTTCAGGGCATTCCAGAGATCATGAGCAGTTTCATGATGCATAAGCCTGAATAGATTTCATTAGGCAGTGCCATGGCCAGAATTCCATGGGCTTTAGCATCAATCTCAAATAGTTTCCGATCTTCATCAGAGTATTGTTCCTTCTTCTTCGGAACCATTTGATTGGTTCCGGATTGTTCACATAGGCTTATGTGGTCCATGTACCACAGATGTCCAACAACCTGAACTGTTAACAGACAGGTGATGAAGCATTCTTCGTTGCCATATGTTATACTCGGTCCTAACCAGCATCGGAGGCTTGGTTGAGGAACGGTATTGTGAGGATCATTAGAAGGAGTCGTCATCTCGGATTCAATCAAATTTGGTTAAGCTAAAACAGATTTAGAACAAAAACGCAACAACCAATTGAACCAGAAGATCTCAAAATAAATGAACGAAAGCGGCAGAAATTCAATAATCTATAACCAGTTCTTGCAAATACGCTAATTCAATCAAACACAGATATCAATTAGCAGTTTCAATGATCAATTGTTAGATCGATCAATGATTAACCAGCTCTGATACCACTTGTTAGGATCAGTGATCTATGTTGATTGATGAAGAGTATATAGCAGCGGAATTCAAACAATGAATTAGTCGATTCACAAGAACAAAACGATATTCAATGAAGAACAAAGACGGTTATAGAGAGAGAGAGAATATCGCAAATATATTCATTCAATATTCGCTTTCGTGGTAACAGAATGTCACAATTACAATTAGGTCGACACCTCTTATATAAGAGATGTGACGTCTGCTGATGTCACTTGATAGTGACATCTAACAGATTTATTACAACTGAAACACAACTACTGAAGATGTCAAAACAGCTGACATCTTCTTACAAAAAAATGCTAAGTGTTATCAGTTGTTATAACTACTGAAAAACATAAAACTACTGAAACTACAACGACTGAAGAACAAGCTCTTCAGTCGTTTTACAAAACTACTGAAACTAAAAATATAAAACTACTGATATCACAACTACTGAAGAAGTACTCTTCAGCAGTTGTAACAAACTACTGAGCTCAGTACTTGATCTTCAGACTTTGACCTTCAGAGTTTCATCAGCTGATGACTTCAGTAGATATCATCAGCTGATGTCTTCAGTCTTTGTCTTCAGACTTTGTACATCAGTTGTTGATCTTCAGCACTTGTAAACTCTTCAGCTGTTGTACTTCAGTACTTTGGTCTTCAGCTTCAGCACTTGTGTTCTTCAGCTGTTCAGCTTCAGTACTTTGTTCTTCAGCTGTTCAGCTTTAGTACTTGTTCTTCAGCTGTTGTACTTCAGCACTTTAGTTCTTCAGCTGTTGAAGTCTTCAGCACTTGATCTTCAGCTGTGAAGTCTTCAGCACTTGTCAAACTGCTGATGAAGCTTTCAGCAGTTTTGTGATACCATGTGGGACTTAGAGGTTTCTGATCTTGGCTCATTGGTTCTTTTGGTCCAAAACATTTGCATGGTTCAGTCATGCGATTAAGTCATGTGGTTGATCCATTCGCATGATTAAGTGTTCAATCATGCGACTGACGTCAATCTCATGTTATAATCATGCGAATGATTCAGTCTCCTGGTTTATTCGTAAGACTGGTTCATTAGCATGAAGTTGTTCATGCGTATGGTCCATTAGCATGGGTGAATCACATGAGAACTTCATATGATTAAGTTTGAATATGTTTCACAATCATTATTTGACTTAGATCTATTCAAACAACCACAAACCTATATAGTGTTCAATAAGCATTATTACATAACAAGCAATGAAATATTCAACATTATAAGCACAACCACACATTATATTTAACTAAGTACCCATTCAATTACATATGAGTAAGAAAATAAAGACATTTTACATTATGTTCAGAAACTAAGGACACATGTATCTACACATTGTTTATTGTGTGATAACGCATATTGAACTAACTATATAGGTTTGTGGTTATTTACATAACTCTCAGTCAATAATGATTGAGATACATGTTTAAACTTAATCGTGTGAAGTTCTCAAGCGAATGAACCATGCTAATGGACCATATGCATGAATACTTCATGCTAATGAACCAGTCGCATGACTAAACAGGAGACTGGATCAATCGCACGATTGAGACAAAGATTGACTCAATCGCACGACTAGACCTTCTGTCATGCGGATGGATCAATCGCATGCTTCAGTCACACGACTAAACCATGCTAATGGTTCAGTCGCACGAATGGAAGACCCTAACCTATAAATACCACCTAATTCGTGGAAAAACATAACAATTCGAATACCTACGACATAATCTACCCTAGCCGTCCAGAGACTCAAGAAGACATGTTCCAAGGTCATAGATCACAGTTGATAGTGTTCTAATCATTCATAACATTTCATTAATCGTTAGAGTGATCATAACTATGTTCTCCCTGATTGGATCGCCAATCAATAGGATTCCACACTATTTTTGTTGGTATATGCGCAGAATCAGTTAGTACTCCATACCTAAACGGTCCTAACAATAAAGACTTCATACAATTAAGTTTGAACACATTTCTCAATCATTATTAGACTAAGAACAATGCACAATAACCTTGAACCTATACAGTTAGTTCAATATACTTTATTACACAATAAACAATGAAACATTAAACATTTTAAGCAGCAATCACATATTGTATTTCATTCAACTCATTCATTACATATATGTAAGATATTATAGACATTTACATTAAGCTCCTAAACTAGGTACATATGTATCAACAAACTCCCCCTGGACCTAGTTTACATCAACGTCTGACATTCTTCATAAGCTCCTTAAATTTCTTGTACTTCTTCTCTCTAGTAACTCCGGCATGTATTTCAAATGCAAAACAGAGTCGTATAACGTTCTGGAACTGGATGGCTTGTACTGTATCTTGTGCGTCATAGAATAGTGGCCACTTGTACAATGTATAGACATCTTCTGCAGACAAGTTTGTTAGCCACATAAGGTCGAATACCCGAATAGTTTCCATTTTTCCTACTCTATTTAGTACTATGACCGCTTCGCCTGTTCTCCAATCATAATACCACCATTTGAAGTGTGGAGTGAAGTCCTGTGGCATTTCCCGTAAGGGAATCTTAGACATTGTGCGCGGGGGACTCCACTTCAGCACCACCTTAGGCTTTCTAGAAATAGGATCCACTCAGACCTATGAATGTACCTCTTCGGTTGTTGAGGTCTGAAGTTAACCCATCTGGTGTGGTATTCCTTCTTTAGAGCAGCCCCAAACTAGCCTAACATTTTTCTAGGATCAGCATATAGCAGATTTAAGCATGCCAGCTGGTTGAGCTTAAAACCTGGGAGAGTCTTCAGATTATGTGGATATCTAAAGTACTCTATCTCTTCTCCCTCTTAATAGCATAAATTTTAAGATCCTCAAAATACGCCCACGCAAAAATCTTGCCAGAAACCTATAGATGTTTTTGACCTTGTAGAGCTGGTGTAGCATTCTGCTTTTGAGCTATGCGTTAGGCTCGTATCTCAGCAAAACAAGCTGCCCATTAGCCTTCTTTATATCAACATCAGTGCCCGAGGCTTGGGCTTGGCAATAATTCTTTTCTGTTTCTTTCTCCATCTCATCCAGTTTGTCAAATGTAGCACTATCGAGAGTGTCACCCAAGTCGGGGATCATATTTCCCTCTCGGTCAGTGTACTCTGGATAGTATTCAGCTGTCACATCTTCAATCTCTATTTCATCAACATCATTAAGCTCATCGTCACTTGTCACATCAACTGTAGGAGCATCTTTGATCAACTCATCTAGATTTAGCCTGCACATTCTCCGCAAGTTGCTCATCAGTCTGGTCGTGTATGATTCTCCTTTCTTCGGGAGTGTAACTCACCGACCTTCTAACAATCCCTTGCAAATCAAGAATCATTGTGAGTTGAGACTTGATTTGCTGAAGGGGAGCAATATCATATTCATCTTGCTGAGATGTTTGATCTGCTTGATTTAAACATTTAACACATCAACAATTACTTAATCAAGATATCTAAATATTAGATAAATGTATATAAACATTAATTACAAAACTGTAATACAAGATTTAAGTAAAAAAGTTTTCAAATACATAAACATCTAGTCATTACTTTTGTCTTTATCTGTCAACTCTTCAACAGCAGGGGCTAAGGATGATGCTCCTTGGTCTTGTGCTCTCTTAGTCCTCCTTTCTCGACCTTGAGTAGAGGCTGATGCAACAGCATCACCTTCTTCATCATTATCATCAACTCTCTTCTTTCCCTCGATCCTCATCATCACTGTCATCTTCTTCATCAGACTTATCATCTTCCCATCATCATCAATCATCATCATCACCATCACCTTCCCTGATCTTTAGAGGCTCATTTTGATCCTTAAGTCTAAGCATGATCTTCTTGTTATTGGCCTCCCACTCTCCTCCTCTTAACTGATGATCATTTTGCTCCTGAGCTGGGTAATCTACTGTGCTTGAGCAGCATGAGCTCCACAAGCTGACTTAGTTGTGTAGCTCTTTGCTCATCAGCAGCTAACAGCATTGAGCCCCACAAGCTGACTTAGCTGTGTAGGCTCCTCATCTGAATCTTCCTCCACATCAGGACGGAAGTCTTAGTGGAATCCAGTAGTCTCGGATCCACCTTGGGTGGATGGTGGAGATGGTATCAATGGCAGTGGCCCTATATGGAGTGGGGCCTGTATCTCCACCATCACCACTGTCATCGTCGTCGTCATCATCAGCTGGTAGAACTATAGGCTCAGAATCTGAGTCACTATCATCGTGACGCCACTTCCTCCTAGCAAGCGCCACATAATCCTCTCGGGCCAGATTGACGGGGGGTTTCACCTGCTTCCCCCTGTACACCTTCATCCTCCCCAATGTAATATCATCCATAACCTCTAGGGTCACAACATCATCACTCTCCTGTGGTAGCAAAGGAAGCTTCTGGACAATAATAATCTAAAGGAATTGTGGGTACATGCAAAATCCTTCCTTGCCTTTGGCCTCTATATTCTCGACCAAGTGAAGATCATCCGTGAGAAACTGAATGAGTGGTTCAGTATCAGAGCAACATATGCATTCTGGATTTGGTCTGAAACCTCATCAAAACCCCCTTTCCTCGAGGCAATGCACTTGAGGATAACATGCACCAAGTACTTGAATTAGGGACACATATTGCTCTTGTTGAGCACACCAGCATTTATGTCTCTAGAGTACTTGGTCCTCAGAAAACATCCCCGCACAGTCAGGGGATGTAGCTAGTTGGGCAGTCTCCATCCTCTCCAAACTCTAAAACTCTCCTAATATCATCCTCGCTGACCTTAATATCTTGACCGAAAATGGTACTCCGAATATAGTGTGGCTCAGAGGACCTGTCTACAACCGTGCTTTCCCAGAATGCCTGCTGAATCGATCTGTATGGCATGCATGGTGTCAAGATAGCCTTGAAGATCCTCGATCTCCATAGAAAAAGCAATAATACCCATGAACTCAGAAGCGTTCTGGGACGTGACATCAAGATGAGCACAGATGTTGTGTTTTGTGCTTATCGTCCACCTACTAGCCATGTTGTTGTAACACAAGACACATAAACGTTAGACTTTTGGTAAGTGAATGACATTTGAACTTTAATGAGCTTGAAAACATTCTATTTAGTCATGCGAATGGACAGTGCGACTGAGCCTTAGTCGTGCGATTAAGCTCGTTTGTACGATTAAGCCTGCGACTAAGCTTAGTCATATGCTATAATACCATGCAGTGAGCTAGTCGTGCGACTGAACTCGGATGCATGGTTCATTTGTGCGATTGAGCCATTCACCCTGCTCAGTCGTGCGATTAAGTCATTCGCCTAGCTCAGTCGTGCGATTGAAGTTCATCAGTGTGTCCATTCGCATAACTCTCTGTGTTGTCAATTTAAATTCAATTCTTGGGATAAGCTTGATGTTAAACGTAGTGGATTGGCTCATTAATCTTGCAAACACTTTAAACTACATCTAATGCTCTTTAAGTTCGCGGTTTAGTTCATTTATAGGTTTATTTGGACAATTTAGTCTCGGTTCTTATTTGGAACAAATTCTGTCAATTAGGGCTTGTTTAATGAATGTTTAGGTCAAGATCTTCACACATTACCTGTAGATGTAAGAAATAATCAATAGAATCAACAAGAACAGGTATAATATGCTCAAACGAAATTTTGGCAGAGTTTGGGTGTAGTCGTACGAATAGAGAGTGATTTAGGGTTTGGTGACAAAGTGCGACCGCCTCTGCTATTTATACTAGGTTTACATTTAGTCGTGCGACTGGACCTATTCGCATGCTTCATTCATGCGACTAGGGCTCAGTCATGCAACTGGCTCAGTCGGTCACGTTCAGTCGTGTTACTGACTCATTCAGTCGCCTCCATTCGTGTGATTGGTTCATTCTGGTGATCCAAGCGCATGGATTGACCCATGCTTATGTTCCAATCGTACGTCTGGTCCATACGTGTGGTTCAGTCATGCGATTGGGCCCATACGTATGATCCAATCGTGTGACTGGTCCATACTTGTGGACCAGTCGTGCGGATGGCTTTACTAATGAGTTTAACCTTATAACCTTTCAAACACTTAGCCTTTAAACTATAGATAAAACGTTATGCGCGATGATCATCTCAGACATGACCTTTTTAATTTGAAAACTGTTGATCACCTCAAATGTGATCCTTTTAACTTAAAAACCCGATTGGTCACCTCAGACGTGACCCTTTTTAAGTAAGTGATTCATAGATTGAATCCGATGCGTACTCCGACTTTTACCTACTAAATGGCTAAAAATTTAACAAGTAAAACAACTAGAAATTAAAACAAAAATTAAGACATATTTTTGTATTTTTTTTAGATGGATTTTAAACCTATTAGAGTAATTCTAATCGATTTTACTTCCTGGACAGTATAGCTTTAATTCAATTTTATCATTTCTCGTACAATTCATTATGCAATCATACTATATTAGAATCATTTGGGACATTTTAATAAAAAATTTTGATGCTAGATCCTTGTTTTCACTAAGAGTCAATAGCAATTTTTGGAAATCATACTAGAGCTACAAGATGCACACAATGATTTTGACTTTCAAGAACTGCAGCTCACGATGATTGTCAGTATACTTGTCCTCTTAAACCATACACAGATTCTTGACACACATTGGTGATGATTTAGGTTTAATTATTTCAACAAACATTTGTGGATCCCACACTTATATGGTAATCAATGTTCCTTAGGAGATTTTTGAGCGGTCTACAGGTATATTTCAAGAAGAAACTATTCTAAGAGCTTTCAAATTGATGCCCAGCCTTAGATCATGTCATCGCCTAGTAGAGAGGCACAAACAACAATGAATTCTAGAAAATTTAGGTTATGCTTATCCTCAGGTCAGTACCACCGCACAGTAGAGAGGCACACAACCTATCTTCTTGTTCGAGCATTTATTTTCTTTTTGCACATATCGCACCAACAACATAAGTTATTAGCTTGATTGCATTTTTCATTTTTCCATGTGCTTTGCTCATTTTTATGGTCGACCGCACACATTTGTAGCGTTTATTTTGCTCTTCAGCCCTTATTGGAACAGCGTTGATTGTGTTAACCATGGATAAGATGGGAACCCGCAGCATGTTGAACAACTTAGTTTGCAATTGAAACCACCAATGAGGTCTACTCATCTATTGTGTTGACTCTACTAACACATCATATGATGAACTAGCAGCCTCTAGGTCTACTTTCTCTATGTTACCTTGGTAGCCTACTAGTTTTACTATTACTTTTCCTTTTATTTTGCTTAGATTTTTTAGACTTAACAATCTGTTCCCTGTGTACTATCATTTTCCTTATATGTTGAATCAGTATCACAGATTTGATTTCTTTCCTTTTAGCTAAGCTGTCCTCCTCCCTTGTTTTTTAAGTAATTAAATAAAATGACTAATTTAATACTAATCTAACCTATTCTCCTCTTAAAATTCTAAAACCGAAAATATTTTTGAGTTTTTGGATTTTATATAAACAGGAAAATAAAAGAAAATAAAAAAATGTCGGACTAAGCATTTTCTTCCTTTGTGATTACATCACTTTTCTTTTTCACACTATTAACCTCTAATAGATATAAAAACCTCAGTTTATCAAATGCTTTTGTGTAGAGTTCGGAGCGTTGAAAATCCATATTTATTTTAACCACATCGATTAATTGCTTTTCAAAACAATCATGTATAAAGTGATACTTAATGCCGATGTGTTTAGTTTTAGGATGTTGGACTGGATTTTTTGTTACGGCTATAGCACTAGAATTATCAACATATATAGGAGTGTTAGAGAATTGCAAACCGTAGTCACGCATTTGCTGTTATATCTAGATGATTTGTGAACAGCAACTTGCAGCAGCAACGTATTCAGCTTCACATGTTGACAAAGCAACGGAAGTCTACTTCTTACACTGCCAGGTGACTAACCGTCTACCAAGAACTAACATCCTGCTGATGTTGACTTGTAATTCATTTTTCATCCGCCATAATCCAAGTCACTAAACGCTGTAAGCTCAAAGTCATCGTCATAAGGATACCATAACCCTAGTGTTGGAGTACCCTTCAGATATCGGAAAATCCGTTTAACTCCTATGCGATGGTGACACGTTGCATACATGATATCCGGACGAGACGGTGTGAGATACATAAGGGATCCAATCATTCCTCTATACATTGTAGCATCAACCAGATCACCATTTTTGTTGGGTGCCACATCGTGGTTCGTGGCAAGTGGAGTTCCTGCTGCTGAAGCATTCTCCATGTCAAACCGTTTAGGATGTCCCCTACATATTTAGTCTGATGCAAGAAGATTCCTTTTGGTGTCTAATCCACCTGTAATCCTAGGAAGAACTTCATTTCCCCCATTGCGCTCATCTCAAATTCTGCTTTTATTACAGATTCAATTCTTTACGTAACTCTTCGTTTTTGGAGCCGAAGATTATCTCATCAACATAAATCATCTACGAGCAGTAAGTCACCATCCTTTTCTTGATGAACAATGTGCAGTCAATAACTCCTCTACGAAACCTGTGTTTCACCAGATGAGTTGAGAGTTTCTCATACCATGCTCTCGGGGCTTGATGGAGCCCGTAGAGAGCCTTATCCAGCTTGTAAACTCTATCCCGATTGTAAGGATCCTCAAATCCTTTGGGTTGACTGGCATACACTGTCTCACGAATTTCCCCATGAAGGAATGCACTCTTGACATCTAGTTGATAAACTTTGATCTTCATGTAAGATGCATAGGCTAGGAAGATACGGATTGCTTCCATTCTAGCCACAGGTGCAAAGACTTCATCGTGATCGATTCCTTCGACTTGTCTAAAACCTTGAACGACAAGTCGAGCCTTGTTTGAAATTATGACCCCTTGGTTATCTTTCTTGCATTTCAAAACCCATTTAGTGCCAATGACCTTAGCACCTTTTGGTCTATCCACCAGTGTCCAAGCTCCTAACTTCTTGAATTGTAAGAGTTCTTCTTGGATGGCACTCACCCATGCCTTATCGTTTAAGGCTTCACTTACATATTTTGACTTAAGTTGAGACACAAAACATCGATAAGCACCGTCGTGAAGATAGCCTTATTCCATGACTGAGGATAATCAGTTGAGTATAGCTGATTTCTTATCTGTACTCCCGATTGTACATCCCCTATGATGTTGTCTAGAGGATGATATACATTAAGTCGAGATCTGGGAGTGTTGGGAACGACTATTCCTGATCCAGATTTTGAATTCCTGGTTCAGTATCTATAGCCATTGGAGTGCAAGGTTTCGAAGAGTCAGAGGCATCAACATCTGATGCTTGTGTACTTTCAATAGCAGGAACCTGTTCCTCCTGATCCACATGATCATTCTCCACTTCTTCGTCATCAGAGGAAGAGTCACTTACCTTCAGTGCTCCTCCTAAATGACTAGAAGACTCACCTTGTGAACCTAATGTTGTCGAGTCTAGTGACGGTGTGTTTTAGACATCGTACATCATTTTGGTCGATACTCACTCATCAGGAGGGGAGAGAACGATGTTGAAGGACTTAAAGAATCCATCATAATCGAAGAAGAATGCGGGTCCTATTCTAGCAGGGGGTGGTTTATCTCTAAATGTCAACTTTGCACCACACTTCTACTTGACCCGTTGAGTTGTTGTAAACTCTCTTATTTGGTATGTTGTTTCCTAGAAAAATCTCTTCTTAAGCCTTTTCACTGAACTTCCATGACTGATTTTGACTGGGTGAGTAAGATTAAGGTTCTTACTATGAATCGAATATGGTAATCAAGTCAGTGATTGAATGGCAGAAACAAACAATCAAAGAACATTCAATGCAAGATAATTACTCATAAATGCTTTTGTATTGTATATATGAAAGTTGATGAATTACAGAAAATAATTACAACAAAAATTCTCTATGTCATCTGCCGTTACCTCAAGTACGAGGTTATCTATTCTATTTATAGGCAGACAAGATGCCTTTTACAAAATGACTAAACTACCCCTGAACTATTACATCAGAACTAGTCTAAGTCTTCATCTGCATCTTTGCTTGTTCATCCGCATTGACAAATGCGAATGAGTTAACTTGATCAAAATTTCTTCACTTGATCATCCGCATTAGTATGTTGGTCATCCACATTGGTTAATGCAGATGAACAAATACTTATGCGCATGTGATCGGACATCCGCATTTGTCAAATACGGATGAGAAAAGTCTTGTCTGCATTAAATTTTAGTCTTCCGCATTTGTCAATGCGGAAGAACAAATACTTGTCCGTATTTGCTTTATGTCTTCCGCATTAACAAATGCGGAAGACATCCTTTGTTCTTTTTTTAACAGAATCTTCATCCGCATTTCTTCTTGGACTTAAAGGGATTCCAGCAAAGCAATCATCACATCACCCATTGAGTTGGCATGTATGATCCTTTCAAGGTGCAACAATACTCCCCTAAGGATTATACAGCCTATTTCTTCAATGTTTGGGAGTTGAATGATGTTGTGAGGATTCTGCTAGGTCTTCAAGAGGTAATATGAATGCAGCCTTAGTTGGATCTAGGATAGCCTTGATCTTGTTCAAAAAATCAGTTGCTTCTGACATCCTGTCTTTGCTTAGGACATGGATCTTCATTTTGCTCATGTTATAGATGGCTTCCATTGTACTTTTTTAGTGAAATAGGCTCCCAAATGGAAATTGTAGAAAGACCATCTCTATGATTAGCAAGCTTCCACCCACATCCACCTCAAGTTTCACAATATTCCTAAGTTGCAAGGGTGTCTTCTTTTTCTTTCTTTTATCTCTTTTTGTATTGATGCGATCATAGGCTAATTTCAGCAACTTGATGCACTTTAGGAAGAAGTGCATATCTTGTTCACCCAGTTTGTTGTTGATTTCCCTGAAGTGTCTTGTATAGATGTAGTGGATGTATGATTCATCAAGTAGTCTTACTTCATATGCACTAAATAATCTTATTTCAACTCCCTCCTTTCCTCCCACTTCTTTTCAATCACCATCTCATAAGTTTTTTCATCTTAGTACACATTGAGATGGGTGTGGAGGAATGAGTACCAGACATCATTTTCCTTTTCAAAGCTTCTGTTGGTTTCACCTTCAACTCAGGGAACACAACTTCTTCAGCTGTATGTTCTTCTTCTTCTCAAGAGGATAACAAAAGACTTATCTTTCCTCATGCAAACTGTCTTTAATGAATTGAAATTATCAGTCCTTTTGAACATTTTGAGTATGTTTTCAAAATCATATCCTCTAACATAGCTGAATGATTTATCAGTTCTAGTTGAGCTAGTTCTTTTAAATCATGTATCTTCAGGGCATTTACTAGAGCAGAGTACTCAGTAAAGATTGCACCAGCCTGAGATTCTTTTTACCAAGAACATGTTCCACATGCTATCATACTTCCAGGCAATTTTTTCTGATCAACTTTGCTCTAGGAGTAGACACCCCTCTAATTAACTCTGCAGTTGTTAATCCTTCTTGTAATTTCAACTAAGAGGGTTCTGCAAACCATTCAGGGTACTTGTATAGAACAGGAGCCATAGTTCTTGATCTTTCTGATTCAGGATCATGTCTTCAGCAGATACTCTATATCTTGGCTTTTTGCTTGATATTTCTTCTTCTAACCTCTTGAGTCTTTCTTTCTTTTCATTAATCATTTGAAGAGTTGCAGCCTTTAATGAGTTAGTTTTCATGTTCCCAATCTTCCTTCTTGTGAACCCTGGGCTTGAAAGATAGTCCTTCATTTCCTTATCTGACATACTATAAGAATAAGGAAATAGTGGTTCAGGAGTTGGCGATGATTTCTTCATAGATGACAGTTTAGGCAGAGGAGCCTTCTTTGAAAAAGATCTTTCATACTTAGTTGTAGTTGATTTCTTCATGGGAGGCAATTTTGGTACAGAATCCTTTATAATTACTGATTTCTCATACAAAGTTTCAACACTTGGATCCAACATCTTTTTCACTTTTTCTTCCTCTTCCTTCATTCCTTCATAGGTCATCCCAAAGACTTCATCTGGATCATACCCATGATTGATCAAAAACATAGTTTTTATCAAATCATCAGTTTGAGCCTTTGACACCATTTCTTCAACTGATTTTTTAGGTTTCAATGGATTGTCCTATCAACATCCTTTGTAGCATCATAACCTCCAGCTATCTCTCCTTCTTCTAGATCAATGGTAACAGCTTGTTTCTTTAATTGAGCTTCAGCCTGCTCATGTTCTTCAAGAAATTCAGCTATTGTTGCCAGGCTTCTTGGATCATCTTTCTATTTCTTAACACTTTCTTCTTCAACCACTGGTCTTTTACCCTTAGCCTTTTCAGCTAGATATTTTCTCTTTCTTGAGTATGTTTGAAGTTGTGGACTTGAAGTTTCAGCCTTTTCAATCACTTCAAACATTTTTTCAGGTGTGGTTTGTTCTTGAACATTAACTTCTATTTCCTCCTTCTCATTTTCCTTTTCTTTTTCTTTTTCTTTTTCCTTTTCACACATTTCTCTTATAATTTCTTTCTGTTCAGTTAGTGACACAGCAGGGACAATCTGCATGCTCAACTTTTTCTCCAGGAAACTGGAGACTGAGGGATGAATACAATAGGTTTAGAGTCATTCTTTTGATTGTTCACAAATTCCCAAAAATCATCATCTACACTAAATTCTTCAGATGTAAAGTTGTGTAAAGCATTGAAAAGTTCCTCAAATTCAGCTTTCTCAGTGTGAGTAGCATCTGTTTTTCTAGAGTAAATCACCATCTCTAGACTTTGTTCCTCATGCTTTGTTTGACTTGTATCTTCTTCTTGTTCTTCATTGTCAGAGACAGACTGGTTCTCATCATTATCAACCTTTTCTTGTTTATCTTTCCTTTCATCAGCCACAACACTTCTTTGAATCTCAATTATTAGCTTAAGTTCAGAGATCCTTTTGTTTTGGCTATGAATTTCATTTTCAAGATTAGAGATGATTTCAGCTTGTTCTTCAATAATGTTCTCTTGTTCTTCGATGCTATGGTTTGAATGGCAAGAGTGTCAACATGGCCACTCACTTTTTTCTCTTGAATGATTGAGTGCAGCTTTTAAGTTTTCAATTTCTATTTTCTTTTCTTTTCTTTCAGCTTCATATTTTTCTTTCAGCTCTTTTAATTCATTCTCCTTTTCATCAAGCTCTAGAATCCTATCATTAATGATTCTAGCTCTCTTATTTAAAATCCTTTCCATCCTTTCCACCTTTTATAGGAGCTCAAATATCAGTTCATCTTTTCATCAGGCCTGTTTACATTGGATTCAGCAAAGCTCTCTAAGGGAGTAGTCTCAGAAGTTGCTTTCTTACAGGCATTTGAGTATGGTTATCCTCCTCATCTGAATATGATTTGGATGCTTTAGAAGTGCTAGTTGAGTCTCCAACTTTAGCAGTGTAATCATGGGTTGGCAAAGGTTGGTATGGTGATATTGGTAAGTGATGAGATGGTAGTATTGGTGATTGATGAAGTGGTGATGTTGGTTGTGGTGATGGTTGTGGTGACGGTTGTGGTGTTGGTTGTGATGTTGGTTGTGGTGATGGTTGTGGTGTTGGTTGTGGTGATGGTTGTGCAGTAGCTTGTTCTTGTGCTTAAACTTCTTGATTTATCTGCTGATCGTCCATGGAAGAAGAGGTGGAGTGAGCCCCACTGTAAAAGTTTCTTGGATCCATCTTTTTAATGTATTTGTAAGACCTTGCATCATAGTGAGGAATATCAAGCACTGGTCCCTTATTAGCAATATCAGGGAATGATTCATTGATTAGGCACTGAATGAATCTAGGATACATCAAGAACTTGTATCTTCTCCTTCTTGAATGTTTGAAATCATACCGTTGAAAACATTGGCAGACATATTGAATGGCCTGTTAGTGTAGAGAGCACAGATTGCTGAGGATGTGGTGACTGGAATATCATTCCATCCGTCTTCTCTTGGATAGCAGTGCAAAAACATGTGAATTAGGAATCTCCAATGTAGATCAACTAATCCTTTAATAATTTGTTTAGCTTCATATCCTCCTTCATAACCAATCTCAGTAAAGAATGTGGTTATTTCATCATCATCCGGCTCTAAAAGTGCATTAGCATCATCACCAAAGTGCAAGCATCTTCTAATAGTGTCTTTAGTGATGCTTAGAGTATGATCATTGTCAATTCTCCCAGTCAGTTCTAACACCATCTGCTTTAATTACTTCAGCTGAGTTCCAGAAAGACCTTATGAGGTTCTCATAGATAGTGGGTCTAACTGTGATGGCATAAGCTACCCTTGTAGTAGAGATGAATCTGATGATATCTCTAAGTCCCTCAGCTTCTGGCACATCAGGGTTTAAATAACTGCTGACATTATAGAGCTTGCTCCATGAAAGATTTGCCATGTAATCTGCACAAGAGACATGTGTGTAAGTTATCAGTTTGACTGCTAATGGTCAAAGATGAAAGTTTAACATTATTGTATCATTGTTGTCACAACAAATTGTGAGTTTGTTGTTCAACAATCATAGTTTCTATGTTTGAACCATTCATTAGATGATGTTACATTGATTTGTTACACATTTTCTTTGTTCTTCATGCTCTGTTTTTACACCAAACATGACTATAAAGATTTTCATGATGAGTAAAATTTCTATTGATTTGCATGTTCATTGAAGTCGAAAAGATATTAAATCAATAGCATGAGTTTTTGTGTTCTTCATTATCATTCGGTTCATTGTTTGATTTAGATTTAACAGTCCGAAAGAAAGGTCTTGATGAAAATTTTGGAAATTTCACCTTGTTTTGTTGTAACTGTAGTTTCCAAATCGATAACAAGAATAGATTGAGTAGAATCACACAAGACTTTATGGTTGTTTATGATGAAGATGATCGAAGATGGTGTACTGTGTATTTGCGCTCGTCTTACTATAAAGTCTCTCAAATTTGGAAAATATTAAATGTGGATGACATTATATTTGGCTCGACAAAAAAGCAACTCTAGAGAGAATTTGAAGACCTTATGCACTTAAAGTTCCAAATGAGTGCTATGGGGGAACTCACCTTCTTTCTAGGGGTGCAAGTCCAACAGACAGCAGATGGAATCTTCATCAATCAATCAAAATATGTAGAAACCATGTTGAAGAAATTTTACTTTGCTGATTGTCAATCCATCAGAACTCCTGTGGATACTAAAGTAAAGATTGACCTGGTCCTGAAGGCAAACCAGTTGATCAGACTCACTATCGATCAATGATCGTTCACTTATGTCCTTAAGTCCAAATCTGGGTGCATGGGACCTTCCAAGTGCATGGGCATAAAAATTCTAAGTGTAAAACAGTCTGGGCGCATGGCACTATTTGGGCGCTTCTGCCCTGTTCAGGCGCATGGCACCTGTTCAGGCGCATCACCAACACTTAGCCGTTTCAATCATTTTGGACGCATGACACTATTTAGGCGCATGGCACTACTTAGGCGCATGGGCCACTTTTTAGGCGCATGGACAACCCTTGGGCGCATGGCCACACTTGGGCACATGGCCAACACTTAGACGCATGGCCAACATGCTGCGTGCATGGGCCACTGTTTAGGCACATGACCCACTCTTGGGTGCATGGCCAACACTTAGGCGTCTGGCCACTCATACTGGACGCATGGGCCACTATTTGGGCGCATGAAGCAGTGTTCATGTTTATCAAAACATTCTGAAATATTTTCTATGTTATCAATATCACCCGATTATCATTCTACTCATACCCAAACACAGATCTAACATACTAAGGCCATCTAAGCATGCTAATCATCATCACTAACCCATAATCATCACTATAACATACATACATACATACATACATCACTTCGAACATAAGGTTGTAAACCCATGGTTTCTTAGCCCCAAATTAGTTGAAAATCAGTAAAAGAGGGGTTTAGAAACTCATCTTGAGTAGCCTTTGAGCAACACACTTCAAGTTCGAGACCCACCTTCGATTCAGCTCCTGAATCCCGAAAATAAACACTAAACAACCAAAACTACGGTCAAGAACTCAACCCAGCTGAAACCGAGCTCATATAAGAGAAGACTTACCTTTGAAGCTGCTTCTTCCTTTTTCTCGCTCTATAACCGGCCTCTCTCTCTTCTTCCTTCCTCTGAGAGCAAAGGTAAGTCCATTAGCATGGCCCAGTCATACGAATGATCCATTAGCATGGTCCAATCACACAAATGGTCCATTGGCATGGTCCAGTCGTATGAGCGGATCTGCACGTAGATTTTCAGATCTACAGCCGCCAGGGCTGCCAAAAACTCTAATCTTATGAATTTTACATGAACCAAACCAACATAGACATCATAAGATTCACAGGGGTGATTGGAATGTGGTTTCTAGTTCAATTTTAACATAGAAACAACACACATAACCAGATCTGAGCAAAACACGAAGAACACGAAGTGGGTTTAACGTCAAAGAACCTAAAATCGATCCAGAAATCAAGAGCTCGGGTTACTAGAATGATTGTGAGATCATTCCAGCAGTAACCAGCTCTGATACCAATTATGAAGGCGCTGGATCGGTAAACATCCGAGCGTGTTCTTGACAGAAGGATAAGCAACATCAAAAACCAAGAGACAATCAATAACACAAACTATAATTAAATGGTTTCATTGATAAAACTAATGATTACAAGCTCGTTACAACATAAGAATCAAGACTCTTGGCAAGGGTCTGGCAGCCCTAGGCCCCAGGCAGACTCCTCTCAAAACCCCTCTTTCTCTCTCTACATAATGAAACTGGTAAATATAGGCCTCAGCCCATATTAAATGCGACTGGGCCCATTCATGCGATTGGACCATGCGTATGGTACAATCGTACGACTAGACTATACTTATGGTGCAGTCTTACGAATTTCCCAATCGCATCCCTCAGTCGCACGACTGGTCCATTAGCATGGCTCAGTCGTACGACTGGTCCATTATCATGGCTCAGTCATACGACTGAGTCTCATTCGCATATGCTCCTATGAATGACCCAGTTTCATGTGTTTACAACATATTAGGTGTATTACATTAAGCCTAGACTATTCGACAAGCGACGGACACACTATATATGACTATATATGCTCCAACAGTGCGCGTCCCGGGAACGGGACCTTACAAGTTGGTATCAAAGCCAAAGTTTAAGTGAAACGAGTAAATTTTCAAAATAAACCTAAACTTAAACTGAAATTGGGATGGAAAGGGAAGGGATGCTAGTCTGAGTAGTTGCGTGCCATCAGGTATTTTCTTAATCTTAACCGGTATTATATGCGCATGTTATGTGGTTTATGTGCTGCTTGTAGATTTAGATACTGATGTAGTCAGGATAGGATATGCTTGGGGTATGAAGAGTAAAGTAAGTGGCTAATCATAACTGGCCACTATAATTAGGGACTTACTATACTTGATATAAACTGAGTTGTTCACTGAATGACCGTGTTAGTGTTTGAATCTTTTCGTGTGTGTTGAGGATGGCCGGTGGTAGATCTCCAAAGGTTTCTTTAGGTGAAGGTTGTGGTGGATGTGGTACTGGATTGCGTTTCACGAGAAGCATGGCTAGGGCTGCTGAAATAACAGTCGAAGAGTCCGAGATCCATTACCTGGAAGGCGGTGATGATAGTGCTAGTCTGAGGACAACACTGAAAAAGGTTGTTGTTGAGGGAGTTCAAAAGGTTATGTAGATGATTCTGTTGTCTATGGTGACTGAGGTATTTAGGGCGGTGAAGGAGACAACTGTGATTGAAGTGAACAAGAAAGGTAGTGGCGACAAGAATTGGAATGGAAAGCGGGCTGAACGTAGGGGTTACACTCCAAACAACAAGGTGACAAGATGGATGATCGGTGTGTAGCTTCAACCAGTGCGGAGACAAGGAAGTGTGGTAAGTGTCCTAAAGGCATACTGGAGAGTGTAGGTGGGGATCAAACCTCTTCTTCAAATGTGGGAGGCCCGGTCATCTGGCAAGAGATTATGGGGTCATAAAGTGTTATAACTACGGTGGAAGGGGTCACATAAGCAAGGACTGCAAGAAGCCAAGGGCAGAAAGTTCTGGAGCAAAGAAGACGACCAGAATTGTAGGGCAGAAAGCAAGCACAGGGTCTCACGATGATGCAGGAGGTGGCTAGGATGGACCCGATGTCATGTTAGGTACGTATTAGTAACCATACTCTTGCTTCTGTGCTATTTGATTCTGGTTCTAGTAAGAGTTTTATTTCTGCTGCTTTTGTGCTAAATTGCATGTTAGTAGTAAGAATATAGGTACGCCCTTCGATGTAGTCCTACGAACGGATTGGTTGGCGGACTACGAGGCGAATATCGTGTGTCACAAGAAGATGATTTGGTTGATAGCGCCTGACGGGAGTTCAGTGACAGTTACGGTGATCGAGTTACGACTACCCCAAAGGTGATTTCGATGGTGGTGGCGGGAAAGTGCATGAGGGGTGGACGTAGCACCTACTTGGTCTACGTGAAGGATGTGGTTACACCAACACCACAACTGACCGACGTACTGGTTGTGTGTGACTTTCCAGACGTGTTTCCCGAAGACTTACTGGGAGTGCTACAGACCACGGGATGATTTCCGGATTGACTTGATACCGGTGCCCAACCTGTGCTAAGGCACCGTATCGGTTGACTCCGATTAAGATGAAGGATTGATGGGAACTGTAGGAGTTTTTGATAAGGGGTTCATTAGGCGAGTATCTCTTTGGGGTGCTCAGTCTTATTCGTGAAGAAGAAGGACGGTAGTAGAGGATGGTATGACTACGAGAGTGAACAAGTGACGGTCAGAATCGGTATCCATGCCAAGGATCGATGACCTGTTCGATCAGCTCCAAGGTGCTAGATGGTCTCGAGGAAGATCTTCGATCTGGGTTACCATCAGATGAAGGTTAAGGAGCAAGATATTCTTAAAAAGCTTTTAGCATGTGTTAGGGACACTACGAGTTTCTGTATGTCTCTTTTGGTTTGACCAAAGTGCCAACTGCTTTTATGGACCATGAATGAGTGTGTCGGTCGATTGGATAAATCAGCGATTTTGTTTAACGATGTTGGACCAAAAGAACCAATGAGCCAAGATCAGAAAATCTCTAAGTCCCACACGGTATCACAACAACTGCTGAAAGCCTCATCAGTAGTTTGACAAGTGCTGAAGACTTCAACAGCTGAAGATCAAGTGCTGAAGACCTTAACAGCTGAAGAACCAAAGTGCTGAAGTACAACAGCTGAAGAACACAAGTGCTGAAGCTGAAAGACCAAAGTACTGAAGCACAACAGCTGAAGAGTTCACAAGTGCTGAAGATCAACAACTGATGTACAAAGTCTGAAGACAAAGACTGAAGACATCAGCTGATGATATCTACTGAAGTCATCAGCTGATGAAACGCCTGAAGGTCAAAGTCTGAAGACCAAGTACTGAAGCCTCAGTAGTTTGTCACAACTGCTGAAGAGTACTTCTTCAGTAGTTGTGATATCAGTAGTTTTATGTTTTATGTTTCAGTAGTTTTGTAAAACGACTGAAGAGCTTGTTCTTCAGTCGTTGTAGTTTCAGTAGTTTTATATTTTGTACTTAACTTGCTGATATGTTCTCAGTAGTTGTGAACATTTCAGTAGTTTGTTAAGATTTAGTTATTTCTGTATTGGATCTGCCAGTTGTCACTTTCCGTGATAACAGCAGTGACTGTTGCACTCTATATAAGGAGTGACAACCCATTGTAATCATTGAGCGATATGAGCAATTGAATGGAATGTTTGATTGATTGATTAGAAATATTCTCCATCTATAAACATTCCTAGAAATCAGAAATTATTCTCTCCCTATAACCGTATGCTATCTTAACGCTTACATATTGTTTGCTTGCTACAATTTGTCTAATTCGTTTGTGTATTCCGCTGCTTTATATTCTGATAAACATCAAACTTGTGATCACTGATCCTGTCAAATGGTATCAGAGCAGGTTAATCATTGATCGATCTAATAATTGATCATTGAAACTGCTATTCAAGATCCAAGTTTGATTGAATTAGCTTTTGTTTTTGCAAGAAACGGTTATAGAGATTGAATTTTCTGTATTTCTGCTCATTCATCCTGAGATCTTATTCTCTGGTTCTCATTGAGTTTGTTGTGGTTTGTCTAAAACTTTTTAAAACTTGAACTAAACTGTTTTTGAACTGAAAATGACCACTCCCTCCAATGATCCTCACAATACTGGTTCCTCAACCAAGCCTCCTATGCTGGTTAGGAATGAGTATAACATATGGCAAAGACGTATGCTCCATCACCTGTCTGTTAACAGCGCAGGGTGTTGGACATCAGTGGTACATGGTCCACACAAGCCTATGGTGAATAACCCGGAAACCAATCAAATGGTTCCGAAGAGGAGGGAGCAATACTCAGATGAGGATAAAAAGTTGCTTGAGATTGATGCAAAAGCCCATGGAATTCTGGCCATGGCTTTGCCCAATGAAATCTATTCTGGGCTAATGCATCATGAAACTGCCCATGACCTCTGGATTGCTTTGAAAGAACAATTGGAGGAACAGATGAGGTCTTGGCAAATAATAGAGAAATTCTTGCCCAACAATATGAGACATTTTCTCATAGAAAGGGTGTGAGACACTGACTCAACAATATGAGCGGTTTTCTTGTTTGATCTCTGAACTAAAAATGGTCAAACTTGAATACACCAATATTCAGATGAATAACAGATTTCTCAGATCACTGCCTGAGAGATGGGACACATATACTATTGTCCTACGCTCCAGTGCAAGTTTGGACAAACTATCTCTCACCCAACTCCATGGGAAATTGCTCACTTTTGAGAGAGAGATAGAACAGAAGAGAAAGCTGTCTTCATCTGGAAAGCTCACTGAAGACTTTATTCAAGGCAACACTGCCTTGGTGGGTCATGAGTCAGAATATGCTGCATCTGAATGCCAGTATGATGAGCATATTAATTTCTCTTCGAGCACTTCTAATTCTGCATTTGTAAGTGTTGATGGTCAGTTTACTGGAGGTAATAATGACAATTTATGTTTCATCATGGATGATCTCAAGGGGATTGCAGATGATGACTTAGAAGAGATGGATATTTTGAGCCAAATGGCCTTGATAAATATCAGATCTCAGAAGTTCTACAAAAGAACTGGAAGAAAATTCCCAGGACTCTCTGGCAAAACCAAAGTTGGTTTTGACAAGAGCAAGTTGAGGTGTCACAAATGCCAACGGCTTGGACACTTTGCAAGAGAGTGTAGATCAACTGGATCAAACTCTACTGCACCTTTGTGACTTTTCCTGGCAACAGTCAACAAAACAGAGGGCAACATCCTGTCACATCTAGTCATCATCCTCAACAACAATCTCCGGCATATTTTGTTTCTGGGTCAAATGCCTTATCAGTACCCTTGTTATTACATGCCACAGTCAAGTCAAGTTCAAGTTCCTATGACACCACAACCTCATGCATTACCAGAACCTCAGCCTTCCCTATCTCATCAACAACCTTCATCTCAACAACACAGCTTCTTCACCCCAGGAGTTGTTGACTGGAGCAGTTTACCAGATGACTTGTCTGGTCATGATCAACTGTTCTCAGGTGCTGGTCAACATGGTGGTGACAGTCCCTTTGGGAATCTAGCTCTTATGGCTTTGGAGTCTGCTGATACTTCATCTTCAATGCCTCTACACCTCAGGTATCACAGGTATCCTCTGAGGCAAAAGCCAAATTATGTTCTGAACAATGCATAGCAGCATTTGCTTCCATTAGAGAAGCAAATGTAGCTTTAATTAATAAGAACATTGAGTTAGAACAAGTAATTTCCAAAAACAAAGCTGAGTTTGAGTTTGTGCTCAAAGATAAAAATGATGAGATTTATAAACTGAATTGCAAAATAATTGATGATAAGGCTAGAGAAGATGTACTTCTAGAGAAGTACAAAGATCTCAAAGAAACCCTTGCAGTTACCCAGGTCGAGTGTGATAGATGGGTACAATCATGCAAAGGTTTTGAAATGCTTCTTAGTAAGCAATCTGCTTCAAATGTGAAGTTTGGAATTGGTTACAATCACACTGCTCCACCTACAGTTTTTACCCCAAGAGCAGAGGTAGAATCTGATGGTGAGAGTGATAACCAATCCATCAAGTCATGTGATCTACCTTCTGATACAGCACAATCAGAAGTAGCAGTCAGTATCAAGTCCTCTTTGAACCTATCAGCTGATGTTGATGGTCCAAATGCTGACATTCACATGATCAATAAGTTGATCAACTCAGGAGTCAATCCTGAAGGTCCTGAAAGGACTGGAGAGCAGGATTCAACTCCTGAAGTTCAAACTTCAACTGCTGTCAGTACTGAAGAGAAGAAAACTGGCAGTAGAAAGAGTTTGAAGACTACTAAAGATGCTGTTAAGAAAGCAACCAATGCTTCCAAAGCATTGAAGAACAAGTCTTCAGTTGCTTCATCATCTTTAGTTGATGATCAACCTAAGATGAAGAAGAAACCATGTGAAGTGTGGTTTGTTCAATCATCTTACAGATGAGTGTTGGTACAAAAGAGGTTCCAAACTCAAACAAAAGGAAGAAATTAATGAGAAAATGGTAAAAATGAAAACTGAGTTGAGACCACATTTGTATCAGCAACATCAAATCCTGTAACCCTTAAGTCCTTAAAGCAATCCAAAAGGAAGGAGTTAAACAGGTGACAGCTGAGGGTGCTCAAAAGAAGAAGGTGCAACATAGGACCTTATCTAACTCCACTAGCAATGTGTCTGATGAGCTGAAAGCTTTATCACAAAATCAGACACAGCTGGTGATGATGGTACAACATCTGTTGGGTAGAGTTAACCAACTAGATTCTCCTATGTTGAAACCACAGAAAAGGAGGTCTAGCCAAAGGACTCCTCTTCTGCACCATCTTCTTCCTCTCAGGCTGTTGTTACAAATAAACATGCTAGTTTACCATCTATTGATGAGACCAGGCCCAAAACCAAAAAGGTTTGGGTCTCTAAAACTAACTGATTGTTTATTATTGCAGGGTTCTTCAACATGCCAAAATAGCATCTGGTATGTAGACAGTGGGGGATCCATGCACATGACTGGGAACATCTCTCTTCTTCATGACTACTCTCAAGGAAAGAAGGGATTTGTCTCTTTTGGCAATGATGCTAGGGGTTACATCATCGGTAAGGGCTTTGTCTCCAATGGAGAAATCAAATTTGATGATGTTAATCATGTGGAAAATCTCAAGTACAACCTCTTGAGTGTCAGTCAAATGTGTGATAAAGGCCATGTTGCCCTTTTCACAAGTCAAAACTGTAGGATTCTGTCATCCAAAGTTTTGCCCTTGATTGACAAGGTATTGGATGATCACACTCTCCTGAAAGCCAACAGGACAGGAAGAGTGTATGCCTTAGATCTCTCTAAGAAGATAGATCTCAAAGGTAATCCTTGCCTATTTTCCAAAGCCTCTTTTCAAGAATCTAAACTATGGCACAGGAGGCTTGGTCATGTTAATCTCAAAAACATGAATCAGCTTAGCCACAATAGTTTAGTCAGAGGCTTACCAATAAAGGAGTTCCACTGTGATGAAACTTGCACTGCTTGTTTAAAAGGAAAACAGCACAAGGTCTCATTTCCTCCTATTGAAGTGTCCAAGTCCACTGCCTGCTTGCAATTACTGCATATGGATCTATTTGGTCCTGTGAGAGTAATGAGCATGGCAAAGAAGAAATACTGTCTGGTAATTGTGGATGATTACTCCAGATTTGTATGGACTTTCTTTCTACATTCAAAGGATGAGGCTGCTCAGAAGATTATCCACTTTGTGCTGTACATTGAGAAGCAGTATTCCCTTCCAGTCAAGTGTATTAGGAGTGATAATGGAACTGAGTTCAGAAATCATACACTTGATGACTTCTATCTCTCAAAGGGAATCAAAAGGCAGTTCAGCATTCCAAGGACTCCGGAACAAAATGGAGTAGTGGAGAGAAAGAACAGGACCCTCATTGAAGCTGCAAGGTCCATGCTGGCTGACTCAGGTTTGCCATTGACCTTTTGGGCCGAAGCTGTCAACACAGCTTGTTATGTGCAAAATAGAGTTTTAGTAAATCAGAGGTTGATGAAGACTCCATATGAAGTTCTCCATCATTTGGCTCCACTGATTTCATTTTTCAAAGCATTTGGGTGTCCCTGTTTTATTCTCAACACAAAGGATCAACTCCACAAATTGATCCTAAGGTGGATGCAGGATACTTTGTTGGTTATTCATCTACTTGCAAAGCATACAGAGTCTTCAACTGCAGAACAAAGATGGTTGAAGAAACTCTACATGTTAAGTTTAATGAATCTCCAAAGGACAAGATTCCACAAAGTCCTGTGGAGTTATTTGATCTGGACATACTGCAATATGTTCCTTATCAAACTCCTGCTGTTGCTCCTGTCAATAGTTCACCACCTGGTGGTACTGCTGATGATGATGATGATTGCAGTACTCACCTCTTCAGGTTTAGTGATCAGCTGCCTGATTCAACTAGACCTGATGTTCCTGTAGCACCAGTAGCACCATCCACAACTAATGCTGATGAGATTTCTTCGAATTCAACTTCCTTTGAATTACCATCCACTGATTGGTTTCAAGGAAATGATTCACCATCACCATCTGTTGCTGCTGAACCGGCTACAAACACTTGCACAGATCTCATTGTGTATCAAGATCTGAAGAATCACCCCATGTCTCAAATCATTGGTGATATCACTGCTGGAGTATCAACAAGAAGGCAATTGTCAAACTTCTGCTTCTATGCTCTCTTCATCAGTCAGCAAGAGCCAAAGAATTATCACATTGCTTTAAAGGACAATGGATGGGTTGATGCCATGCAGCTTGAGCTTCTTCAGTTCAAGAAACAGCAAGTGTGGGAACTGGTTCCTCTACCTCCAGGTAAGTGTGCAATAGGCAAAATGGGTGTTTAGGACAAAACTGATGAAAATGGGCTTATTGTTAAGAACAAGGCCAGACTGGTTGTTCAGGGGTTTGCACAAGAAGAAGGTATTGATTATGATGAAACCTTGCCCCTGTAGCCAGACTGGAAGCAATTAGATTGTTTTTAGCTTATGCTGCTTATCAAAAACTTAAAGTCTTTCAAATGGATGTCAAAAGTGCATTTTTGTATGGAAAAGTTAAAGAAGAAGTTTATGTATGTCAACCTCCAGGCTTTGAGGACAACAAACATCCTAATTGGTGTATAAGCTTGATAAAGCTCTTTATGGGTTAAAACAAGCTCCCAGAGCCTGGTATGAGACATTATCAAACTTTCTTCTGGAAAACAATTTCACTAGAGGCTCCATAGACAAGACTTTATTTATTAAGAAAGCTGGGCAGCATAATCTACTTGTTCAAATTTATGTAGATGATATTTTTTGCATCCTCTGATCCAAAGTTGTGTGATGCCTTTACAAAGTTGATGCAACAGAAGTTTGAAATGAGTGCCATGGGAGAATTACAGTTCTTTCTGGGGTTGCAAATCAAACAAAAGGCTGATGGAATTTTATTCATCAATCCAAATATACAAAAGATCTTTTGCAAAAGTTTGATTTACAAAACTGTAAGCCCTGTTCTACTCCCATGAGCAGCACCACACAACTGGACTCAGATCAGAAAGGTAAAGTGGTTGATGAAACACTTTACAGATGTATGATTGGGTCCTTGATGTATTTAACAGCTTCTAGACCAGATATTATGTTTGCTACATGTGTTTGTGCTAGATTTCAGGCTGCACCTAAAGACTCATCTGATTGCAGTCAAGAGGATCTTTAGATATCTGCAAGGCACTCCATCTCTAGGTTTATGGTATCTACCAACCATTCTGGTAAATTAGTTGCTTTTTCTGACAGTGACTATGCAGGGTGTAAGTTGACCAGGAAATCAACTTCTGGTGGATGCCAATTCCTAGGCAACTGCTTGATTTCTTGGCAGAGCAAGAAACAGACCTCAGTTGCTACATCCACTGCGGAAGCAGAGTACATTGCTGCTGCAAGCTGTACATCTCAGGTACTCTGGCTTCAAAACAACTTTTGGATTATGGCATTACAGAGACTAAGACTCCATTGTTAATGGATAGTGCTTCAGCTCTTTGCATTGTCAAAAATCCAGTCCAGCACTCTAGGACCAAACATATAGAGATCAGACACCATTTTATAAGAGACTGTTTTGAAAAAGGTCTGATTGATCCTAAGTTTGTGCCCAGTGCTGATGAGCTTGCAGACATTTTTACTAAGCCTTTGGATAGTTCAACTTTCCAAAACCTGGTGTTAAGGCTTGGTATGCTGCAGCTAGAATAGGTGACAACTACTGATGATCTCAGTAATTCATATTGATGATCATGAGTGCATGTCACATATAAGTACTGATGAGCTCTTTTAACCTCAGTACTTTTTATAACTACTGAAGGCTAAAAGTTCTCACAAGTACTGAAGTACTTCATCTGCTCTAAACTACTGAAGTAGTTACAACTACTGATGTAGTCATAACTACTGAAATCAGTAAAAACAGATAAGTACTGATGTCCTATGAAACAACTGAAATCAGCCATAAAGACTGATGAATGTGTTGAGGATAGTTTGAAACAGCTGAAAAGCTAAGAATTGACGAAAACAGCTGACGAGAACTTTCTCCTCAGTCGTTGTACCACTGCTGTTTCATTTTAAACAACTGAAGCAAAACCACGTCTTCAGTAGTTTTATAACTACTGATGACCAATACCAAGTCTTCAGTTGTTTACAACAGCTGATGACTAAAACCACTGTCTTCAGTAGTTTCATAACTACTGATGACAAACACCATGTCCTCAGTTGTTTCAATCACCTGAAGTCAAAACCACGGTCTTCAGTAGTTTTCTAAACTACTGATGCCTAACACCGCGACTTCAGCTGTTTCAACGTCTGAAAGGATAATACCATGTCAACGGTCGTTTAAAACTACTGATGACTAACACCACATCCTTCAGTCATTTCCTCACCCGTACCCTATATATACCCTTAACCTGAGCTCTCCATACTTCATCTTCTTCAAACCTAACGTTCCTCTCCAACAAATTTCCATGGCGTCTTTGCAAATTAAACCGCGACACAACTGTGTTGCCTACCTCACAAAATCGCCGATCTGGACTAAGTTCGATAATGCTATCGATCTCATGGTCCAGTCCCAATACAACAAGGCATTCCTTCTGACCCCGTTTTACATGCCGAATCCTTGAACCAATTTTGGATGAACGTTAATGTTACTACTGAGGAGAGCAACACACTATCCCTCCGGTCAGTCGTCAACAACAACGAAGTAGTGATTACTCCTGCAACAATCCGTAAAATTCTTCAACTGAGTGATGCTACCTCTCCTGCTGGATATCCGAAGGGCACTATAGATCTCTCATTTGCTCGGCATGGATATCAAGGTGATCTCAGTGCCACCACCATATGAAGAAACATTTTAATGATGCTGAGCGCCTGATCTTTCACATGGTCAATGTATGTTTGGCCCCTAAGACATCGTCTTGGGATCAAATGTCCACCAAATGGCAGCAGGTATTGTATTCTATCCTTGAGCAACAACCACTGAACTTTTCCGAATTAATATTTTCAGAGCTCAAAGATATGGCTCAAAAATTAACTGCCAACCGTTGGATACTCTATCCACGGTTCATCATGGCCATTATAATAGACCAGCTTAATGCTGAGGGACTTGTTGGTGGGAGTCCCTGCTACGGCTGTTTTGCCAGAAGTATACTCCCGGCACAACTCCGACCGGACACTCAAACTGGCTGCCAAGCTGCGAAAACCCACGCAGCTGGAACCCACAGCCACCACCTCCAAATCCAATGTCCCCACCAAACCCACCAAAAAGAAACCCAAAAAGGCTACTCAGGGAATTGAGTCCCCTGAGGATGCTCCTGCACAACAAACGCAGGATATATCCACTAGTCCAAACCCCTAGTGGATACAATGACTCCTCCAGCTACAGCCGCTCAGGCTTCCTCTCAACAGGAGCCTGCAGCAACCCAAGGGGCACCTACTTATCTGGGATCTTCCTCACTTGAGGAGATTGCCATTGAAGAGCACCATCCACCCCAGGTGCACACTGCTTCTACCCCTGTACCCCACACAACCGCCCCTCACAGCCCAACTTTAATAGTTGCTCAAGTGCTGACTCAATTGCACTCCTCACCCCCTCCCCAGAAACCACTTCTACTGGGAATGCCTCTACAATTGAGGGGGAGGAACACAGTGTATTTGAGAACCCACAGCACCGGGGTTTACCAATTCTATCTCCTGGTGTAGAGAAGGAGATTAGAATATCTAGTGAGGCTGCCACTCCTCTGACTCAGCACATGACCAGAGTGAGGCTGGTAACATGCTAAGACCTCCCTAGAGGCAACAGCCGATGAAGGACAACGTCCTGAGGCTGGAAGTCCCCAGTTCCAAGACAAAGGGGCACATGCTACATCTGGTCTACACCCAGAGCATGTATATCCTGCTACAAGCAGGAGGTCAGGTGATTCAGCATATGCTGATGATGACCTGGGCTTCTTCTATGATGTTCTTGCCCAGAACACGATCCTAGAGGAGGAAGTCAGTAGACTGCAAAACCTACTTGACCAACTCTCTCAAGGAGTAAGACCATCTGCCACCACATCAACCCAACAGATGGCACCTTCCCTGAAGGTCTCCTAAACACACAACCACTCACAAAATCTCAGCCACCTGCCTCTGTTTCTGGCACCATTCCTCAGGGACAGAACCCCCCTGAGCAACTGGCTGCTATCCTTCAAAATCCCCTATCTCTCATCACCCCACAGCTAACTGAATTGGTGATCAAAACTGTTGATGAGAGTTTCTTCTGTCTTACAACCCATGGTGGAGAATGTTCTGAGCAAACAACTTTCTGCTACTCAATTCCCTGCAACCAATGCACCCAAAAAGGGGAGAGTTCAGCAGTGAAAGGTAAAAGAAAGAGGAAAGAGAAGGAGGAGAAACAGAAGAGACAGTAGTGGAAACTGAGGAGTTGGTTGAGGAGACTGAGAAAGAGAAGGAAAATGAGAAGGAGGAGGCTACCATGGAGAAAGTGACTGAAAGTTCAAAAGACTTTCATGTCACATACAAGAAAAAGAAGAAGGATGAAAAAGAGAAAGCCTTGGAGCTGATGGTGAAAGAGGCTGATGCCGAACACAGCAGATCAATGGATAACATCATTGATCAGTTGTTTAGGCAAGGCCATGACACTGAAAAACTTGATTCTGAGATCAGAAGACTAGAGATTGAAGAAATCCAATCAAGATGGTCAAGTTATGATGTGTCAGAAAGAGAAAGGCTGGAGATCATGATCAGATTTATAGCAAAATCTTGGAAGATCATTGATCGAGATCAAAGCTTGGTCCAGGGACAGTATCTTGGCAATAACCACCAAGATCTGTTCGTCTGAAGAATATACAAAAGGTTTAATTGTTGAAGTTTTAAATGAAGCTGGTGCTGGGAGCAGGACTGAACTAGCCAAACAGTCAAAAGCCAAACTCACATCCAAAATGCTAGAACAGCCTGTCAACATTCCCACATCAAAACTACCAAAACCACAACCCACAAAACCAATTCCCTCACCCTCTAAACCAACAGCCGATGATGCACCCAAGAGAAGAAGAGAAGGGTGTTGAGGCTAGAAGAAGTAGAAGAAGAGGATGAAGATGATAGTCTGCCACTCTCTGCTGTTCTGAAGCTACCAAAGCCCCAGAGTCAATCCATGATCACACCCGACTCTCAAAGGGAAATGGTCAGAGTAAAGATAGAAGAAGAAGAACAGCAGAAACAGCACGATGAGCAACTGTTGAAGATGGTTGACAAGGAATTTCCTCAGTCATCATCTATTCAAGCCATGAAAGGGCATGCTCAAAGGCTGTACACTCTCAGACACCTTTCAGTATCAGAGGGAGAGAGTGAGAGTATGGCCAGACCCCAGGGTGAGTTCTAGAATCCATAAAAGAACTATCCCACACAGATACAACGGCCAAGTACGAAAAACAATAGAATCTACCATCATGCTGGCCGTTGTAGTCTCACCTTGGGAAATCATTGATGAATTCAAGAAAGCTCACCAAGCAAAGAAGACACCTCAAGCCTTACTAGAAAACAAGATGATTAAGAAGGGGTTGTTATACAAAAAGCTTGAAGACATCCAAAAGAATGAGCTCCAGTTACTCCTTGAAGGCAACCATCCGGATGAATTTGTATACAGGGAGGTAACTACGGTGGAGCTGAAGAATGGCAGGACCATGAAGTACTTATCAGAGTACTATGGTCCAGAGTTCTTCTTCGAAGGAGGAGCTGAAGAACTCTCTCAAGAGGAACAAATTGTTCTCCTTGAGGCCTATGTTCGTGAGTCGTACAGACTCATTATGGGGAAGTGAATCTCATGGATGGGATAACAACTCTGTGTCCAGTTCCCCAAAACAGAGTTCCCATTCATACTCTGCCAAACAAATATTTGAGGTTCTTCCCAGGCCGGAGCGTACATGGGTCATCTTCTCTACTGATCAAGAAGGAAAAAGACCAACATTTTTGCCATCAATAAGTGGGAGTTTAAATAAGTTAGAGGTTTTGGCTGCATTGGTTCAGGGGGAGTTTGTTGGACCAAAAGAACCAATGAGCCAAGATCAGAAAATCTCTAAGTCCCACACGGTATCACAACACTGCTGAAAGCCTCATCAGTAGTTTGACAAGTGCTGAAGACTTCAACAGCTGAAGATCAAGTGCTGAAGACCTTAACAGCTGAAGAACCAAAGTGCTGAAGTACAACAGGAAGAACACAAGTGCTGAAGCTGAAAGACCAAAGTACTGAAGCACAACAGCTGAAGAGTTCACAAGTGCTGAAGATCAACAACTGATGTACAAAGTCTGAAGACAAAGACTGAAGACATCAGCTGATGATATCTACTGAAGTCATCAGCTGATGAAACGCCTGAAGGTCAAAGTCTGAAGACCAAGTACTGAAGCCTCAGTAGTTTGTCACAACTGCTGAAGAGTACTTCTTCAGTAGTTGTGATATCAGTAGTTTTATGTTTTATGTTTCAGTAGTTTTGTAAAACGACTGAAGAGCTTGTTCTTCAGTCGTTGTAGTTTCAGTAGTTTTATATTTTGTACTTAACTTGCTGATATGTTCTCAGTAGTTGTGAACATTTCAGTAGTTTGTTAAGATTTAGTTATTTCTGTATTGGATCTGCCAGTTGTCACTTTCCGTGATAACAGCAGTGACTGTTGCACTCTATATAAGGAGTGACAACCCATTGTAATCATTGAGCGATATGAGCAATTGAATGGAATGTTTGATTGATTGATTAGAAATATTCTCCATCTATAAAATTCCTAGAAATCAGAAATTCATATTCTCTCCCTATAACCGTATGCTATCTTAACGCTTACATATATGTTTGCTTGCTACAATTTGTCTAATTCGTTTGTGTATTCCGCTGCTTTATATTCTGATAAACATCAAACTTGCGATCACTGATCCTGTCACGATGATATCTTGATTTATTCAAAGAGTGAAGATGAGCATGCCGGTCACATTCGAGAGGTGTTGGAGACGTTGAGAAGAGAGAGGTTGTATGCTAAATTCTCCAAGTGCGCATTCTGGTTACGCGAGGTTCAGCTTTTAGGTTATGTGGTAAATCTTAAGGGGATAATGGTGGACCTGACAAAGGTGGAGGTGGTGATGCATGGAAGTCATCAAAGACGCCATCCGGGATTCGAAGTTTCTTAGGTTTGGCGGGCTACTACAGAAGATTCATTCAAGACTTCTCTAAGATAGCTTCTCTATTGACCAGGTTGACCCGTAAGGATGTAAAGTTTGTATGGGGTCAAACTCAAGTGAAGGCAAAGCATCAGAAGCCGTATGGAAAATCCAACCTTTGGATATACCGGAGTGGAAGTGGGAGCACACCACCATGGACTTTATAACAAAGTTGTCGCGTACCGCGCGAGGGTATGATGCCGTATGGGTGATAGTCGATCGTTTGATGAAAGTGCTCACTTCCTACCGATTCGTGAGACATATTCATCCGAGAGATTGGCGGATCTTTTCATTAAAAATATCATAACTCGTCATGGTGTGCCGGTGTCTATTGTGTCTGATCGTGACACCCGATTTACATCTAAATTTTGGAAGAAACTCCACGAGGCGATGAGGACGAGGTTACATATTAGTATGGCTTATCATCCTCAGATGGATGGTCAGTCAGAAGAACGATTCAGACGCTGGAAGATATGCTTCGGACATGCGTCATTGACTTTGGAGGAAGTTGGGACGACCACTTACCGTTAGCTGAGTTCTCATATAACAACACTTACCATGCCAGCATTGGTATGCCCCCTTATGAGATGCTATATGTTAGGAGATGCAGAACACCCGTGTGTTGGCGTGATATCGGCTATAAAGAGTTAGGGAGCGTCGAAGTGGTCGAGGCTACGACTGAGAAGCTGGAAAGGATCAAGGCCTTCATGAAGGTAGCTAAAGATAGGCAAAATTCATATGTTGATAAGAGACGTAGACCGATTGAGTTCTAAGTGGGTGATAGAGATATGTTGAAGGTTTCACCTTGGAAAGGTATCATTCGATTCAAAAAGCAAGGCAAGTTGAGCCCGAGATACATAGGGCCTTTTTGAATCATTGCTAGAGTGGGAGAAATGGCCTATAGATTGGAGTTACCAGCTGAGTTAAGTGGAATTTACCCGACATTCCATATATCGCATCTGAGAAAGTGTTTAGCAGATGAGGATATGGTCATACCACTGGAAGATTTCAAGGTAGATGAACGGCTCAATTATGTAGAGCAACCAGTGGCGATCATTGATCGTAAGGAGAAGAGGTTGAGGAATAAAGTGGTTCCTCTTGTGGGTGTATAGTGGAAGCATAGGAAGAGATCTGAGTCTATGTGGGAGACAGAGGAGGAAATGAGACAGCATTACCCATGATTGTTTGAGGAATAATAGGTTTCAGGGACGAAACCAATATAAGGGGGGGTGCACTTGTAACACCCGGTTACTTTTTAGGCTCAAATAAAAGAATAAAGTGAAGAAAAGAAAGAAAAGATAATTTACCCAAGTTAAGAGGTAAAAACTGTCCAAAAGGACAAAAAGTTTAAAAGTTGGTGATAAAGGTGGTATGGCCGCCCTTGAGCCTACACACACACTCAACATTCGGATGTTTTAGAGAGAGAAAGTGCAGAATTCGGATTTTGAAGAAGAACAAGAGCAGAAGATCGAATTCAAGTTAAGAATGCATATGTTTAAGATGTTCTTAACTGGTTTCATCCTCGGTTGTGTGCTTATGTATGTTGTGTGTGTTCGGTTGTGTGTGTTTGGTGGGTTTTAGGTGTTTGAGCTCAATTTGCAAATGGGTTTGAAGAATTCTTACCCAAAGAGCCGTAAAGGTGAGTTCTAGAAACCCTTTTTTACATGTTTTAACTGATTTTAGGGCTGGAAATGCATGTATGAACTTTTTACAAAAGTTGGGTTTTATACCCGTATGTATGTGTGTATGTTGCGGGTGGGGTTTGATTTTGGGTTATGTATGGGTTTTATGATGTTATGGCTATGTTTCTACGGCTTAGAATGCGTGATTTAAGCTTAGAACATGATAGGTGAGGTTTGGGGACTGAAATCTGATGTTCAGGTGCGAATGGGGCTGCTCATGCGCCCAAATAGTCTCATGCGCCTAAGTTTTAGAATAACTACTTAATTGTTCCTAATGCGGATGAACAACATATTAATGCGGATGAACAACATGTTAATGGGGATGAACAACAAGTTAATTCAGATGAACAACATGTTAATGTGGATGAACAACAAGTAATACGGATGAACAACATGTTAATATGGATGAACAACAAGTTAATGCGGATGAACAACATGTTAATGCAGATGAACAACATGTTAATGCCGATGAACAACATGTTAATGCGGATGAACAACAAGTTAATGCGGATGAATAACATGTTAATGCGGATGAACAACAAGTTAATGCGGATGAACAACATGTTAATGCGGATGAACAACAAGTTAATGCGGATGAACAACAAGTTAATGCGGATGAACAACATGTAATGCAGATGAACAACATGTAAATGCGGATGAGTAAAGGAAATGCGGAGGAGTAAAGGAAATGCGGATGAGTAAAGGAAACATGGATGAGTAAAGGAAATGCGGATGAGTAAAGGAAATGTGGATGAGTAAAGGAAATGCTGATGAGTAAAGGAAATGCGGATGAGTAAAGGAAATGCGAATGAGTAAAGGAAATGCGGATGAGCAAAGAAAATGCGGATAAGTAAAAGAAATGCGGATGAACAAAAAGAAACGCGGATGAACAATAAGAAATGCGAATGAACCTTAAGAAATGCAGATGAAGACTTAGTTTATTTTCTAAATTTTGGGGAAAAGTGCAGATGTAGGCTTTGACTTGAGAGGTTCCCGGGGATTCATGTAAGTTGACTCTTTGAAGTCATAGATGATGTGATGGTGTATGATGTAGGATGTTATGCATGATTGATGTGTGTATGATGATGTATGATGATTATGTATGATTGTATGTTATGTTCTGTTATGTTCCCTATTATGTAATATGATGTGACTTTACGTGGTGTGATATTGTTAATGAACGTAAAGTATTATCTTAACAAAGTGAAAGATTTAAGATAATGAAAGTGGAACATAATGAATGAAAAGTCTTGCAAGCATATGAAAGGCGGTTCACAACTCATTGAGAGTTGTTAGTTCAAACGTGTGTGTATCTACAGCGTGCGATTTTGGCTAACTCATAAGGGTTCCTACACACAGTAAGAATTCAGTCTCGGTGACTGCTCCAATACGTGTGATTCCCTAATTACTGTGTGTCATACAGCGTGCGATTTTGGCTAACCCATAAGAGTTCACAGACGCATGGGGAGTGTTCAACCGTGTGTGTATCTACACCATGCGATTTTGGCTAACTCATAAAGGTTATACACATAGTAAGAGTTCAGTCTCGGTGACTGCTCCAGTACGTGCGATTTCCTAATTACTGTGTGTCATACAACGTGCGATTTTGGCTAACCCATAAGAGTTCACACACACAGGGGAAGTCTGTCCTAGTGACCACTACATACGTGCGATATGTGCGAACGTGCGAAATGTACTAAATGAACGATGATGAAGATAATAATTATTACCTTGATGTATATATGATGTGTGATCACATGCGATAGTAATGAAAATATTTTAACGAATGGAAGGTAATGCAATGTCTTTATAAAACTAGAACTCACTCAGCAACGCTGACTTTTTATGCATTTTCCAGTTGGCAGGTGAGCATTACTGAGGATGACACGGGGCAACTACTTGGCATTTTTTGATGGCATCCATTTGATAGAAATATGATGTTTTTGTGATGTAATGCAAATATTGATGTTTTGTAACCAGTCAACAATGTATTATTTTGCAAAAGTGATTACAATGGAATGGATGTTTAAATGTTTCCATTGCAATGATTTCTTTAAGTTAATGAAAATATAAGTTTTATGTGTGATGATTGACCAGCTGTGAGCGTCTCGAGAATGGGCCTTACATTCCCCATGATAATGATACGATCTTATGGCTCTTCAACAAAGAGCAAGATCAATTGGAGAAAGAGAGAAAGAAAGCTGAAAAAGAAAAACTGGGGGAGAAGAAGCAGGGCTTGTTGCTACCTGGAAGATAGGTGATAAGGCCTAGATAAAGGACTATCTCCGGGCTCATGGCTTCTTTGGTAGGCAGGTGGGTCCTAGGACATTAGACCAAGCTGCAAAACTCTTTGGCCACAACTCTGATTCTCTAAATGATGAAGAGAAGAAGCTAAGAAGAATGTTGGTGACTCTGCTGGATACAAAGAAAGGTGACAAGGTTCTTAGTCAGCTTCTTGTACCAAGGAAGAAGATTATCCAGTGGACGTTCGAAGACTCTTCTAACAACTTTGTTGTTGAGAGAGAGAATGGAGAGATAAACAGGCTCAATGTCTCATCTCTGCTACACTTAAGCATATTTGATATTGCTAAGTTAGTAGAGAAGCCATTCTCCAACCCCTCCAACTCCGATATAGCTGCTCATATCAGGAATCATCTCAGCAGCCTTCATCTAGCCGAACTAACTGCAAGGTCTAAGATTGAATAGGAGATGAAACTAAGAGAGGAGGAGGAAAGGAAAGGATCAGAAACCAAAGGCAAAGCCTTTCTTCAAATGGTTGAAGGTTCCAACCTTGAATCCATAGTTAGATGGGAGTATGACTATAACTCCGTCAACTAACTCTCTTCAGGGGGGCGCAACAAAAGGGTGCATGTCATTCAGAATGACATATTGGATCTCCTGTCCACTAATGACTTGTACAAACTTCTCAGCACAACTTCAGGGAAGAACAAAGAAATGGATAAACATCTTTTGTCCCTGGTGCTAAAGGTTTTGAGAAGCAGGAAGAAGTGAAGTTTTGATAGCATCAGCCTAGGGAGAGTTTGTTGGATCTAGAAAGGCTGATGCAACCAAAACTAAGTACCTAGACTATTTTGGTATCATGGTGGACTGTATGGTCTTTGGTGGCGGTCTACCACCATCTTCATTTCTAGAAATTTTATTTTGAAACCATAATATTTATGAGAGGTGTTATATCCTCTTCATTTTTATTTAAATCTCATCTTCAAGATTTACAGTAATAGGTATGGATATTTCTTCTTTGTTTCTCGTCCTTGAGATTGATCATGTAGTTTTATTCTCTAGAGGAACTCATGTAACTCTTGTCAATACGAGTGTGTTGTCACATGTTAGAACAAAAGCTGGTGGATACTCCATGCCTATGGTTCAATAGTCTATCCAATAGAAATACAAATACTTGGAGTTATGACTGATATTTTTAGCTAATTATTTGCAATAAAAACATACACCAAAGATTCGCTTTAATGTTCGGTCGAAAGTTCCGGGAACAAGTCAAATTTATATTTGCTTGTTTTGTTAAAATAAAGAAGATAAATTTTATTAGAAGTGTTCAAGAAATTAAGGTTTACTGAAGATAAAATTATAAAGTTATAAGTGGATTGTAGTTGATTCTACAAGTGAGGAAAAGAGAAGAGAGACATAGAATTGTAACATACATGCATCAAATTCCCAGTATGTCCTATATTATTAACACATAAAAAACATTAAATAACCACACACCCTAATCAAAACTAACACCAAACAAGAGGGGGTCATAATACATTGTGAGACTAAAACCCATACTTCTTTTGCTAAAGCTATTGGGTCATCCCATCAAAGTAGCATTTAACTTTTGCTTTCTTTTGATTCATAAATTAGAAGTTGCACTATCATAAACTAGTGTTATCATAGACTAATCAATAAATGTTTTTTCATTGAATTACACTCAAATGAAAGAATGTAAGTTAAAAATAGTTACTACATTCACATGCATTTTGTCATGAACGTTTCTGCATTTTGTCATGAACGTTTCTTTTAGTTGGTGTAGAGTTTGTCATTTAAAAAAGATAACAAAAAAGAGTATCAATCTTGTTTCTTTCTGTATGGAAGTATTGTTCTTGATTGTCCCTTTGTTTAATCGATTTAATAGCACCACAAACTGTAATATATCGTAAATCCTCCAACGACCCGCTGAGATGTTTACATCCTGACATCCATCTTCCTACTCAACTCACCTAAAACTCACAAATTTACCTTCAACACTCAAATCCTTTTATTTATTCCACACATACTGTTACAAAATTACCATAATCTCACAAATTTCCTTCCAAAATTCTATCTTCTAACCTGTATTCGCTCAAACCCATTTCGCCAAAGTTCTAAAAACCGACAATTTGTCGTCAAAAACCAATCTTTATCCCTGTTTTTGGGCCTTTATCAACCGCCATGGCTGCTGCTCTGAGATCGAAGTCATCCAAAGCCACAGCTTCTTTATCCTCAGTCTTGAAATTCAGATGCTTTAATTCAACCCACCGTGTGCACGGTGGTCGAATACCCAATTCCCAAATCATTTCTTCAATACCCAACAAATTAGATGAGTATTTCGCCCGCAATCACCACCACCACCAATCGTTCAAACGTTTTTCAGTCTCCGGTGAACATGTTCACAAGGGTTACGTATGTTTCAAGAATAATAATAAGAGGAGTGTAGTTAGCTTGTCTGGTGGTGGGGGTGATCACTACGGGGATCCACCGGAGGTCTGGCAGCCTCCCGGCGGTGGGATTGTTCCTCAGCCCGGTCATACGGTGGTTCCGGCGGCGTCCGGCGGAGAAGGGAGTTGGGGTGGGTCTGCTTTGGGTAATAACTTCCCAACTCCTAAAGAGATTTGTAAAGGGCTTGATAAGTTTGTGATTGGTCAAGAAAGAGCTAAAAAGGTTATACTTTGGGAAAGATATTGGTTTAATTTGATGATGAATGTTCAAGATTAGGGTTTTACGGACATTATGTGTTCATTGACTATGTTTCTAATGATGCAGGTGCTTTCAGTGGCAGTTTACAATCACTACAAGAGGATATCTATTGACAGTTCACAGAAGTATGCGCCATTTTTCTTGTTTTTATTCATATTTGATATTTGAAGAACATACTTGTTTCCTGAACTTGCTATTAGTTGTTAATGCCTATAGGTGTAGATGGTTTTTGTTGGTATTAACTGTGAGAATGTGCGATTGTTGAGGTGTTTTGATGTCAATTTTGAAGTTAATTATGGGACATTCAATAATAAGGATTAGATAATCTATCACAAGAAAATATGGTGTGGCGCATGGTATTTGGATGTGCTATTGGGGCTTGAAGCTTTAATAATCACTTTTCAAATTCTGATATATGTTATTACAACTTGCAAGTTAGGCCTGCAGGACATTCGAGGGATGCCAAGACAAATGTCATGGATGATGATGCTGTAGAACTTGAGAAAAGTAACATTCTTTTAATGGGCCCAACGGGGTCAGGTAATCTTTATTGTTAATCTTCCAATGTGGTTATTGTAAATTTAGCTTAAGATGATGAATATATATTCATCTTTGGAGCTTTATTAGTACTTATTGTTGCTTTGAGAACAGGGAAGACACTACTTGCAAAAACACTGGCACGCTTAGTGAATGTTCCTTTTGTTATTGCTGACGCTACTACACTCACCCAGGCAAGTTTTTATTCATTTTCTGCTTAGATATCATAGGAGTTTAGTTTTCTTAGTATATTTAAACCTTAATATGCTCATTTGGTAATGTTGTGAATCAACTATCTCTTTAACTCTTAAGTAATTGTGCATTTATTTAACTCTTTGGGATGTCACATTTCTTGCAATTTGCAGGCGGGCTACGTTGGGGAAGATGTGGAGTCCATTCTATACAAGCTTCTTACTGTATGTCACTTTAATAATTGCTACTAAATACCTTCTCCAGTTCTCGTTACAATGGGCATTTTGATCAATATGGTTAAACATATTATCAAACTATGTAATTTAGGTTGCTGACTACAACGTAGCAGCTGCTCAGCAAGGCATTGTATATATTGATGAAGTTGACAAGATTACAAAGAAGGTTTATCATAATTTTATGTATTATTTCATCTTTGTTATATGTTCCTTCTATTTGTTCCTTAATTTCTTAAATTCATTATTTTCACAGGCTGAGAGTATTAACATTAGCAGAGATGTATCGGGTGAGGGTGTGCAGCAGGCACTGTTAAAAATGCTAGAAGGGACGGTGTGTGCTTTTTTTTCTTTCCTTTTGTTTTCTTCCCATTTATATCAAAGGAGGTTATTTGTTCGGCGTGGAATATTAAAATATCTTATAAAATGACCTCTAATTCAGATAGTCAATGTTCCCGAGAAAGGTGCACGGAAACATCCTAGAGGAGACAACATTCAAGTAAATTGCACTGATTCATCAATTGTTCAATCTTTTGTTTTATATGCTAGATACTAGATTTAATTATGACTGTCTATTATAGATTGATACCAAAGATATCCTGTTTATTTGTGGAGGCGCGTTTATAGATTTGGAGAAAACCATTTCCGAAAGGTATTTGCTAGCACCGTAAATTCTTTTAGTCTTGGTGTTCATATAGTGGGCCATCTAGGTTGGGTAATGGGTGAAAAGATCATTTTTTTCATACGAATGGCGAACTCATATGCCCACTAAACCTACATAAATCTACACCATTTTGCGTACAATGGGATTTGATCCCTCACCAAATGGGAGAGAAGCCATTCCAACACCTGGGTACATATAACTTTTGGTGCCAACTGTGGCAGGTCTGGTTGCCTGGGAGTACTTCTCTGAAGTTTTTCATCCTACTATAAAAAAGTTAAATGTCAAATATGTTTCAAAATATTTATTATATCAATAATAATATTTGCTGTATGAAATGATTTAGGAGGTCTACGCATGAAAAATACAATCTGGTTGGTGACACGTTTCCTTTTTAGCTAACTTTAATGATTACTTGTTTTAACAATTAGAGATCAAAGATAAACTGAATGTCCCACATTTTTCTTGTTTCAGGCGCCAGGATTCTTCCATTGGATTTGGGGCACCTGTTCGTGCAAACATGAGAACTGGAGGCGTTACAACTGCTGCTGTAACTTCCACCTTATTGGAGACTGTAAGCTTAGCCCCTTATAATAAACAAATTAAATGTTTTAGTGACCTATTTTGTACCTCAGATTTTGTTTTTTGATATTTTATTCTTTGCTTTTCTGTGTGTTTATGTTTATTAGGTTGAAAGTAGTGATCTTATTGCGTATGGTCTGATACCTGAATTCGTTGGACGCTTTCCAATTCTTGTTAACTTATTAGCTCTTACAGAGAATCAACTTGTGCAGGTATTTTTCATTCATATTACCCAATCATACTCTAGAATTGGCACTATGGTTGGGTAACGGGTCAGATTTGGTCATCTTTTGTCCATTTCTTAAAATAAATAGTTAATGTGTTAATTATTATTAATAACACAATACTAATACAATAATGTTATGCATCTTTGATTTTAAGATTTAGGAAGTTGTATGTATTAAAAACAGACTTTTGGTGACTTTCTACCAGTCTGACCCGCTGCCCTTTTAGCTGCTTTTAGTTTCTCGATTTTACCCATTTTAGATCATACGCAACCCAAACCTACACATTTAGCATTAGGCAATAGTGTATATACTTGTAGCTGATTGAGAATGATGTTTTGTAGGTTCTAACTGAGCCAAAGAATGCATTAGGCAAACAATACAAGAAGTTATTTCAGATGAATGGAGTAAAGTCTCTATTCTTTTCCATTTCAACACATTTACTAATAAAACATTGTTGTAATTGTACTTTCTGTAAATTTCTTTTTACAGGTTAAGCTGCATTATACCGAAAGTGCTTTGAGATTAATTGCAAGAAAAGCAATAACTAAGAACACCGGTGCTCGGGGATTGAGGGCTTTACTTGAGAACATATTGATGGACGCCATGTATGAGGTTTGTAACTTTTGTACAAGTATTATGTCTATTTGTCGAAGGTCTGAAGTCCAATACACCCTTCAACAGTCTCTTCATACAGGCATAGCGTAGATAAAATGATGACAACTAAATAAGTAGCTTATCCTTTATAGTTTTTCATGTAATTTGTGCACCTATTTTATCATTGTATCAGATATCTAAGACACCCTTCAGTAGATGCCATAGAAGTGGAAATCTTACATCTGATATAAGGGTTGCTAAATGAATCTTGTTAGCATGTTGGACCTGAAATTGCCCCGAATCCAACCTGTTCTGTTAAATGTGTTTGTGGTTCGACCCGAAACTGACCCAAACCTATTTAGAATAAGCCTATTACCCATACCATCAAATTTAGTGTTTCATGTGAGTCTCAGAAATTCACACCCTACATGAAATGAAGTTTAACTATGAACAAATAGGTAACTATATCTTAAAAATTCCCAAATGGACATGTTGTAGTTAATATAGATATCATGATATATCATCCAAACTAGGTATCTGTACCAATTAATAGAATGGTGAATCTGGTAATTGATTATGAATTTCTTGCAGATTCCTGATGTAAGAACAGGTAAAGATATTATAGAAGCAGTGGTGGTTGATGAGGAGGCCGTAGGGGTTGATGGACCGGGTTGTGGTGCCAAAATCCTCTATGGTGAAGGTTCATTTGACACTTATCTTTCACAACATACTGTAAAAGACATGGCGGCCGATGGCGGAGCAGAGGCTGAGGACGCAGAAGCAGAGGCCGAGTTTCCTTCTTTTGCTGCTTTGTAAATCACAGGGAGACTGTATTTACCATATGTATGTGTAGATAATGTGTACTAATGAATTTAGTAATAAACTTAATGAAAACATGGATGGAATGCCATATTCCCATTATTGAAATTATGGGTGAAGCAGGATGAAACAGGACCCTCAATTATTCAGGCTTATACACCAAAGATTGATGGTGCCAACCTACCCCCAAAACCTTAATCTTCATTTGTGCTTTCAAAATCTGAGCAGACAAATATTAAGATGATATGAAACTTTAATCTTTATATTCATGAATGGGATAAGCCTGGTAAAATGAGTGTGTTGGTCGGTAACAGGTTTAAACGGGTTTGGATTTAACGAGCTATAAGTTAAATAGGTTTGGATTAAAACAAATGATTTAAAATAATTATTACTTTGATTTGCTTTTTGTTCTGATTGAATTAAACTCGGGTTGAAGTGAGTACGTCATTTTGAAAAAGTGTTATTTTTGTTTGGGTTTTTTCTGGTCGAAATCAAAATAAGTAATTCAGAAAGTATCAAAATGGGATTATGTTGGTCGAAATCAAAATAAGTAATTCAGAAAGTATCAAAATGGGATTATGTTATAGCGGCTAGTGACTATAGATAGAGGTGACAAGACAACAGAGGTGACGGTGGTAGTGTGTTTGAGTTGACGCCAATGTTGGAGGAGACGGAGGTGTGGTGGTGTTGGTGATGGACAAGTAATGATAGAGGTTGGTGCGAAGTGCCAACTCATTTGGTCACATTTTAAATTATTATCGTCGTATAAGAGTGGTCCAATTTAGCTTGTATAATTTAACTAGAATTCATTATCCATGTGAACCAAAATGTAGACACGTAAATCGTTTGCTTGATTCAACTCACTGCTTAATGAACATGATTGTCGCATATCAAGAAAAACAAAAAAAAAAAAGAAATCTCATTTATTTTGTGTGTGAAACATAAATACAAAAGTTAACTTCTTTTCTGTCTATATAGTTTGTTCAAAATTGTCGCTTTCATCCATCAAGCTCGTTTCAATTTGAGCTTGTACCAAGCTCATTTCCATGTAAGTTATTCAATGTGATGTCTTTCACAAAGGTACATAGGTTTAATAATCGATAGAGCTGGTGAATCTTTTCTTCCCTCATAGGAACTTAGTCTCTCTAATACATCAATATGGTAGATAGATCAAGTAGAAGAACAGCCACTAATCCTTTATACGTTTTCATCATTGAACATAATGTCTTCCAAAAGATTTTTATAGTGAAGGACTTAGGCTTATTATTGATTGATGATCTATTTTCATAATAGTTATTTGTATTAGAAATGTGTCTTGTTTTAATCTTATCAGTCTCGTGTATTCTCATTTACTCGGTTTTATTTAAAAAAAGTGGTACAAAGAACTTAATCAAGTGTGTTGAGTCTAGCATTCTAGTGGAAATAAAAGGTTTGTTACATTCTTTGTCTTAAAATTGAACTTTTTGATTTATTTACCTTATATTATTCTTATGTATTGACATGTATGATTGAAACTCACGTAAGTGAGAGATTATTGAAGTTTATGTGCGAGGTATCAATGTAAATCAAATACTGATATTAAATTGATCCTTTAGTGTCACACAAAGGATGTAAGTAAAGAGCGTATTTACTACTCAAAACGAAGAATTATAATGGTGGATTGAAAGATTGATGATTATATAATAATAAAAAAATGTAATTATTATTTTTTAATGAAAATATTATATATAATAACTAGTTAAATATAATTGTTAGATTTGTTGGATTAATCAAGTTGGGTTAAATGCAAGTAAGTATTTAGTTAAACAATAACAGGATGAATTACATAAAATAGAAAAGTTACTTAAAATGGATATTGACCTTATTAATTAAAAGTCAATTATGAGTAATCATTAGGATTTTTGAGTTTGATTAAAATAGGGGTAGAAAGGGTGAAATTTTAGTAACATACACTCATATTTAATAGCATAGGAGAAAAACCTTAATCCTTTCCCCATCTCTTTCTAAGCCACCGCGTTAGAGGCTCCAGTAGCCACACCATTGAACAACTATCGCATCTTCGTTGATTGTCGGTCGTCATCCCTGCCCTACTCGACCATAGTCACCACTGTAGACCAGCCACCGATGGTGAACCTGTTGCCGGCCTCTCATTTCTTCATGGTCTCATATTGAGTGGTTCCTGGTCTCGCATGTCATTTTAATTTCGAGTTAAAGGTTTTCAAGAAACGAATCAGCTCCTTCTTTGTTCGTGAGTGGATTTACGAATAGACTAATTAGCACAATGTGCAACTTAATTACTTCCAACATCAAATTCACATAAAATATATATGGATAGATGATTAACAATAACACAATTATAAAAACGTGCTTCTGATTGTGATTCTCTAATTTATCTATACCTAAGCATAATTGAGATGTTATTTTAGTTGTAAACTAATACAAGAAATTTTATAAAACTGATGATTGATAACTGAAATTAAAAGTTGAATTGTTTTAGTTACTATGAAACCCATAAACTCTAATAACGAAATTACTACAAGAATCTATATTAATGCAAGGTAGATTACAAGCCTAACACAATAGTTTCACTAAAAAAATACATCAAGTTACTACATTCCTTTAGCAAGTCGGTAGTAAGTTTTTGTTGTCCCGCCGTTAAAAAAAAGATGTTTTTGTTGTCCCTTCTCAGCAAAACCTTGACCAATCTATATATTACATGTTTTCATCTAGTCGTAAATGAAATCCTTCAATATTCTCTTCGCTACTATTCCTTAGCATAATAATTTCAAACGGAAGTTACTCTTTCGTAAATATAATGGAGTTGCAAATTATTGGTAATTTGCTACTGTTCATTGTAAACGAGCCCATATACATATACCCATGGAACTCCTATAGGATTTTTTCTAGTGTTACGTCCAAAGCTTCCACCACTCTTTTTGGACTTCATATGCAATCTAATTTGGCCCATAGAACTTTAAATTGGATGGTGTCAATTTATTACTTTATTTCCACCAACTTGCATTGAAAATCAATTCGAAGTTAACCCATACATTTGCGAACACAAATTTAGCTAGCTCCGGCCACGAATTAAAATCCTTCAACTGGCTTCAATTAAATCCAAGTAGTTTGTTGCTTTCCAAAACAAAACATTAGTTGACTCAGAGCACTTACAGTTGATTTCTTAAAAGTATGTGAGTGTGTTTGATATATTATATAGAATGGTTTTGGGTGGTTGTGAGTGAAGGAGAGAGAAACTATTATTGTTGATTGGTATATTTGAAGAATCATTGTTTAATCCTTATAAATTTTTTAATATTTTTTAAAGTGGTTGTGAGTGGAGGAGAGGGAAAAAAATAATGATAAAGATATAAAAAATATTATTTAATTGAAAATGAAAGAGAAAATATAGTGATTTTTAGTGTAATTATATAGATAAAGATAAGAAAACCATTGTGATTGCTCTCAGACGTCAATAATTGATAGAGATAAAATAGTAACTCATAAACTTATCCTTATCTTCTGTTCATCTTCCTTGTGAAATTTTCAAATAACTTATTCTTCAAGTTTGTGTAAATTTGTAGCCGATCCTAATTTTGAGTTCATCACTCAATAACTCTTTGATGATTTTAGCTAACCCTAGTCTGGAAAAATCCAAATTCCTTTAACTTCTAATTGCTTCAAATTCAAATTCATGTTTTAAATTCTAATTGATCCAACGTCCCATAAAAAAGTAATTCTTTCAACTATTAACTCAACCAAAACTAAGTCACTTAGATAATTTTGGTGCTGCATGCAAAGGCTTCCGAAGCTTAGCATGGAACTTCCGAAGGTTGTAGAGTTCTTCCAAAGACAAAGTGAAAGATTAACTTCCGAAGACAGAACTCTACTTCCGAAGTCAAGTGCATACTTCCGAAGTTCAAGTCATAGAAGAATAATTGAAGACCACTTCCGAAGTATGATAAAAAGAAGAAGTCTCCAAGCCTTGAAAAAAGCATCCTCTTCTGAAGTATAACTGGCTTCGGAAGTACTTACTATTCTAAAGCCATTTAACCTTCGGAAGACACTACTACGAACCAGTGGACACAAGTATGGTCTCTGACACTCCGTTGCAGACCTCTGATACTGTATGGCGTTTCCTGAAAGAGTCATGCAGTTGACTATACTTTATTCAACTGTTCACCTTTTATGATAGTACATGTTACCAACTTTAGTTGGTGACAAAAGGTAAGTCAGGGACATACCCTGACTACAAATCTCAGATAAGGCTTTATCCGAGATACCTTAAACTATAGTCTTGTAGTATAGGCTTTAGTTATAGGATCCTAACTGGTATCAAAGTATATCCGGCTGTAGATAGTATTATATATAGGTTCTCTTTGTAACTCATTCCACACTGCTTGTAAGAGTCTTGTATTATTGAGTTGAGAAGCAATATATAAAAGTACCTTGAAAATTACTTCCCGTGTTCTTTACTACTTTCTATATTGTGATCAACTCTTACTGATTCTATCTTAACCCGAGTTTTGTTCTAGGTGAGTTTGAGAGAAAACAAAGTGTTAAGTGACAAACATCGATCCTACAATTGGTATCAGAGCTTCTCAGGCTCTTGATTGCGTGATCTAACCATCCAAATCAACCTGTTTTTCACTCCTCCCTACAACCAACTCACTCAAATGGCCCTTAACAAGTCCGAGGTAGAGATGGGAATCATGACAAAGGCTCCCATCATTACTCCTGAAAATTTCAGGTCTTGGAGCAGGAGAATGGAAGGCTTCATGAGATACCAAGACATCAAGATGTGGAACTCTATTGTCAATGGCCTGTATAAGCAAAGGTGGCATCACCTGGTCGAAATGGTGCCATGATAAAAAAGGTTGTAGAGGATTACTCTGATGAAGACAGAAAGAAGATGGACATCGACAACAATGCCATGACCATTCTTATGATTGCAATACTGAACTCCATCATGGTGGGATTCGAGCATTACACGACTGCCAAAGAATTGATTGATGCACTTGCTCAGATGTACTCAAGCTCCAATGACTCGAAGAAGGACTCGCTGAAGCAGCAGTTTGAGAACTTTACTCATATTGCTGGAGAGACTCTCAGCCAGCAGTACTTCAGGTACATGGACTTATCTCTTCTCTTCAGTCTGTGAAGATCACTCCCGAACTTAGAGATCTTACTAGAAAGTTCATGAGTGCTCTTCCAAATGAGTGGACATTCTATTGTGTCTCTATCAAGAGGACAGAGAACTTGAACACTCTCACCATGATTGAACTCTATGGCATCCTTGATGGATATCGCTAGAGATGGAGAGTAAGAAGGGCCTCCAAACAAGCAGACCCATGAGTCTCCCTGCTAGCAACGCTTTAATGGTTGCTGAAGGCTCATTACCCCCACAACCTCAGCATTACCTGACTTACCAGCAGCCATCCTACTCTCCTAGACCATACATCACTTTCCCTGAGACTCCAAGGTCTCAACAGGCTCAACACAACTCCTTTCAGGAAAGTTGTGCCTTTGTCTCTTGAAGTGGACACTCTAGTGATTTTCAATACTGCTTTGACGATCTTGAGTGTTTCAGTCCAGATGATGTAGAGTATGTGGACATTGTCCAACAGATGGCACTTTTAACTTATAGAGCGAAGAAGTTCTTTAAGAGAACTAGAAGGCATTTCCCTCAAAACCCAACTGCCAGCAAGTTCGGGTTTGACAAGACCAAGGCAAAGTGTTACAACTATAACCAACTGGGTCACTTTACAAGGGAATGCAAGGCTCCCAAGACCAATCCGGGAACCCCATAGGCCTCCACACATCCCTCAACCTCAAAGCCCGCTGAGAAGTCAACTGAAACAGCTGCAATGGCTCAAGAAGTTGACTGGAGCTTCATGGTACAAGATGTGACTCCTGCTCAAGCTCTCATGGCCGGAACAGATGATGCCCAGGTATATGAAAATCTCTGCACTCCAGCCTGTATAGCTAAAGTTAAACTCTATCAGGATTACAATATAGAAATCAGATTTGATATTGAGTCTTTAAACATCTTAAAATCTGATTTTAAAAGAGCTGAATCTGACTATCAAAAGAAAATTGAGGAGTTAGAGATTACTGTGTCTCTTTTAAAACATGAACACACCAATTACAAGACTCAAATCAAATATCTGATATCCAAATTGTCTGAGGCTCAAGCCCAGCTTGTCACTGCTAAGGCTCAGGCCAGGAAGCATGCTATTTCCGAGAAAAACTTCCAAGCTATTATTGCATCATCCTCCAATTCCAAACTCTGTTATCAGAACAAAGGAGGGTTGGGAACCAATGAAATTACTCCACCACACTCTTATAAGTCTATCAGACAACCTAGATGTGGTACAGAGGAGCAAGAGGTTCTAACTGCTGACCCTTCCTCACCAGAGTTGAAGGATGAAACAACAATAATGGCCACCACAGGGAAGGAACAGGTAGATGTACCCATCTCCTCCTGTGAAGAACAAATTCTAACCACTAAGGCTAGAAAAAGCAAAGCTAAAGCTGCTAGAATAACTACCAAAAAGGTGGCTGAGTCCAAGCTGAAGATTGACCTAAAGCAGAAGGGTGTCTTTATCTCAGTTGGATTCCAAGTGTTAGGTACTTCTGATTCAGGAAAGGAGTGTAATACCATCACTCCTGTCCTGCCAAGGATCAGAAGTTGAAGGGAAAAGTTGCTGATGAAGAAAAGAAGCCCAAGAAACAACAACCCTCACATTCCCAAAGAACTAACATTGCATGCATAATGTGTGGTCTGCAAAACCACATGGAAAAAGATTGTTACTACAATCCTGCAAGCACACATTATGCAAATAATTTTAGAAAAGAAGGAGTCAAGGAAGGTTTCACATTTGGACCTTTTCAAACGGTTCAAGTGATGAAAAGGGAAAGCTAGTTTCGAAAGCCAGCTTGCTTTTCGAAGAAACTCTTTCTTCCGAAGGGAAAATGGCTTCGGAAGCAAAAGCTACTAAGGTTCGGAAGAACAAGAAAGCTCCCTTGAAACCTCCCCAGAAGAAGACTGTTTCGGAAGAAAAGGTGGTGAAGGCTTCTTCCGAAAAGAAAGAAGCTTCAGAAGATGGCCATGCAGCAAAAGCTTCAACAAGCTCATCCTCCAAGATCAACCAAAGGATGGACTGGAAGATCAAGGAAGATGTTACAGCCCAAACCTCTTCTTCAAATACCTCTATTAAACCCCCATGCATAAAATTTGGTTCAATTATGTCATTATCTTTGGAAGAACCCAAGACCAGCAAGGCTTGGGCTTCCAAACGAAACTAACAAACTCATCTTATGTGCAGGGACATCCATATGACAAGAACAACAATGTCTGGATTGTAGACAGTGGATGCTCCAGGCACATGACAGGGAACATATCTCTCCTTTAATAGTTTCAGAACTATGATGGATGTCTTGTCCAATTTGGAGGTGAGGCTGGAGGATATATTTCTGGCAGAGGGAGTATATCCAATGGTAAATTAAAGGTTGACAAAGTTCACTTTGTCAAACTCAAACAGCTTGAACACAATCAATTAAGTGTTTCTCAAATTCTGTGATCAAAAGCACCAAATGCTTTTCACAAAACATGAGTGCATTATCCACAAACCAGGGATGACAATTCCTCCGGAATTGGTGCTTCTTAGATCTCCCAGGAAAGGGGATATGTACAAGCTAGATATGAACAATGCTTCCCCAATGGGTGAAGTATCATGCTTTCTCTCCAAAGCAGATAGTGATGAGTCAACACTATGGCATAAACGTATGTGTCATGTAAATTTTAAGACAATGAATAAATTGGCTAAACATAACTTGGTTCATGGTTTGCCTAAAAAGGAGTTTTTCTGCAAAGATAACTATATTGCATGCCTGAAAAGGAAACAACATAAGACATATCACAAATCCAAATGTGTTAACTCTATCACTACTCCATTACACTTATTGCACATGGATCTTTTTGGTCCCACAAGTATAATGAGCATTGAAAGGAAATCATATTGCCTTGTGATAGTTGATGATTTTACAAGATTGACATGGGTATTCTTTTTAAGAACTAAAGATGAAACTGCTGAAACACTAAAATCTTTTATTCTTAAAATAGAAAATCAAATTGATCACAAGGTTAAAATCATTAGAAGTGATCAAGGGACTGAGTTTAAGAACTTCGTTCTTGACTCATTCTATAACTCAAAAGGGATTGCCAAAAAATATAGTGCTCCCAGAACTCCTCAACAAAACGGTGTTGCTGAGAGGAGGTACATGACACTTATTAAGGCTGCTCGAACTATGTTAGCTGATTCAAACTACCTCTAACATTTTGGGCAGAGGCAGTCATCACTGCATGCTATGTGCAGAACAGAGTTCTTGTAGTTAAGCCCCATGGAAAAACCCCTTATGAGCTATGGAACAAGAGGCCACCGTTTATTGGCTTTCTAAGGTGCTTTGACAGCAGGTGTACCATACTTAACACTAAAGACAATTTAGTAAAATTTGCTGAAAAGTCAGACAATGCTATCTTTGTTGGGCACTCTTCTAACTCCAAAGCTTATAGAGTATACAACATTAAGAATCAACAATTTGGGGAGTCATCCAACATAGTTGTTAATGAGCACACTCCTTGTGTTAGGGGGAATGACCCTGATCATATCTTTGATTTAGAATTATTTCCAAACTATTCTAAACCTTCTTGTGAGAATGTTTCAGTTGGAACAGGAGCTCAAAATGATGTTGATATTGCTACTGATATCAACTGTTTGAGCTACCCAAACCTAGTCCAAATTCTCCAAGAGCTACACTAAATGAAGTTTCCACCATTCACAGATTGATAGCTTGACCATATCAAGGAATAGTGAAGCTTCTACAAGTGAATCACTTACTGAGCCTCAAAACTCATCAGGTGATCCACCACAACACCAGACAGAAGGAAGTAGTGTTTTGAAGGAATAGGAAACTGTTAACACTACTTCACAGCCAACCATTGATGATGTTTCTCAGTCATTCAATCAGTCCTCATTGAATGATTTTGAAACAGTATTGGAAGAGTGTTCCAGTTCCTGAGCATAATATGTCCAACCTGGATCTATCTCTGCAACTGGAAGTGATTCCTCGTCCTTAGGATTCATAACACTCATCCTGCGAGAACATCATAGGGGATGTCACTGAGGGTGTGAGAACAAGAGGACAGACTCATCATGGGAATGCCTGCTTGTACTCATGCTTTCTATCCTAGATGGAACCCAAGAAGGTTGAAGATGCCTTAAAAGATAGTAGCTGGCTTGAATCGATGCAAGAGGAGCTGCTTCAATTCAAGAGACAGAAGGTATGGAACCTATGTCTGCTACCATCTGGTCAAGTACCAATAGGCACTAAATGAGTTTTCAGAAATAAGAGAGATGATAGAGGCTTGATCATCAAGAACAAAGCAAGACTTGTAGTTCAAGGATACACACAAGAGGAAGGAATTGATTATACTGATGTCTTTGCACCAGTTGCAAGACTTGAGGCAGTTAGGATCTTCCTTGCGTATGCTGCATCCAAGGACTTCACTGTCTATCAACTTGATGTCAAGTGTGCATTTCTATATGGGGATATAGATAGGGAAGTCTATGTATGCCAACCTCCAGGATTTGAAGACCCATAACATCCCAACTATGTGTGCAAATTGGATAAAGCTCTATATGGGCTTCACCAAGCACCTAGGTTGTGGTATGAGACTTTGTCTCAGTTTCTTCTGAAGAATGGCTACACTAGAGGTACCATTGACAAGACTCTCTTGATCAGAAAGTCTGGAAAGGACATCTTGCTCGTTCAAGTCTATGTTGATGACATCATATTTGGTTCTTCAAATGACCAAATGTGTAAGGACTTTGAGAGCATTATGAAGAGAAAGTTTGAGATGAGTTCCATGGAAAAATGGACTTTTTCCTTGGAATTCAATGAAGCAAATGAAGGGAGGGTTCTTTATTAATTAATCTAAGTATGTCTCTGACATCTTAGAAAGATTTGAAATGAAGGATTGCAAGCTTGCCAAGACACCCATACCCAGAAACCATAATCTTTGTCCTGACTTTGAGGGGGAGGATACTGATCAACATCAGTATAGGGTAATTATTGGTTATCTGATGTATCTTACTGCCAGTAGACCTGATATCATGTTTGCTACTTGCATCTATGCAAGATATCAGGCTGCTCCAAAGGTGTCTCACCTAGCTGCTGTTAAGAGAATCCTCAGATACCTCAAAGGAGAACCTAAACTAGGTCTCTGGTATCCCAGAAACAAGGATTTTAATCTCTATGGATACTCTGACAGTGACTATGGTGGCTACAATATTGACAAGAAATCAACATCAGAGGATGTCAATTTCTTGATGGAAGGATCATCTCATGGCAATGCAAGAAACAATCCTGTGTCTCTACATCAACTGCTGAAGTTGAATACATTGCTGCTGCTAGCTGCTGTGCTCAACTGCTATGGATTCAGAATCAGATGTTAGACGATGGATTCAACTTTATGAGTACTCCTATCCATATTGACAACAACAGTGCTATCTCCATTACTGAAAATCCAGTGAAGCACTCCAAGACAAAGCATATTGACATCAGGTACCATTTCATTAGAGATATTCATGAGAAAAATCTGATTAAACTAATCAATTGACTCAAATGAACAATATGCTGATTTGTTCACCAAAGCTTTTGATGAGCAAATATTTAAGTATCTCATAACAGCTATTGGGATGATAAACATTGATTAGATCACCTCTTTTGAAACCTTTTAATATGTAATGTCTTCTGTCAATACAATTTAAGCCCTGTTACAAAAGGTCTTTCTGAAATGTTCTAAGTGTAAATTTCTTCCGAAGAGAAAGTAACCCTCAGAAGTTATTTTTTTTATCTTACGAAGCATAATTTCTCAAAGGATAATTTTTCTTCTCGGAAGAGCTTTTGGTCTTAGAAGAAGCGATTGATTACATATCAGATCTACTTCCGAGGTTTACAAACTCTCCATTCGGAAAGCAATACTAACCTTCGGAAGCAAAGTTTTTGCTTCGGAAGTGAGAATTGCCTTTGGAAGACAAATTACCTTCGGAAATTTTTTACATTCGGAAGAAAGATTCTACTGTGTAACGTAAATCTCTTGGGCGCCACACTGTAAAAAGCAAAGATTTGTTAATGATGTCGGATTATTTAACTGATTTTAACCTTACCGCCACTGTCAATTTATCCACTAAAACATCACATCACCTTATCCTAACCCCCATTATTGCCTTCCCACCATCTTTTAAATCTCGACTATTCAATTTCATCTTCTTACTTGTAATTTTTACTGCCCTAGAAATTTCTCTCCTCTCCAACTTTACCCAAGCTCAAATCATCCACTTTCACCTTTCTCCAATGGCACTTAACCCTCAGCACAATCAAGTTGCACTTCTTGATTCTCAAAAGATACTGACTTCTCTGAAATCATCTCCTTTCTCACCCAATCACCTTACTACATTACTCTTACCGTTAACCCCACTGTTTACTCCAACCACATGGCCGAATTTTGGGGAAATGGTCAAGCCGAAAACCTAAATGGGATTCGTTTACTGAGGTCCAACATTTGTGGACATGAGTTGATCATCACTGAACAACTCATCAGGGAGCACCTAGAGTATCATGATGAAAGAGCTCCTACTAAATTCCCTAAGGCAGATTTGGATAGCACTTACATCCTAATAGGATACGGTGGAGACATAACCAGGTCGATAGTCTACAAATACAACTTCTCCTACAACTGGAAGTTCCTCCTGCATGTTGTCCTTCACTGCTTGTCCAACAAGTCTGGGGGATGGGATCAAATCCCATATGAACTAGGATGCTTAGTTCATGGACTGGTGAGAGACCTACGCTTTAATTACTCATGATTTGTATTCACCAATCTGATTGGGAATCTACAAAGGGAGACATTCTTTATGTATTCTAGATTCATTCAACATATCATCAACTGTGAGTTGGACTAGAGCATGCTTGTCTGTGCAGCTGCTCTAATTGTCCCCCACATGCAGCCTACCATCTTCAAGATCTTGAAAAGGTGTCCACCAACTTCACTGGAAGGTACACTACTCTGCTTCTAGGTATGATTGAGCGCATAGCTCCTGGTGACATCCTTGTTCACCCCACAAGTGATGAACCCACACCAGCAACCTCCACCATGATGCCAACACTGCTGCTTCTCCACCCATCACCATCACATATCAAAGATGCCCCAAACGAATCCTTGTTCAATCTACTCTGATTGAACAAGCCCCTCCTGTTCAATCCAAAAAGACTAGAGTGGAAACATGGGCTCCCACTCAGTCTGAGGTCTCTTCATCCTTCTCTTTTGACCTCAATATGGGTTTTGAGTCACCTCAGTCTCAAACCCAGGATCCCGACACCAAAACCAGCAGCCCTCAAGATGAGTATCTACACTCTTCTGAGCAGCCAACTAGGGACAACCCCACCAGAGGCTCAATGCCTGTAGACATTGACCAAGGTCTCGGGTCAGTAGGCTTAACCTCCCTATCTTTTACTGATCTTCTCTTCAAAACTGATGAAGAGATAACATCTCTCCATGGCAATGAAGTTGATCTACAACACCCTCTTCAAGATCAACAGAGCCCGGACAAATCTCTTATCTCTAGCCCCCATCAGCAACCCATAACTGAGGTGAGTCCCAATATTGATGGGACTCATGCAGATTCAGCTGCCACTACAGAAGGTGCCTCAATGGACCTTGTAGATAGTGGTAACATATCTCAGACTAAATCTGTGGCAACCGAGCCCTTTGATGACTCTGAAAGAGACATCATTGAGCATGGGAAACTAGGGTGCCAAGAAACCACATCTGGTGGTGAGGCTGAACATACCAGGTATGTTACCTCATCTCCCCGTGATTCTTCAAAAAGATGAGGGAAGCATGAAACTCCTCATTCAAGACCTTCTATCTAAAGTCTCAAACCTTGAATCTTTGGTTAGGACTTTAGAAACAAGGTCCGCCACTCAGTAACTTGAGATTGACAATCTCAAGGCCAAACTAGCTAGAGAAACAGACACAGAGGTCTGTTAGGCATGTACCTGTTCAGGTCTCATTGACTTCTTCCTCTAGCTCATCTAGCTCTCAAGATGATGCTACCAAAAAGGGGGAGAATTTTCAGAGACAAACACTTGAGGACCCACAACACAGCCACACTTCAACTTCAACTTCCTCTACTCCTATCATTACTACTGTGTCTGAGCCATCTCAAGTTATTCTTCAGATTGACTCAAAGATGCTCAACGATCTCTACAGACTCTTCACCAAGTTTCTGTTGAGATCCTCCACTGATCAACCAAGCCCAGATGCTGCAATGCTCTACTTCGGAGTGGAAAAGCTTCAGTGGCTGACAGCATCTTCTACCACTATGGAAGAAGTTGGTCAACCTAAGGTCCATATGGAACCTAAGATTCATTTCGAAGGGGAAATAGGGACTGATGGCCCAGCAACTGAAATAGTTGGGACAGAATCTGCATCTCCTCCAACTTCCGAAACTAAAGTTAAAGCCTTGGAAGAACAAGCTGAATCTTCCGAAGCTGAAATGGAAGCTGCGGAAGAATTGTTTAAAATGTCCGAGGAACTGATCATCACAGATGCAATCCTTGAAATGGCATCTAAGGTGAACAATGAGGACTTTCTGACTCTACCTCCATCCCAGACACCATCTTTACCTCTCTCACAATCAGAATCCACTCTCCAAGAACCACTACAGTCAGGCTCTTCAAAGGATAAAGGGAAAAGAAAGATGACTGTGGAAGAGCTTCAGGAAGCGTAAAAGATTGAGAAACTTAAGAAGAAAGGAAGAGTTCCAACTGAGAAGTTGCTAGCTACCAGCACTGTGACAATCGGCAATTCAGGTCAATACCCGACCTTGACTTGGTATAATTACCCCTATAATACTTGATTTTCAATTGAATTCCAATTATTGAAACCGTTTTATGCATTGCAAAATTTCACGCATTACATTTCATGCATCGGTGATTCGACGTAATTACCATTTTTACACGCGATACAACCGGCACACATGAACATGGTCATAATTCATATACATGTACTAATAAATTCATTTAGATGGTTCAAAGTATTTTAGATTCCAAACCAAATGCATTGGAAAAGCTTGACTTTATAAATACACCTAATCGCGTAAATTAATATTTTACCCGGAAGGAATCCTTTTAACGGATCTACTAACTACATGATGCATCATTAGCATACCATCAATATTTATATATATTTATATCTATATGATACTATACAAGTACTTATACAATTCTAAATGTATTTTAAAAAGTAAGGAGTAAAAATATTGAATATATATATATATATATATAAATTACTATAATGCAACAAATACCACCCAAATACCCAATACTACATAAAATTGAAAAATCAACCCATTTCCCACCCCCCATAACCGTCCCCTTACCCCCCTCCCCTCACTTTTATTTTAGTCTTCTTCCCTTGTCAAATCCTTACAAGACAAGTTGTCTTTTGTGAAGCTCAAGATTTGCCATTTTAGTGTTAAGGAAAAGGTTATGAACAAAGCTACATGATTCCTTTCCATATGTGTGAAGCTCCTTTCCCTATGGTTGACCAAGAGACAAAGTTAGGAGTTGTAGAGCTTACAAATATAAGCAACATTCACACACTTCATCCACACATCACCAACACACTCTTCTCCTTCTTTCCTTCTCTCCAAATTCGGCCAAGACACCACCTCCACCATTTCATTTTATTTTCAACTCATTTTCCACAAATCTTGGGGAGTCAAGTGCCATTATTGAAGATCAAGTGAGTTTTGAAGCTCCCAAACATCCTACAACATCTTCTTCACCTTTTCTTGTTGGTTTTCTTAGTTCAAAGGATCAAACCTTCTTTTCCTTGCATTTCAAGACTACCATCTCTTCTCCTTGCTTGTCTAAGGTTAGCACATTGTTTTTAATCTTCCATACATCACCATGATGTGTTCATGTTCACTACCTCATCCCAAAAGTGCTCTAACAAGTTTAAAAAGTAACAAAACATGTAAAACACTTTCTGGCAGATTCATGTTCTGTGTTTTCAAGACCATAACTCGACCTAAACATGGTCAAATGAACCGATTCTTGAGCCTACCATTAACTTTAGGATGTCTAGTTTCTAACCCATACAACCTTGAAATTATAGATGAGTATAACCCTTCCAAAACGTACAAACAAATTAAAGTGCTGAACCTGAATTTTTGACAGAATAGATAGGGCAGAAAGAATGAGGCATAAGTTATGCTTAAGGTAATAAATTGAAGATTTTCCTTCTATGGTAACTTAGCTTAAGGTGTTAGGTTTAAAAGTAATATAGGCTCTATTTGTGAATGTAAGTTTTGACCTCTCAAAAAGGTAAATTCCATAGACATATACAGGAAAGTGCTGCACTGACATCTGTTGCTTCATGAACCATTTAAAGGCACTTAAACTCAGTTGTAGGATACAAGCTATACCTTTTTGGAATCCTAAGACATAGACCTAGATATGATAAAAGTATCAGATTTTATAAAAATTCTTTATACCATGAAAAGAGGATGACAACCAGACCCAAGAAATTCCCTTGATGCTGTCAAATACCTATATTTGATAAAGGTAAACTTTTAGAGATATTTGGTAAAAAAAAGGGAAACCCATAAACATGGAAAATATAATACCATTATACTTAATATAAAACACCCTCAATACATTATGTATCTTTAGGAAAATAAAGATGAAGACGAGAATCTAAATAAAACATTTACGACCCGACATGACTAATTAGTCAATTGGCATTTTCAAAGCTACCTTTGTGGATGAGTTATGCATGACCATCTAGGGTTAGTAATCATGACCTCATGAATATATTGTGATTTTGTTTAGGAATTCCTAGACCAATCGTACATACAGACTATTGCTAGTATTCACGCGTGCAATTGAGGTGAGTTTCACGGCCCCGTTTTCACTTATTTTCCATTTGGGGGAGATTACATGCAAATTACTAATTTACTTGGACACATTTACTTGTCAATGATTTCACATGTTATATAAGTTGTTTACTTACCATATGAAGTCCCCTGTTATCGAACCGTCAGTTTATTTCCCAAAGCGAGGTAATCATGGATAGTACTATTGGGTTTGACTACCCCCACCCGGGTTAATTACCCTAACCTTGACTGGAGGTCTAACGGGTGCATTATTAGCCTGTACACACCACGCTCATGGTAGGCATGGTAGGGGCAATTTATTTCAATTACAGTATAGCTTCGGTTGTGGTGCTTATATAATTTGTAGCATTGTATGTACAACAATCAAATCATGGAAAGTATTGTGGTCCTTTACGCTATTTACTATCACTTAAAACCTGTGAACTCACCAACATTATGTTGACATTTTTCATGCATGTTTTCTCAGGTAATTAAAAGGCGCAACCAGTTAAGCTAGCATGGGTCATTTCATGTTTAGGACCCTTCATGCTGTTTGGGACGTTCATTTTCATATATGTCATGTTTTGAAAACAATGTACCTTATTACTATTGCTTCCGCAAATTAACTCTGAACAATGATGTACCTTAAACTTATTTTGAGACGTATGTTTTACAAAACCATGTAGTGGTCGATCAGTGACTATGAAACCATGACGTTCGCGCCCCGCGGGAAACCGCCGTGGTTTGGGGGTGTGACAATCACAAAAGCAGCTGCAGCCAATCAGGAGGCTGTCAACAATAAGAGAAGGGAAGAGATCATTGACCAACTTATCCAAATGGGAGCTGCCAATGAAGAGACACTCCTGCTACCACTAGAGGAGTTAGTGAATCTGGAGAAGGCAACCTGGCTGAAACTTGAAGAAGAAGCCAACTTGGCCTTGGAGAAAGAAGAGAAAAACAGAAGGAAGCTGAACTGCAGTTGAGGAGAGACAGGATAAATTTCCTACTTTCCAGAGGCTTTAATCTTCAAGAACTTTCTCCACACAATAATGAGACGATCCTCTAGCTCTAAAACAAAGACCAGGATCAAATAGAGAAAGAAAGAAAGAAGGTTGCAAGAGAAAAGTTAAAGGAGAAGAAGAAGAAGGAGGAAAAAGCTAGGGACACTGCAATGAGGAAGCTTAGCGAAAAGGCCTGATAAAAGACTATCTTCGGGCCCATGGCTTCTCTAGAAGGCAGGTGGATCCCATGTCTGAGAAGACACTCCAACGGATTGTCAGTGAAATCAAGGCTGACATCTGGCTGGGAAAGAAGAAAGAGATTACAGAAGGGTAAATGGGATGACCTTCACTGCAACCACTCAACCACAACCTGAACCCTCACCATACCCTTCTCCATTAAAACCGAACCCTTCACCCCTGAACCCACATCCTTGCCCACATCTACTTCATCACCCCAACCACCTAAACTTCCCATCCTCCAACCTAAAACACTCCCCAGAACCTCTGAACCTCAACCTACCCAACAACCATCCAAACCATCCCCTCAGCCTTCTCAACATCTCTCTCTTGAGGAGTTCAAGGTAATCAAGACCAAGCTCATCAACTGCACAACTCTGAGTGAAGTCTCATGTGATGAAGATTCTGTCAACATTACCTATGTTGATGGATCCTTTTGTTCCCTCACAAGAGATCAATTTCTTGATTTACCTAGAGGAACACTGGACCAGACAGCTAGACTTCTAGGCCTCAACTCAGATTCATTAAATGATGACGAGAAGAAACTTAGAAAGAAAATGGTGACTCTGTTGGACATCAAGAAAGAGGACAAGATTCCCAGTCAGTCTCTTGTGCCTAGAAAGAAAATAGTCCAGTGGAGGTTCGATGAAACTTCTCACAACTTTGTTGTGGAAAGGGAGAATGGCGAAGTCAATAGACTTAATGCAACCTCTCTGCTACACTCCAGCAGGTTTGATATTGGTGAGTTAGCAGAGAAGCCATTCTCCAATCCCTCCAACTCTAAAGCTGCTGCACTCATTAGAAATCATCTCAGCAGCCTTCATCTAGCTGAGCTAACTGCAAAGGCCAGATTAAAGAAGAGTTGAGATTGAGAAGACAGGAAGACAAGAAAAGACCTCCTACCAAAGGCACTGCCTTTCTACAGATGGTGGAGGGTCCAGAATTGAAACCTATAGTTAGATAGGAATATGATTATAGTTCCCATTAACTAACTCTTTTCAGAGGGCAACAACAGAGGGTACATGTTATTCAAGGTGACAGACTGGACTTCTTGTCTACCAAGGATCTATACAAACTTCTCAGCACCACATCAGGGAAGAACAAGGAGGTAGACAAATATCTACTCTCTTTGGTGCTGAAAGTTTTGAGAAGCAGAAACAAGTGAAGTTTTGGTAGCATCAGCCTAGGGGGAGTTTTTTGGATCAAGAAGAAGGCTAATGCAATCAAAAGTAAGTCACTTAGATAATTTTGGTGCTGCATGCAAAGGCTTCCGAAGCTTAGCATGGAACTTTCGAAGGTCGTAGAGTTCTTCCGAAGACAAAGTGAAAGATTAACTTCCGAAGACAGAACTCTACTTTCAAAGTCAAGTGCATACTTCCAAAGTTCAAGTCATAGAAGAATAATCTGAAGACCACTTCCGAAGTATGATGAAAAGAAGAATCTCCAAGTCTTGGAAGAAACTGCCTCTTCCAAAGTATAAGTGGCTTCGGAAGTACTTACTCTTCTGAAGCCATTTAACCTTTGGAAGACACTGCTATGAACCAGTGGATACAAGTATGGCCTTTGACACTCCAGTGCAGACCTTTGGTACTGTATGGTGTTTCCTCAAAAAGCCATGCAGTTGACCTTACTTTATTCCACTGTTCACCTTTTTATGATAGTACATGTTACCAGCTTTAGTTGGTGACAAAAGGTAAGTCAGGAACATGTCCTGACTACCAAATCTCAGATAAGACTTTATCCGAGATACCTTAAACTATAGTCTTGTAGTATAGTCTTTAGTTATAGGATCCCAGCTAGTATCAAAGTATATCCGGCTGTAGATAGTATTATATATAGGTTCTCTTTGTAACTCATTCCACACTACTTGTAAGAGTCTTGTATTATTGTGTTGAGAAGCAATATATAAAAGTACATTGAAAATTACTTCCTGTGTTCTTTACTACTTTCTATATTGTGATCAACTCTTACTGATTCTATCTTAACCCGAGTGTTGTTCTAGGTGAGTTTGAGAGAAAACAAAGTGTTAAGTGATAAACATCAATCCTGCAATTGGTATAAGAGCTTCTCAGGCTCTTGATTTCGTGATCTAACCATCAAATCAACTGTTTTTCACTCCTCCCTACAACCAACTCACTCAAATGGCCCTTAACAAGTCCGAGGTAGAGATGAGAACCATGACAAAGGCTTCCATCATTACTCCTAAAAATTTCAGGTCTTGGAGCAGGAGAATGGAAGGCTTCATGAGATACCAAGACAGCAAGATGTGGAACTCCATTATCAATGGCCGTATAAGCCAAAGGTGGCATCACCTGGTGGAAACAGTGCCATGATAGAAAAGGCTGTAGAGGATTACTCTGATGAAGACAGAAAGAAGATGGATATCGACAGCAATGCCATGACCATTCTCATGACTGCAATACCAAACTCCATCATGGTGGTTTTCGAGCATTGCACGACTGCCAAAGAATTATTTGATGCACTTGCTCAGATGTACTCAAGCTCTAAGACTCGAAGAAGGACTCGCTAAAGCAGCAGTTTGAGAACTTTACTCATATTGCTGGAGAGACTCTCAGCCAACAGTACTTCAGGTACATGGATCTTATCTCTTCTCTTCAGTCTGTGAAGATCACTCCCGAACTTAGAGATCTTACTAGAAAGTTCATGAGTGCTCTTCCAAACGAGTGGACATTCCACTGTGTCTCTATCAAGAGGACAGAGAACTTTAACACTCTCACCATAACTGAACTCTATGGCATCCTTGATGGATATCGCCTAGAGATGGAGAGTAAGAAGGGCCTCCAAACAAGCAGACCCATGAGTCTCCCTGCTAGCAACGCTTTAATGGTTGCTGAAGGCTCATTACCCCCACAACCTCAGCATTACCTAACTTGCCAGCAGCCGTCCTGCTCTCCTGGACCATACATCACTTTCTCTGAGACTCCAAGGTCTCAATAGGCTAAACACAACTCCTTTCAGCATATCAAATTCTATGTGTCATCATTTTAGCATATCAAAAAAACAATTTTCCCGTCTCGCTCACATAATAGATACAAAAATTATAAAAATAATTAATTTGACTTTTATTTTTAACCAAAATATATTAAAACAAAAATATCTATATTTATGTTTCTTGTCTCATAATTATTCTTAATAAGTAAACTAAACTATTAAATATTTAATATATAAATGTAGATAATTTTAATAATTTATTAATACATATTAAATATAAAGTAATAATTTATAATTCATTATGTGTTATAACTTTTAAATATTATTATATTTTTTACCAATGGATAATAACATCTTGAAAATAAAATCTTCATAAAACTAATGATTTTGATATATTTTATTTATTTAATCTATGTAATACATTGGCTCTAACCTAATATTTATATATTAAAAAAATGTTAGATATATGCATTTATAAAAGTGGATTTAATAATAAATAAATAAATAAATAAATAAATAAATAAATAAATAATAAAATCATCCAATATTAAATTTGCACAATAACTAACAATTCAGCTTCAACTAAAATCAATTACATCTATGAAGATAATTCTAAAGTTAGTGAAGATCTTGACATCACATAGAAAGTAAAACTTTTCGCTAATCTGTGGCAAAGCCAATGCATTGGGAAGGGGTCCGGTGGAAAGCCCCCTCGTAGACCATTTTATTTTTGAATTTGTAGTGCAATTTTTTTTTGATTTTGTAGTGCAAATGTTTAAAAATTTATTAATTTTTAGCCTAATTTTGATCAAAATGAGGGCACTTTTACCACAAAAGCAGGTTTTTTAACAAGTTGTGGTCACATTTTGTTTGAATTTCAAATTAAATTTTAGCTCTTTAATTTTGCCTTCCGTTCTAGAAAATTCTAGCTCTGCCACTATCGCTAATAATCATATGTTGAGAAAGCGTTCTTATGTTACATTCAACTAGGACAAAATTTATGGTTGAAATATATTTAAGTTTGAGGTGATAAATCAATCAAAATCTCATGAACCTCCCAATTCATAGTGATGTGATAAACATGTCAAAGTGATGATTGTCCGGTATAATTTTAGATCATGATCTTGACTTGAATGTAGTCCACATACGATTTACCTCGTCTTTCTTGATAGAAAAGAAATTAAAGCGCAACATTTAGAAATTGATTGGCATCTTTTCCCACTTGTAGCACTAGTAGTTGGGTTCATGTCTTTTTCCAACATGCATTTGATGATTGACACCACACCAAACACTAGTGTACAGCTTTAATTGCACCATGTACTACCATTTCAACTCTTTTCACCCTCCTATTGAAGTCACCCTCTCCTAATTAATGATTTGTGACTTGATAAGGTATTTCACCAAACATAAATATAAATTAATTCATGAGATCTAATGAGACGACTTATGGTAAATGATATACTCTACAAGTCAAAGTGTTGATAGTTTCAATGGTTAAACTCGTGGTGAATTTGTTTTAAAAATTATAGAATTTGTTGTTAAAAAATAATTCATGACATAAAACTTTTAGATTTGTTTAGGGAAATCAATTTTAAATTGATTTAGAAAAAAAAATTGTAAATAATATAGTAATTATACATATCTATGAAGAACAAGCCAGGGAATACTGCTATATGCTACGTGGATGGTTTTCTTTAATTGTCAAACTTTTATAATGTGTTAATTTAATGGTTCTTATAAAGATTAACGACATGTAAAGGTGAGTACTTTTAATAAGAACATATATATTTCTCGTCATATGGTTATTTTTACAGGTGGAGGACGGTTATATGACTAATAATCACCAAAAGTAGAGAATCCAATAACCAATTAGCACTCGGTTAAGATTAAAAAGGCTTATATTATCAAATTTCACTTAATATCTTACATTAATAAATCAAACCTAGCTTCCAGAAAATGTTTCATTTTATACAATTATGCTGAGTTGTTCTAATGTCTTCATACATTTGTTCTAATATACGTTTACCGGTTGACACTAGGGATCAAGGTTTTTATGGTTCCCAATTGAACAAAAATATAAGGCCTTTTTAAAAAACGCAATTTAAACAAAAGTAATATAATCAAAAAGCAACGTATTCAAATTTCTTTAAACAGTAATTAGATAAAATTTGATATACTAACCTTAATTTATTGATAATTGATTTCTTTGAAAAAATAAGAGGCAAAAAGGGTTATCGAATGTCGATCGGATCAATTGGAGAGAAAGGAATCCAGCAAGGGTAAACTGTTTTATAAATTGTGACTGTGTCTTTTAAATAACCAATCAAATCATTAAAATTTTTATTGTGACTTAACTATTAAGAATTATTTTCGTTTCAAATTTATTAGCATATATATTACTAAAACTCACTATGTATTTTTTATGAAATAAAGACATTTATTTTATTTTTTAAAGACCCCAAACCCAATACTTCACAAACTAAATCATAGAGCTCGCCTGACACTAAGAGTATACCATTGGAAACAATATATTCTGAGATATATATTTCTAACTCAAGATGGAATTTTGTGTCTTGTGTAACTGTCTTCGATGACAATCAAACCAATTTATAAGTGAAAGTCATTAAGATCACCCACATAGTAAATATATCTGAACATAATAAGTTGTCATGCTCCAACCAAACAACATTCTAAAATCTCTCAAGAAATGTTTTCTATCACAATTTCTAACTAATTGTCCTTAACATTGCATTCATTCGATGGATCTATCAAAATCACACTAATACGAAAGTTAGTACTTATCTAGAAGTGATGTATACCTTATTTTATATGTACATACTTTTAGTAAAATTTATACAAAGACTTTAATGTTTAAAAGATTGTTGAGGATTATTTTGAAAGAATACATACACACACATGCCAAAAAGAAGAAAAGTTAGGAAGGAAGCATGATAGCCCATTCTCTCCTCATTCTCTCCCTTTTCATTCGGCTAGAGAGAGAAAGAGAAAGGAGAAAGGGCAAAACTAGGGTTTCTTGAAGAATCAAGTGCAAAAATCAAAGTCAAGCGGGTTTGTAGGAAGCTCTACTTGAAGAGCCTGTTAAGGTGAGTTCTAGGACCCCTTTTTACATGTTTTGACTGATTTTGGGGCTGGAACACGTAGTAAACTGTTTTTGGTTATGTTGGGTGTTGAACCCGTTCATGTGTGCTTGTGTATGTGTGCGGATGGGTGGCGCTCGTGTTTGGGCTTGTGATGCTTGAATGATGTTGTGATTGTGTTCTTAGGGCTTAGGATAGTTGGTTTAAGCCTAGAACAGGTTAGAAAAGGGCAGGAGGCCGAAATCTGTAGTTCAGGTTCGAAGAGACTGCAATCTGCACCCAGCTAGGGCTCGTGCGACTGGAAGTCCATGCGCCCGAATGGCAAGCGACTGGAGGCCATATGGCTGAATGTCATGCAACTGGAAGTCCATTCGCCCGAATGGCAAGTGACCGGAGGCCATACGACGAATGTCATGCGGCTGGAAGTCCATGCGCCCGAATGGCAAGCGACTGGAGGCCATACGGCCGAATGTCATGCGACTGAAGTCCATGCGCTCGAAAGGCATGCGACTGAAGGAAATGCGGTCGAAAGTCATGTGACCGGAGGAAATGCGGCCAAAAGTCATGCGAATGAAGGGCATACGCTTGAATTCCATGCGACTGAGGGTCATACGCATGGAAGTTATGAGACTGAAGGCTATATGACTGAGAGTCCATACGCCTAAGTGTCCATTCGCCCCATATTGTCCATACGCCTAAGTGTCCTCATGCACCTAGAAGGCCATGCAACTGAATAGTGCCCATACGCCCAAATAGGGCTCTTGCGCCTAAAGAACTTAGTTTAGTTTTTGATTTTGGGGGGGAAAAGTGTTATGTAGACTTTGACTTGGGAGGTTCCCGGGGGTTTATTTAAGTTGTTTTTGAGGTCATAGATGATATGATAGGCATGTATAATGATGTATGATTGATGCTTATGCATGATGGTATGTATGATGTATGTTATGTATGTATGATGATGCCCCGTATGGTAATGTTCATGTTCCTTGTTATGTATGATTATTTTTCTCGTGGCTTTACGTTAAATGTTAATGAACGAAATGAAAGTATTATGTAATGTAAAGTGGAAGATAATGAAAAAAGGAACGTAAAGAAAGAATGAATGCATGTATTAATGAACGAAGGAATGTAAAGAAAGTCTTGCGAGCATTGTATAGAGAAACACACTCAATGAAGAGTGTCAGTTCAAAGGTGTGTGGGATAGCTACCCCAAAAGGATGCACACCGGGGTCTTTCTTTGTGATTGACCATTTGGATGGAACCTTTGTCACTTACCCTAGGTACTGATTGTTGAGGATGGCACGGGGTTGCTACTCAGCTCTTTTGGATGCCATCCATTTTTATAATGCTTTTGTGATGTAACGCAACATGTATTTTGTAACTTGATAATGATGTATTATCTTGCAAAATCCTTTATTATGAAATGGAGTGTTTTGTTTAAAAGTTTCCGCTGCAACATTTTTATGTAATATGATGAAATTATATGTTTTATGCGTGACGATCGACCAGCTGTAAGCGTCCCGGGAACGGGGCCTTACAAGTTGGTATCAGAGCCATTGTTTAAGTGAAATGGGTAAATTTTCAAAATAAACCTTAACTTAAAATGAAAATGGGATGGAAAGGGAAGGGATGCCAATCTGAGTAGCTGCGTGCCATTAGGTATTTTTGTAATGATAACCGGTATTATGTGCGCATGGTATGTGGTTATGTGTTGTTTGTAGATTTAAATACCGATGTAGTCAGGATAGGTAATGCTCGGGGTGTGAAGAGTAAAGTAAGTGGCTAATCACAACTGGCCACTGTAATTAGGGACTTACTATACCTGACATAAACTGAGCTGTTCCCTTGAATGACCGTGTTGGTGTTTGAATCTTTCAGTGTGCGTGTGAATGGCTGGTGGTATATCTTCGAAAGCCTCTCGTGGTGGTGGTCGTGATGGGCTTGGTGCTGAGCCGCGACCCAAAAGGGGAAGACCCAGAGTCGAAAAGGTGGTTCCTGAAGAACCCAAGACTCCTCATCCGGAGGGTGGCGATGAGAGCGCCAATCTGAGAGCCTCAGTAAAGGAGGCTGTTGTTGAGGAAGTTCATCAGGTCATGCAGACGATTTTACCGTCTGTGGTGACCGAAGTTATCAAGGCTGTATGGGAAGGGGAAAGGAAAGAGAGGAGTAGGTGGTTTATTCTTATTGTATAGATTAATGAAGAGGCTGATGCAACCTAAACATCTTAAGTCTATCTTGCATGCTGCACAAGTGCATCAAAGAAGAAGCTTAGGAAGTTTCACACATGAAACAGAAAATACTCTAAGTGTGAAATCTTCTGAAGCCAAGACCAATATCTTTCGAAGCCAAACATGAAGTCTTCCGAAGCCTCAGAGACAAAGTCTTCTGAAGCTTCAAGATCCTGAAGACAGATTTCTTCCGAAGACTTTTAGGAACATGCTTTATCTGATGTACTGTTCTATAAAGTTGGACACCTTTCCGCTACATCTCTGCAAGTCACCAACTTACATGAGTTGGTGAAAAGGTCCATGCTTTTGGTAACTGTACATTGAGGTCTTCAGTCTGTAACTTTCTACTTTATGTACTTTATCCTTTTTTGTAATAGATAAGGATGTGTGCTATGGCATGTCATAGTCACAAGTCAAAAGGCAATCTGCCTTTTGACTCTACAATTGATTTTGTTTGTGTCTAGTCAATTGTATCCAGCTGGCTTTCAAAGTATAGCCGGCTGTAGGATGTAGTATAAGTATCTCATGTTCTTGTATCTTTTATATATGCTTTGTAACACTTGTAATAGAACATAGAGAAAGCAATATACTGCATTCTTGAAAACCATACACTTTTGTTCTTTGTGTTCTGTCTCTTGCATTACTTGTGTTTTTAGTGTCTCAACTTGGTTAATCCAGTTTACTATTTGATTAAAGTTTAGTTAATCTCCTCTTTGTGTTGTTGTGTTGTAACTTACACCCTTCAACGATCCTGCATTTGGTATCAGTGCATTTTAGGCTCTTGATATAATATCTCACCATCTTAAGATCCCTCATACACACAAATACTAAACTTTTCAAATGGCAGCCATTTCCAAAACTGATATGGAAACTGGAACCATGAACAAGTCCCAACTGATCACTCTTGATGAGTTTGATACCTGGTGTTTGAGAATGGAAGGTTTCATCAGGTCTTTTGATTCAAGAATATGGGAGTCTATTGAGAATGGACCTTTCATACCTAGCACCCCTTCTGCTACTGGTGCTGGTATGATCCCCAAAGATATGGCTAACTGCTTTGATGAAGATAGGAAGAGAGTAGAGATTGACAGAAAAGCCATGACAACCTTTCAAACTGCCCTTCCAAACTTTGTGTACAAAGGTTTCAAGAAGTGCAAAATAGCCAAGTAGCTATGGGATGCACTGAAACTGATGTATGAGGGTTCCTCTGAAGCCAAGGAGAACAAGAAGGATCTCATGAAGCAGCAGTTTGAAAACTTCACCTTCAAAACAGGTGAAACCATGACTCAGCAGTATTTCAGGTATGTTGAGATTGTGGATACCCTAGTGGATGGAGGAGTTTCTCTTGAGAACAGAGACATTGTAAGGAAGTTCATGTCCTCACTTCCTAGGCAATGGACACACTACTGTGTGGTGATCAAGAGAACTGAAATCTCAAAACTCTTACTCTGACAGAGTTATATGGGATTCTCAGTGGTACCAGATGGAGATGAACATGCAAGGTTCATTTGGCAACTCCAACAATCAAATGGGTTTAGCCCTACATGTGGTTGAAAGGGATAGCATAGAACCCAAACATCATCTCTTATGCTACCCTGATAATTCACCAAAGGGTCCTTTCATCACCTTTCTAGAGACACCAAGGGAGAACTACACTCAAGGAAGCCCATTCCAAGAGACAAGCTCTTCTTAAGCTTTTGTGTCTTTTGATGAAAGCTGTGGCAACTCTCTTTTCACTCTTGAAGACCTGGACTGTATCCATCCAGATGATCTGGAATACATAGAAATAGTCCAACAGATGGCTCTTCTCACTCACAGAGCCAAGAAGTTCTACAAGAGGTCTGGAAGGAAGTTTCCAATTAGTGCAACCAGTGGAAAGTTTGGACTGGAAAAAGGCAAAGTCAAGTGTTACAACTGTAAATTGATGGGCCATTTTGCCAGAGAGTGTAAGGCACCTAGAACAAGTGGTGGCCAAACACAATCCAGACCAAACTACACTGACAAAGCTCTCCAGAATGAGAAGTCAAAGCAGCAAGCTGCTGTTGCTATTGAAGAAAGAGGCTTTGACTGGAGCTTTCAGGTGGAAGATGCTTCTCCAAACCAAGCACTAATGGCAGATCATGATGAAGCCAAGGTATTGGAACATCTCTATACTCCTGAATGCATTGCTAAAGTTAACAGATACAGGTCCTACAACTTGGAACTGAGATCTGACCTTGAGTTCTTAACCATTTTAAAATCTGATTTTAGAAAGTCTGAAAATGATTATAAACTGAAGATAGAGGACTTAGAGAAAACCATTTCAGTTCTAAAACATGAACACACAGATTTTAAGACTCAAATCAAAGATCTCATAACCAAGTTAACTGAGTGCCAGGCTGAGCTTGTGATCAGCAAAGCCAGGGTAGAAAAGAGTGCTCTTGAAAAGGAGACCTTCAAGAACATGATATCCTCATCCCTGCACAACAAAGTGTGCTATCAAAACATGCAGGGACTGGGATCCAATGAGATAGCTCCTCCACACACAATCTTGTTAGTAAGATCTCCTAGGTGTGGAACTTGTGAAGATGAGCTTCCTCTCATAGATCCTATGAGTGAAGAGGATAAAGAAGAGATAGTGAAGAATCCCTCTAAGAAGAGTGAAGAGGAGGATTCCAAGAAGGGCCACTATCCTTCTGAGGAGAAAAAGACTGTGATGACCAAGTCCATAAGAAAGAACTTGAATAGAAAGAGCAAAAGAAAGGCAAGGAAGGCTCAAGAGATCAAGACTACTTTTGACTCTAAGCAGAAATAATTTTTTATCTCTACAGGGTTTAAAATGGTAGGGACTGAAGACATCAACCAAAACTCTTCTAAGAGTTCTGGTTCTTGTTCAACTTATCTCAGTAGCAAGAAGAAGACTGATATGTTGTGTACTATCAAATCTAAGCACAGTCCTCAGCACAAAAGGACTGTCTCAGCATCTGCAAAGATGAAGGTGGAGAAGGGATGTGACCAAAGACAGTCCTATTCCAAGGAAAAGGCTCTTGTGAAGAAGAAGATGAATTGTGTCATGTGTGAAAGTACCATTCACATTGCCAAGGATTGTCCCTTCAATCCTAAAGGTACTGTCCATATGACCAAAACAAAGGCTTCAAAGAGTTCTAAGAAGATTCAAGCTTCGGAAGGAAAACCTGCTTCCTTCAGAAGCTCCAAGTCTAAGAAGAAGGGAAGTGGAAAATTACCCTCGGAAGAAAAGTTGGTCTCGGAAGAAAGGAGTTCTTCCGAAGCACTGAAGTCTGCTGTAGTGTTTGCAGAATCTTCTGAAGGTCCAGTCATCAAAACTCCCGAAGTTCCAAAAGATTCCAAAGTTTTGAAGGTCAAGTCCAAGACTCCAAAGGTGGTGTGGATGTTAAAGAAAGACCAAGTGACTAAGAATTCTCTGTCAACAACAGCTCAAGATCCTCTTAGAACAACCATAGGATCTATTACTATTGAATTACCTTCTGCAAATGTTGGACCAAAAGAACCAATGAGCCTGATCAGAAAAACCTCTAAGTCCCACAGACATTACAACTACTGAAGAAGATCACAACAGCTGAAGACATCAGCTGATTACAAGGTCTGAAGACAAGATCTGAAGCTATCAGCTGAAGAAAAAGTCTGAAAGTAAAGTACTGAAGACAAAGCCTGAAGCTATCAGCTGAAGAAAAAGTCTGAGAGTAAAGTACTAAAGACAAAGCCTGAAGCCATCAGCTGAAGACAAAGTCTGAAAGTAAAAGTCTGAAGACAAAGCCTGAAGCCATCAGCTGAAGACAAAGTCTGAAAGTAAAAGTCTGAAGAACAAAGACTGAAGACAAAGACTGAAGACCAAAGTGATTAGTAGTTGTCACAACAACTGAAGTTATTAACTTCAGTAGTTGTGATGATTTCCTTTCAGTACTTGTAATTTACTTTTCAGTAGTTATAGTTTCAGTAGTTGTAGTTCAGTAGTTTTATGTTTCTGTACTTAGCATTCTCTGAGATGTAATCAGTAGTTGAGAACATTCTCAGTAGTTTGCATAGTTTCAGTAGTTTGTATAATTCTGTTAGACGTCACTATCAAGTGACATCAGCAGACGTCACATTCCCTATATAAGGAATGTTAACCTAGTTGTAACGTGTGACATTTAGCCACCACGAAAGCATATGAATGAAATATTCTTTTGCAGAATTCTCTCTCTCTATAACCGTTTACTCTTACATTGAATATCAATTGTGTTCTTGCTAATTGTCTAATTCAGTGTTCGAATTCCGTTGCAATCAACTCAAATTTAATCAAACTTAGATCACTGATCCTAACAAATGGTATCAGAGCAGGTTAATCATTGATCGATCTCACAATTGATCGTTGAAACTGCTATTTCAATATCTAAGTTTGATTGAATTAGCATATTTGCAAGAATTGGTTATAGATCATTGAATTTCTGCTGCTTTCGGTTATTTGCTTTGAGTTTTCTCTTGGTTCATATTGAGTTTGTTGTGTTTTGCACTAAATCAGTTAAAACTTAATTGAATTTGGTTGAATCTGAGAATGACTACTCCTTCTAATGACCCTCACAATACCAGTTCCTCAACCAAGTCTCCGATGCTGGTTAGGACTGAGTATAACATATGGCAACGAAGAATGCTTTATCACTTGTCTGTTAACAGTTCAGGTTGTTGGAAATCTATGGTACATGGTCCACACAAGCCTATGGTGAACAATCTAGAAACTAACTAAATGGTTCCGAAGAAGAAGGAACAATACTTAGATGAGGATCGAAAACTGTTTGAGATTGATGCTAAAGCGCATGGTATTCTAGCCATGGCTCTGCCTAATGAAATCTATTCTGGGCTTATGCATCATGAAACTGCTCATGACCTCTGGAATGCATTGAAGGAACAATTTGGTGGAACAGATAAGGTCTTAGCAAACAACAGAGAAATCCTTGCCCAACAATATAAGACATTCTCTCATAGGAAGGGTGAGTCACCGACTCAACAGTTTGAGCGTTTTTCCTGTTTGATCTCTGAGCTGAAAATGGTCAAACATGAATTCACTAATAGCCAGATGAACAACAGATTCCTCAGATCATTGCCTGAGAGATGGGACACATACACCATTGTCCTACGCTCCAGTGCAAATCTAGATAGCCTATCTCTCACCCAACTCCATGGGAAACTGCTTACATTTGAAAGAGAGATAGAGCAGAAAAGGAAACTGGCATCATCAGGAAAGCTCACTAATGACTTTGTACCAGGGAACACTGCCTTGGTTGGTCATGAGTCAGAATATGCTGCATCAAAAAGCAATTATGATGAGTATATAGATTTCTCTTCAAACAGTTCAGATCATGCATTTGTTAGTGTTGACAGTCAGTCAGGCTGTAATAGTGACAATTTGTGTTTCATTATGGATGATTTGAAGAGTATTGCTGATGATGACTTAGAAGAGATGGATATTCTAAACCAAATGGCCTTGATTAATATCACATCTCAAAAGTTCTACGAGAGAACTGGTAGGAAATTTCCAGGACTCTCTGGCAAAACCAAAGTTGGTTTTGACAAGAGTAAGTTGAGGTGTCACAAATGACACAGGCTTGGACACTTTGCAAGAGAGTGTAGATCAACTGGATCTAACTCCTCTGCACCCTTTGTGACTTTTCCAAGCAATAGTCCACAAAATTAGAGGGCAACATCCTGCTAGTTCTGGTCATCATGCACAACCTATATCTCCTGCATATTTTGTCCCTCAGGGTCAAATGTCATATCCATATCCTTACTATTACATGCCACAGCCAAATCCAGTTCAAGTTCCTATTGCACAACAACCTCAAGCCTTACCTGAGCCTCTACCATCTCAATCATCTCAATCAAAAGGCAGATAGAGCCAATGTTTGTCTTTACTCTTGATTTCTATCCCATATAGAGCCAAGGAAATGTTTGTCTTCACTCTTAATTTCTATCCCAGATAGAGCCAAAGAAAGTTAATGAAGCTCTAAAGGATGGAAGTTGGGTTGAAGCTATGCAACAAGAGCTGCTTCAATTCAAAAGGCAGAACGTTTGGAACCTTTGTCCTCCTCCTTCTGGAAGACTACCATTGAAACCAAATGGGTGTTTAGGAACATGAAAGATGATAGATGCATCATCATCAAGAAGAAGGCTAGACTAGTTGTTCAAGGATACACACAAGAAGAAGAGATTGACTACACTGATGTCTTTGCTCCAGTGGCAAGATTAGAAGTTGTTAGGATATCCCTGGCATTTGCTGCATCCAAGAACTTCAAGGTCTTTCAACTTGATGTGAAGTGTGCCTTTTTATATGGAGTGATAGATGAAGAGATTTATGTCAAAGAGCCACCTGGTTTTGTAGACCCTAATCATCCTGATTATGTCTGCAAGCTTGACAAAGCTCTCTATGGGCTGCATCAGGCACCCAGGAAATGGTATGAGACACTATCTGAGTATCTTTGTAAACATGGATATAGGAGAGCTACTATAGATGAAGCTCTCTTCATCAAAGGACAAGGAAAAGACATATTGCTAGTTCAAGTATATGTGGATGACATCATCTTTGGTTCAACTAATCCAAAGCTTTGCAAAGACTTTGAGAAGCTAATGAAAGACAGATTTGAAATGAGTGCCATGGGGGAACTCAATTTCTTTCTGGGAATTCAAGTGAAGCAAGTTAAAGATGGCATCTTCATAAGTCAGTCAAAGTATGTTCAAGACATACTTAAGAGGTTCAACGTGACTGACTGTAAGATTGCTAAGACACCCATAACTAGGAACCACTCCCCTTGTCCTGATCTTGAGGGGGAATGTGTAGATGAGCACTTATATAGGGCTATGATTGGGTCTCTTATGTATCTTACTGCTAGCAGGCCTGATATCATATTTGCTACTTGCATTTGTGCAAGATATCAAGCCAACCCTAAGATGTCTCACTTTATCACTATCAAGAGGATTCTAAGATACCTCAAAGGTGCATCAACACTTGGTTTATGGTATCCCAAGAATCCTGACTTCAATCTGTATGCCTATACAGATAATGATTATGGTGGTTGCAATATGACTGCAAAGTCTACATCTGGGGGATGTCAATTTCTTGGTGGAAGGGTTGTCTCATGGCAATGCAGGAAACAATTCTGTGTCTTTGCATCAACTGCTGAAGCTGAATACATTACTGCTGCAAGCTGCTGTGCTCAAGTACATTGGATTCAAAATCAGATGCTGGACTATGGGTTAAACTTCAAGGAGACTCCTATTCACATAGACAACAACAGTGCTATCTCAATCACAGAGAACCCTGTGCAGCACTCAAGGACAAAGCACATCAATATCAGGTATCATTTAATAAGAGATAACTATGAAAAGGGATTAATTAAACTAGTCAAAGTTCACACAGATGAACAATATGCTGATCTGTTTACAAAGGCTTTTGATGAACAGAGATTTAAATATCTAATATCAGCAATTGGGATGATAAACTTTGAGTAAGCTTTTCTTAAAACTTTCCTTAGATTTTTGAAAATTTCTGATACTTCGGAAGTTATGCTTTTAACTTCAGAAGCAAATCATGCCTTCAAAATAAATAATTGTCTAAGAAATTTACCTTCGGAAGAGCTTTCAGATTTATCTTCCGAAGCTTAAATACTTGTCTCAGACACTTACTTATTTTCAAGGACCATTTACTTCCGAAGCAAAATTTAACTCTTGAAAGCTTTGTTGTTTTATATACAAAGCACTCAAGTTTTAAATTTCTCTTCCGAAGCAAAATTCTCAAAACTCTCAGGAAATTCTTCCGAAGTCATTTTAGCTTCGGAAGCTTTTTAATTAAAACTTCCGAAGATAATTAACCTTCGGAAGCTTTTTTGACTTCCAAGAAAACTACTTTTTCAGAGGTGGGGCCGACATCCGGATTTCAAAGTTTATCCTCTTCATTAAACTTTATCTGAAATCCTTCTCACGTATAAACCCAACGGTTTCCCCCCTCTTTCCATCATCTGTTCTTCCTCCAAACCTAAAACCCCAAATTTTTCTCTGAAATTTCTCTCTCTTCTTTCTTCGTCCTTAAGCTACTTCAAAATGGCCAACCTTGCTCACAGAAATGATCCCAACTTTATCATCTAGCTACACAGACAACATAATCAGGTTGCTCTCTTAAGCTCTAAGAAAGATCCTCATTTCTCAAAGGTTTGCCGTTTTCTAACTCTGTCAAACTATTTCACCTCCCTAACCATTGATCCTCCACTCTATGAGGATCAGCTGCTTGAATTCTGGAAGACCTGGCAAGAGATCATTATGGATGGGGAGAAGGCACTGCCTGCCACAGTGCAGGGGAGAACAATCTTCATCACTCCGGCCATCATCAATAGACATCTTCAGCTGGATGATGAAGAAGGTGAGGTGTTTTTCCCAAAGGAAGTTTTTAATCATTCCTTTGAGCAGATCGGATATGAGGGAGATTTCTCTGTAAAGACCTTTAGGAAAGGGAATGTCTCATCCCAATGGAGATTCCTGCTCCATGTGGTCATCCACAGCTTATGAAACAAGCGTGGTGGATGGGACTAGATTCTTGAGGATCTCTCCTTCATAATCCATGGAATGGTTCAGAGGGTCAAATTCAGGTATTCTCAATTTGTTTATACAAAGTTACTTGCTAATTTATACTCCTTAGAGTATTACATGTTTCCTAGATATGTTCAGTACATTCTTAATTATGAACTGGGCTCACAGTTGAGGGAAACAAGTAACACTCTTAAATTGAGATAGATGAAACCCATCATCTTTAAAATTCTGAGAAAGCCCACTGTTGGATTCTTTGGGGTAGACACAGCCCTAGTCCCAAAAATGTTAGAGCTCATTGCTCAAGGTGACAACCTAGCAGCACAAGCTAGTGTTGAGCCCACACCTACTATCTCCCAATCACTCTCACAGCCTCAAATCACCATCACTTACCAAAGAAAATCCAAACGAACCCCTGCTCAGGCTATTCAGTCTATGGAGGCCCCTTATACTCACCCATACAGGAAGAAGTGGACACTGGAGCTCCCACTTCTCCTGAGGAGCAAACCACTCCCATCTCTTCAAGAATCAGTGCTGAGGTTCCTCATGCTCAGCCTGATGAGCTCATTAGCCCAACTGCCTTAACCATCACTCTGAGTCTCAACACTCAAGTGATCAACCTTCAGGGGACAGTTACCATCCCCAGCCTATAGATCTCAACCAACCAATTTCCAACCTTGACTTCTATACTGATGAAGATCTAGGTTTCAGTGAGTATAATGAGTCTCTCTTCTTTTCCCCTACTCAAAGAGAGATGAATACTCCTAAGTCTCCTATATCTATCCCACATCAGTCACCTACAACTGAGGTGGACACTCCTGAACCTGTTTAGGATGTCCATATGGAAGAGGCTCTCACTTTTGAAAGTGATTACATCATTAAGACCTCAACCATGGCAACTCAGCCCACTGACATCTCAACTGAGACTGCCAGTGAGCAGAGGAAAACCAGCAGCCAAGAACCTCAAGCTGGTGGTAAGAGAGAGGACTCTGGTCCAATCATCTCATCTCCCAATGAATCTTCTGATGAAGATGAGGGGAATCTAAGACTACTGGTGCAAAAACTGTGTAAAACATGCACTTACTTAGTCTCAAAGGTCAGTCACCTTGAATCTCAGGTGACTTCCTTACACAATAGGATCAATGATCAGCAACTTGAGATTTCATATCTTAAGGAAAAACTAGCTAGGAGACCCTTAGGAAGAGCTCAACCAGGAACACAAGAACTTGTGGATGTGATTGACCTATCTTCCAGCTCACCTATGCAAGTGGGTGATGCTACCAAAAAGGGGGAGAAAGTCATTATAGCCTTAATCATCATAAGAGTTTCAAGTTGATGATTAATAAGAAAATAGTAAGCGTCGTTTCGACGTAGTCCTTCGTAATGCTCCTAAAATGTATATTTACAAGGTTTTTAAGTTTCATAATAAGTTTAATGGTTAAACGAGAACTAGGGTTTATGTTTGGTATTTGGGTTTTGTCAAATAATTATATTTTAACAAATGATAATCAATTATATTTTCTTGAAAAAAACATATTTATATTTTATTCAAAGTTGTGAAAAGAAACAATTATAATAATTAAAAAATTATATATAAAGTTCAAATAAATTTTTATAACTAAAAATTAATTACTATATAAATAAAATTAATTGAAAAGGGATATTTGAACCAATAATAATTTACTAATTATTATTTTCAATCCATTTTATTAAAAATTATTCCAACAAGCTTTGCTAAAATGTTTTATCAATAAAAATATTTTTATTATAGAAAATCTTCGAAAGCTTTTGAAAATATTTGAAATTTATAAAAATAATTTTTATACATTTTAAAAATTTTATGGAATTAGTTTTAGGCTAAAAAGCCTTTAAAAATAAAACATGATGGTGCTCGGGTTCGAACCTGGGACCTCAGTTTAAGAGGGCAATGTCTTAACTAGTGAACCAAGGCCTCAGCCGCAGTATATCTTGGTGTCGAAAGTTTAAAAACATAAACATAAGAAACCCCCAAATTCTTTATGAACCCTAGTTTGATCCACACCAAAATTGAGGATCAAATCGATAATGTTAATCAAATTAATGTTAGGGCTTTTGTTCCCCAACTGAAATCGAGTATTTGGATATGTGGAATTACCCGATTGAAGATGATTTGGAGATGAATCCTACGAAGAACAGTTTGCAGCTTCATCGTGAATGATTCGGATAGAAAACGAGATTGATACACAAATCCGTTTTACAGAAAGCTTCCAGTAGTCTCAATGATGAAAAACCCTATGTCGATTTTGGTTTTTGATGTCCGGATGATGATATTCGAATGGGGGTTCGGTTCGTGTGAAAGATGATGGTGGAATGAGAAGTATGAGCGAATTTCAGATAGAATATTGTTTATCAAAAGTTTAGGAATGATTTAACGGTCATTTTGGTTCGATTAATTAGATCATTAAGAGATTTTAATTGCCAAACGTTTGATGTTATGTGTAACCGGTTACTCGGCCACAATGGACCACAATAACATTGCTTTTAACTCAATTAAGGTTCATCATTAAGTTCGAATCACTTTCTCGAAGCAACTAGAACGGTTTTTGGTCATTAATTTGGTGATTTATTGCGTTTTGAAACTTTGCCGGAGTTCGCCGAAAGTTGGCCGGAATTGGTGGCCGGAAAAACGAGGTGAGGGGGAAAGAGATTTTGGGTTTGTAGTTAATTATACAGTTAGTCCCTACAGTTTTGTTTTTATTATTTCATGCTAGAAACTTCAATTTAAAGTTTCTAATTTGACACCAAGACCCCCTCAACCTACTTAAACTTTTAGTTTTACTTATTCTTATAACTTATTAATTTTTTAGTCTTTAAAAATTTTTAACTTTTATTATTTTTAACATAACAAGCAAATGTTGTAATTACTTATATAATGTTGAACCCTTGAAAGGATCATACATGCCAACTCCATGGGTGATTTGATGATTGCTCTACTGAAATCCCTTAAGTCCAAGAAGAAATGCGGATGAAATTCTGCTAAGGAAAAGAACAAGTGTTGTCTTCCGCATTTGTCAATGCGGAAGACATAATGCTAATGTGCACAAGTATTTACTCTTTCGTATTGACTAATGCAGAAGACTAAAAGTTAATGCGGACAAGACTTTGCTCATCCGCATTAGACAAATGCCAATGACTGAACAATGCGCATAAGTATTTGTTCATCCGCATTAACCAATGCGGGTGACCAACATACTAATGCCAATGATCAAGTGAAGAAATGCTGATCAAGTTAACTCATCCGCATTTATCAATGCAGATGAACAAACAAAGATGCGGATGAAGACTTAGACTACTTCTGATGTAATAGGTCAGGGGTAGTTTAGTCATTTTGTAAAAGGCATCTTGTCTGCCTATAAATAGAATAGATACCTCGTACATGAGGTGACGGCTAATAGATAGAGAATTTTTGTTGTAATTCTCTGCAATTTATCAAATTTCATATATACAATACAAAAGCCTTTATGAGTAATTTTCTTGCATTGAATGTTCTTTGATTGTTTGTTTCCGCCATTCAATCACTTACTTGATTACCATATTCGATTCCCAGTAAGAATCTCATTCTTACTCAACCCCAGTCAATTGGTATCAGAGCTTTGGCTCTCGATTCTCTTTCAGATCTGCGCAAGAACTGAATAGAATTCGATTGATCTAGTAATCAAGTTGCTAGTAGAGTATATCATCTTCTCTACTTAGTAAACAACAGAAAATACTCTTGTCAACACACTCTCACCAAAATACTCACAACAGTAAGAAACTCAATACCATCACAGATCTGGTTCTGAATTCCATTTGAACTTTTTGGACTAGTTGGACTAATCAATCCTCAAATCATCTAAATCTATATTATACCAGTTGAACACATAGTTAAAATAGATTCTAACAGCTAGTCAGAACATGGTCATACACCTAAACCTCTAATGCTTAAACATAAATCTGAGTTTAAACAGTGGAAAATCAGGTTTAGGAATTACATCACAGGTGTAGATCCTGATTTCTGGATCTCAATATGCAAGGGGCCACACATCCCTGTTACTCTGTTTGCAGATCAAGCTGCAATATACAGAACTGCTAGAATACCCATTAAGATCTGACCTTAGATGAAGAAGACTACAATAAAATCAAGATAGACCTCAAAGCATACTCAACTCTGACTCAAGCACTCAAGATGGATGTGTTGAAAAGATTGGAGAAGTATGGAACTGCAAAAGCTGTATGGGATGCACTCAAAATCATGTGTGAAGGAAGCAGTGAGGTGGCTGAAATCAACAAAGACAAGCTTGTTAATCAGTATGAAACATTCCACCACACCAAGGGAGAATCAATATCTAAAAAACTACATAGACTTGTATAGTTAGTAAATGACTTGAAAATCATGGGAGTCACTTTCAAGATTAAAGAATTAAACAAAAAATGCTTCACAGTCTCCGTGAAAGCTGGAAATAGAATGTTACCATGCTGAAAAATACTCTTGATCTTGAGAGCACTACTCTAGACATCATGATAGCCAAAATTGAAGCTTTAGAACTTGATGAAAGAAGTAGAAATCATGGTGGACCAAGAGTGATTGAGGCTTACAAATTCCATCAGAATCTCATTATGTGGAAAATGCCTTCATCACTGAGGAAGATGATTTTATCTCATCAAGAGATCAAATGAACAACATTAGGTTCATTGCAACTCCATCAATCAATCATCCTTCAACCTCATCTCAAACTTCCAGAGTCACTGCTGCTCCTCAAACCAATCCTGAAGACTCGAGATCGGAAGAACAAAAGGCAACTTACAATGCATTTGTTGCAAGCTTTGAAGCCTACTTGGGAGGAAGACTCACTTCTGCTCATCTTATTCAAGAAGATTTGGAGGAAATGGATCCAGATGATGTGGAAGAAATGGATCTACAATCGTAAATGGCCATGATTGCAATGAGAGCTAAGAAATTCTTCAGAAAAGGAAGAAAGCTGAGCCTGAATGATAGTAGAAAACTCGGATATGATAAATCCAAGGTGAAATGCTTTGACTGTGGCAGTCACTTTTCAAGAGAATGAAATGCCCCCAAGAGAAACAACTATCAAGGAAATCTCAAGTCCAATCTCAAGCTTTCACTCAAACAACCAACAACAGCAGTATCATCAACACCAATCATATCAGAATCCACCCAAACTAACGAATCAAGCTCATGGAAGTAGTCAGTCTTCAGCCAGTGCTCTAGTGATAACGCAAAATGGAGCATGTGACTGGAGTGTGTATGTAGAGGAAGTCAAGCCTCAATTTCAAAATCATGCTCTTATGGCTCATATCAATGATGGACCATCTCCAATGCCTAGTGAGGTAAAATCTAACCTTTGTAGTGAAAAATGCATTAATGAATTGCAAGGGTATAGGGAGCATAACCACAAACTGGTTGATAAAATCAAAAAAGAAAAGGTAAATTCAGAGATGATGAAAAGAGAGATAAAAAACTTTGAAATCAAAATTAAATCTCTCATCTCTGACATAGAAAAACTGCATGGTGAGAAGTATACTCTTGCAGCTGAGAATGAGCTACTTACTAAAAAGTTAGCTCAATCTAAGGCTCAACAATCTATGACTGAAGTGAAACTTGAAAAGTTTCAAATGTATTTAGTTAAGCTACAAGAGATGCTTGATTCCCAAAAGGATCCAAATGACATGACAGGGATTGGGTATAATTCATGTCCTCCACCATACAATGACAACTACACTGTCATGCCTGAATCTGTCTCACTCTCTGAAGCAATTGAACCTAAAACTATGGAACCTAAATCTGTAGTGAAACAGGTGACCAATCCTCAAAACAAGCCTGATGTTATATTGAAACCAATGAGGATAAAATCAAGTTAGGTCACCCAATCAAAATCAAAGAGTGTTCAGATAAGACATGAGTGTCATGAAACCATCAAGCCCTGTAAAAGCAATTTTACATTTTATAAAATTCATACCATCTGTTTTACAAGGCAAAAACAAATATGTGAAGATAGTGAAACCCACTACTGAGAGTAGTTTTGATAATGATATTATATCTCCAAAAAATTCAAGCAAATCGAAAAAGGTTTCACTGCAAAAGAAACAAACTGTAACACTGAGTTCAACACATAAAACATCATCAAACCCTCAGTCTTCAAGATTAAGGCAGGGAGTTGGGTTTGATATCTGTAACAAGGAATATGTTGACCAGCTTGAGAAAGAAGTAAGAAATAGGTTGAAGAAACAGAAACAGCCCAGACAATTAAACAAAAGTAGTGATGTGAAGCAAACTACTAAAAGGGCTGATTCTGATTCATCACCTAAAGAAAAGAAAGTGACTCATCAAAAGAAAATATCAATTGAGTCACCCAAGGAAAAATTTGATTCAAGAAACAAACAAATGTATTGTGACATTTGTGAAATGTTCAATCACAAGACAGATAAATGCTTCTTCAATCAATATTGTTCTATCTGTGATATGAACAATCACTCCACCAAAAATTGCTATTTCAACAAGTATTGTTCAATCTGTGACATGAACAATCACAATACGTGTGATTGTTACTTCAATCAGAAGGGGTTAAGAATTCCCCAACACAAGCCCATCTCAAAAACATCTACTGTGATGCACTCTGTCAGACCTCATCTTCATAATACTCAATCTAGGACACCTAAATCAACAAATGACAGAAATAATTTGAAGGAATTGAGGAAGGATCAAAGAAATCATCTCACAATGAAACACCAATTTGACCTTCCAAAACAAAAATCTACTTTTGATAATGAAAAACGGGCTATATTTTTACAAAGAAATAAAGACCAATGATTTTATTATTCATCTCAATCCTCAGTAGATGTTGATGAGATGACTCAACCCATTCATTACCAAAAATCTCCCAGAACACCTCCATGCAAATCACAATTTAGAGGGAAATACCAGGAGGTCACCATCATGAATACGAACGGGAAACCCAAGACCATCATGGCTTGGGTTCACTATTCTAATTAGTTCTTTTTTCTTGAAGGTGCATCCACACAGTTCTAATAGTCTATGGTACATAGACAGTGGATGCTCCCGACACATGACTGGAGATCGTTCCCTCCTTCATGACTTCAAGCACATACAAGGAACTACTGTGGCATTCGGTGGAGATTCAGAAGGTGGTAGAATTACAGGAGAAGGATCTGTGACAAACGGGATGCCGAGCTTTGACAGAGTGACTACTGTGAACAACTAAATTTCAATCTGCTAAGCGTGTCTCAGATCTGCGACAACAAATATTCCACTCACTTTACAGACACTCATTGCTACATTCTGAAACCTGGATTTCAGATCCCTGAAGAATGGGTTGTCTTAAAGACTCCAAGGAAGAATAATGCATATGTCATAAACCTGTGTTCTGCATCACCTAAGGAAGAAACATGTCTTTTGTCTAAAGCATCATTTGATGAGTCACAGCTTGGCATAGATGTTTGGGGCACACTAACTTTAAAAATATGAACAAGTTAGTCAAAGAAAACCATGTCATTGGTCTTCCTAAAAAAGAATTCAATTTTATTGATAAATGTTCAGGGTGCCTCAAAGGAAAACAACACAAATCGTCTCACAAAACCAAGCTGGTGAACACTAACAATACTCCATTGAAGCTACTTCACATGGATCTGTTTGGACCAACTCATGTAATGAGTATGGGAAAGAAACAATATTGTTTAGTGATCATTGATGACTTTTCACGATTCACATGGGTGTTCTTCCTACTTCATAAAAACAAGCATCCCAAATCATTCAAGAATTTATCACTAAAATTGAAAATCAACTTGATCTTAAGGTCAAAATAATAAGAAGTGATAATGGTACTGAATTTAAAAATGAAAATATGAGTTCCTTTTGTACAACCAAAGGCATTGCTCATCAATTCAGTGCAACTAGAACTTCTCAACAAAATGGGGTAGCTGAAAGGCAAAATAGAACACTGATTGAAGTAGCAAGAACAATGCTAGCCGATGCTAAACTGTCAATCACCTTCTGGGCAGAAGCAATTAACACATCGTTCTTTGTACAAAATCAAACTCTGATTGTTAAGGAAAGTAACATGACACCTTATGAACTAATCTTTCATAAGAAACCATTTATTGGATTCCTCAAATCATTTGGTTGTCCAGTCTCAATATTAAACACTCGAGACCATTTGGGAAAATTTTCATCCAAGTCAGATGAAGGATTCTTTGTAGGTTATTCTTCTATTTCAAAGGCTTATAGAGTGTTCAATCCTAGATTGAAAATTATTGATGAATCTACAAATGTTCAATTCAAGGAACATTCGTTTCCTAAATATACAAATGGTCCTGACTGGTTGTTTGATATTGACACATTTACAAAATCATTTGACCAATTTCACTTGTCTGATGCAGGAAATATACATTCAAGTGATACTTCATTAGCTGTAGAAAGAAGAGATAATTATCCATTGATTCCACCTACATTTGATGAACACATGAATGAAGATGTTCCTCTTCAAGCTGATCCCACCAGACAACTGTCATAAATCCTTAGTGTTTTTCTGAAGAAGCAAGTCCAGTATTGCAAACATCTGTTTGTTCTCATGCTTTCTATGTCAAACAGTACCTAAAAACATCAAAGAGCCACTTCAAGACAATAGTTGGATTAAAGCAATACATGAAGAATTGCTCCAATTCAAGAATCAAGAAGTATGGCAACTGGTAGATCTTCCCGAAGGACAATACCCTATCGGTACTAGATGGCTATACAGAAACAAGACTGATGATAGAGGGATCGTCATCAGAAATAAAGCAAGACTAGTGGCACAGGGATACACTCAAGAAGAAGGAATCGACTATGATGAAGTGTTTGCACCTGTTGCCAGACTAGAAGCAATCAGAATCTTTCTTGCATATTCTGCGTCCATGAAATTTACTGTTTATCAAATGGATGTAAAGTGTGCCTTCCTGTATGGAAAGATTGCTGAAGAAGTCTATGTGAGTAAACCACCTGGCTTTGAAGATCCAGATTTCCCTCACAGAGTTTACAAGCTTGACAAAGCTCTATATGGTCTTCATCAAGCACCAAGAAAGTGGTATGAGACTCTATCATCCTTTCTTCTTGAACATGGGTATGAAAGAGGAAAGATTGAGCAGACTCTCTTTAGAAGAAAAAGAGCAAAAGACATGCTGTTAGTCCAGATCTACGTGGATGACATTATATTTGGCTCGACAAACAAGCAACTCTGCAAAGAATTTGAAGACCTTATGCATTCAAAGTTCCAAATGAGTGCTATGGGGAACTCACCTTCTTTCTAGGGGTGCAAGTCCAACAGACAGCAAATGGAATCTTCATCAACCAATCAAAATATGTAGAAACCATGTTGAAGAAATTTCACTTTGCTGACTGTCAGTCTATCAGAACTCCTGTGGATACTAAAGTGAATATTGGACCTGACCCTGAAGGCAAATTAGTGGATCAGACTCATTATCGATCAATGATAGGTTCACTTATGTATCTAACAGCTAGTAGGCCTGACATTATGTTTAGTGTTTGTGTGTGTGCCAGATATCAAGCTAATCCAAAAGAATCACATGTGAACGTAGTCAAGAGGATATTCAGATATTTGAAGGGCAAACCAGCTCTTGGGTTATGGTATCCAAAGGATGGAGAATTTAATCTCTATGCCTACACAGACAGTGATTTTGGAGGATGCAACTTCAACAGAAAATCCACTTCTGGCGGTTGTCAATTTCTTGGTCCCAGACTAGTATCCTGGCAATGCAAGAAGCAGACAAATGTATCTGTGTCCATATCAGAAGCTGAGTATATTGCTACATCAGCATGTTGCTCTCAAGTTCTCTGGATTCAATACCAGATGCTTGATTATGGTTTTAACTTCTTGCACACACCAATTTCTATTGACAATACAATTGCTGTCTTTATAACTAATAATCTAGTTCAGCACTAAAAAACAAAACATATTGAGATTAGATATCACTTTTTGAGAGACTGTGCTGAAAAGGGTTTAATCAAATTGATTCAAGTACCAACTGAAAATCAATTAGCTGATTTGTTTACCAAGGCATTTTAACCTAGTAGCTTTGAATTTTTGGTTTAGTCAATTGGCATGATTAACCTTGAGTAAAAAACATGAAAAACGTAAAAAACAATTAAAAAACAATTAAAAAACAATTAAAAAACATGAGAAAACCACAAAAAGAAATCAAGTTTGATGAAGAAAAGAATTCTCTGGGAAATGATATAATTACAGTCGTTATATCATTCACTGTGCTTAATTTCAAAATGTGACAGACTTAAATGACTTACCAGATATGTTGGTAGGCTCAACTTGGAAGAAAAGATACATGTAGTGATGAATTAAAGACTTATTCAATTGTGAAACACTCATCACAAAGTACAGCTATGTATTGGCTTATCTGAATGCATGTGTGTGTAGTAGCCTAAACACACCAGGTAATGATACTTTATGAATCTCTTTCACCACATCATGTTTCATCTTTGTTTTGCTAAGCAAAGACCTGATGAAACTTGCACATAGTGCAGATGTTATGATCCAAAAGATTTCCAATGTGGAACACATCCAAAATTGGATGAATCAACAAAGTAATACATTCCAAGTGAATGAACAAAATAATCCTATCATGGATCACCTTCCAAAGTGAAGTGAAAAGAATCCCAATGTGGATCAACATGAAAAAGGATCAAAGTAAAAGAATCCCAATGAGGATCAGTGAAAATGAAACTTCAATACTTAAGTAACCTCGTAAGAAAAGCTGTGAAAAAGTTCTACCATGCATTGTATAAGGAGGGTTAATCATTCCATGCTTATGTGTGTGAGGTACACATTGAATAATTAAATCAACCAAAACATGATAAAAGTCATTTGCATCAAAATATCAACCAGGTATGAGTTTAAGAGGACAAACATACCTTCAATCTTCAAGTTCATGATCATGTCCGTTTAATCATAAAGGATGCACAAGTGTAATGTAAGACTGATATGATCCCAACAAAGAGATAATTCTCTTCATTATTAATAATCAAAATAATATTCAAAAGGTTTTAAATCTTTAAAGTTTCTATCCAAATGTGGATATAAACTTTAGGGGGAGTAATTAAAAATTTTCGAGTAAGTCCAAATTTTTGTTTATTCACTTAACTTTGAAAAACAAAACAAAAAGAATTGTGGTTGGTGTTGTTGCAATAAGTCATACCATTATATCTCAGCTTATGCAGATTCTTAGAAGCATGATAAGCTCAAGATCTGTCAAAATTGGAAAACTTGTATAAATTGTGACATACAAGTCAATCCAAGCAAGAATTGACAACTTCAACAGTCAACTTCATAAGAAAAATCAATCAAGGACACATCTTCATAAGATGAATAATCAATTCAATCACATTAACTTTTGATTAAGTTCGAAAGCTAATGAAGGTAAGTGCATTGGTTAATGCGGGTGAAGGTAACCCATGCATGTAACTAATGCGGGTAATAGTATATTTTCAAGTGCAACTAATGCAGACAATGGTTTTACTCTACCACATTAGTGTGTGAAGTAAATGTGGATTTTACTCTACCGCATTTGCTACAGGAGTCAAATGCGGATGAACATCTCTCTCGCATTTACTATAGTGCAATGCTAACCAAGTGTTGTCAACCGCATTTGGTGTAGTCGCACAAATGCTGATTGACTTTGTTCTATCGCATTTGCTACTGTGTACAAATACAGATAGGATGAAACAAGTAACAACTCTACTGCATTTGTTACAGTGAATGCTGATGAACATAATCACAAGTTATTCTTCCGCATTTACTACAGCACAAATACAGATAGTCAAAGGTTTCAAGTTCTAACTTCTGCATTTGCAACAGTACACAAATGCGGAAAGAGTAAAAAAATAAGAAACAAAACTTGCGCATTTACAACAGTAGCCAAATGTGGACAACCAAAGTCAAAAGTTAGTCTTCGGTATTTGCTACAGTTAACAAATGCCGATGACCAAAAGTCAAAAAAATTACCCTTCCACATTTGCTATAGTGGTGACCGTATTTGCTCTTAAACTTGTAAAATATTTTAAAATGTATTATTTGACTATTTAAAGGAATTCAGACGGGTCATTTAATACTTTTCAAATTTGAGAGACTTTATAGTGAGACGAGCGCAAACGTACAGTACACCATCTTCGATCATCTTCATCATAAACAATCAAAGATTTTCGTGTGATTCTACTCAATCGACTCTTGTTATCGATTTTGAAACCACATTTGTATCGGAAACAAGGTGAAACTTCCATAAAAATTTTAATCAAGACCTAAGTTTTAGAATCTTAAACCTAAATCAGTCAATGAACCAACTGATAATGAAGAACACAAAAACATGTTTTATTGATGTAACATAATACACCTTTTCGATTTCAATGAGCATGCAAACCAACATAAATTCTTATCATCATGAAAACCTTGATATTCATGTTTGTTGTAAGAACAGAGCATGTTGAAAAAATGAAACATTTGTAACAAATCAATGAAACAATATCTCGTTAATGGTTCAAACATAGAAACTATGATTGTTAAATGACAAACTCACCATTTGCTATGACAACAATGCAACATAAATGACAAGCATTCATCCTTGTCCATTTAAAGTCAAACTAATAACTAACACACATGTCTCTTATGCAGATGACATGGCAAATCTTACATGGAGCAAGCTCCATAATGTCAGTGGTTATTTAAACCCTGATGTGCCTGAAGCTGAAGGACTTAGAGATATGATCAGATTCTTATCTACCACAAGGGTAGTGTATGCTATCACTATGAGACCCACAATCTATGAGAATCTTATCAGGTCCTCCTGGAACTCAGCTGAGGTAGTTGAAGCTGATGGTGTTAGAACATTAAGTGGGAGAATCAACAATGAGCTCACTTTGAGTATCACTGAAGATTCTGTTAGAAGATGCTTACAATTTGGTGATGATGCTAATGATCCTCTGGAGCTAGATGATGAAGAAATAACCACATTTTTTGCTGAAATTGGTTATGAAGCAAAACAAATTGTTAAAGGATTAGTTGATCTACCTTGGAGATTCCTAATTCATATGTTTCAACTCTGTCTGTCCAAGAGAAAGATAGGGTGGAATGACATTCCAGTCCTCACATCCTCTGCAATCTATGCTCTTTACACCAACAGGCCATTTAATATGTCTGCATATGTTTTCAATGGCCCGATTTCAAACATTCAAGAAGGGAGAAGATACAAGTTCCTGATGTATCCAAGATTCATTCAATGCCTGATCAATGAATCATTCCCTGATATTGTTAATGAAGGACTAGTGCTTGATATTCCTCACTATGATGCAAGATCCTACAAATACATTAAGAAGAGAGACCCAAGAAACTTTTACAGTGGTGCTCACTCACCTCTTCTTCCATGGATGATTCAGCAAATAAATCAAGAAGGTCAAGCACAAGCACAACCATCACCACAACCATCACCACAACCAACATCATAACCATCACCACAATCAACATCACAACCAGCACCACAACCATCACCACAACCAACACCACAAATAACCCCTCAACCTTCACCTATATCACCTCATCATCACTCACCTATATCACCTCATCATCACTCTCCAATATCACCACCACATCAATCACCTATGTCACCATACCAACCTTTGCCATCCCATGATCACCCTGCTGAAGTTGAAGGATCAACCAGTGCTTCTAAATCATCCAAATTATCTTCTAATGAGGAGGATCATCATACTCAAAAGCCTGAAAAAGGGGCAACTTCTGAGACTGCTTCCTCAGGGAGCTTTGCTGAATCAAATATGAATAGGCCTGATGAAAAGGATGAGTTGATAACTGAACTGTTGCAAAAGGTTGAAAGAATTGAGAGAATACTAAACAGAAGGGCTGGAATAATTAATGACAGAATTTTAGAGCTTGATGAGAAAGAGAATGAATTGAAAGAGCTGAAAGAAAAATATGAAACTGAAAAAAAAGAAAAAGACAAAGAGATTGAGTACTTAAAAGCTTCACTAAACCATTCCAGAGAAGAAGTCAGTGGTCATGTTGACACTCTTGCTATTCAAACCATAGCAATGGAGGAACAAGAGAATATCATTGAGGAACAAGCAGAACTCATTTCTAGTCTTGAAAAAGAGCGTCAAAGACAAAACAAAAGGATCTCTGAACTTGAGCTGGTAATTGAGATTCAAAGAAATGCTGTTTTTGATGAAATGAAAAATGAGCAAGAAAAGGATGAAAATGATGAAAATCAGGCTGTATCTGAGAATGAAGAACAAGAAGAAGATACAAGTCAAACAAGGCATGAGGAACAAAGTCTAGAGATGGTGATCTACTCTGGAAAAACAGATGATTCTCACACTGAGAAAGCTAAATTTGAGGAACTTTTTAGTGCATTAGACAGTTTTTCATCTGAAAAATTCAGTATAGATGATGACTTTTGGGAATTTGTAAACAATCAAAGGACTGATTCAGAGTCTATTGTATTCATCCCTAAGTCATCAGTTCCTTTGGAGAAGGAGTTGACCATGCAGATTGTCCCTGTTGTGTCTTTATCTGAAGAACAGAAAGAAACAATAAAAGAGATGTATGAAAAGAAAAAGAAAAGGAAAAAGAAACGGAAAAGAAAGAGGATGAGAAAATTGAAATTAATGATCAAGAGCCAATAACACCTGAAAAGATACCTGAAGTGGTAGAAAAAGCTGAAACTTCAAGCCCACAATTTCAAACTTACTCAAGAAAAAGAAAATATCTAGCTGAAAAGGCTAAGGGTAAAAGACCAAAAGAAACATTAAGAAACAAAAAGATGACCCCAGAAGCCTAGCAGCAATTGCTAAATTTCTTGAAGAGCATGAGCAGGCTGAAGCTCAATTGAAGAAATTAGCTGGTGTGATTGATTTAGAAGAAGGAGAGATTGCTGGAGGCTATGCTGTTACACGTGATGTTGATATGGATAGTCCATTAAAGTCTAAAAACCAATTGAAGAAATGGTGTCTAAGGCCCAAACTGATGATTTAATGATTAAAGCCATGTTCTTGATCAATCATGGGTATGATCCAGATGAAGTGTTTGGGATGACATATGAAGGAATGAAGGAAGAAGAAGAAAAGGTGAACAAGCTGCTGGATCCAAGTGTTGAAACTGAGTATGAGAAATCAACACTCAGAAAGGATTCTACACCAAAAGTGTCTCCTATGAAGAAATCTAATAAGTATGAAAGATCTTTTTCAAGGAAAGCTCCTCTGCCTAAACTGTCATCTATGAAGAAATTTTCCCTAACACCTGAAACATTATTTCTTGATCCTTATAGTATGTCAGATAAGGAAATGAAGGACTATCTTCAAGTCAAGGGTTCACAAGAAGGAAGAATAGAAACATGAAAACCAACTCATTAAGGGCTACAACTCTTCAATTGATTAATGAGAAGAAAGAAAGACTTAAGAAGCTAGAAGAAGAATTATCAAGCACTAAGCCAAGAAATAGAGTATCAGCTGAAGACATGATGTGAATCAAAAAGACCAAGAACTACTGGCTCCTGTACTACACAAGTACCCTAAATGGTTTGCAGAACCATCTCAGTTGAAATTGCAAGAAGGATTGACCACGGTAGAGCTGATCAGAGGGGTGTCTACTCCCAAGGGCAAAGTTGATCAAAAGATAATTGCTTGGAAGTATGACAGTACATGGAATATTGACAGGATCAGTGATCACAAGTTTGACGTATCAGAATATAAAGCAGCGGAATACAAACACGAATTAGACAAATTGTAGCAAGCAATCGATACTTGTAAGCGTTAAGATCGCATACGGTTATAGGGAGAGAATATGAATTTCTGATTTCTAGGAATGTTTATAGATGTAGAATATTTCTAATCGAATCAATCAATCATTCCATTCAATTGCTCATATCACTCACGATTACAATAGGTTGTCACTCCTTATATAGAGTGCAACAGTCACTGCTGTTATCACGGAAAGTGACAACTGGCAGATCCAATACAGAAATAACTATTCTAACAAACTACTGAAATGTTCACAACTACTGAGAACATATCAGCAAGTTAAGTACAAAATATAAAACTACTGAAACTACAACGACTGAAGAACAAGCTCTTCAGTCGTTTTACAAAACTACTGAAACAAAGAAAATAAAACTACTGATATCACAACTACTGAAGAAGTACTCTTCAGCAGTTGTAACAAACTACTGAGGCTTCAGTACTTGATCTTCAGACTTTGACCTTCAGGCGTTTCATCAGCTGATGACTTCAGTAGATATCATCAGCTGATGTCTTCAGTCTTTGTCTTCAGACTTTGTACATCAGTTGTTGATCTTCAGCACTTGTGAACTCTTCAGCTGTTGTTCTTCAGTACTTTGGTCTTTCAGCTTCAGCACTTGTGTTCTTCAGCTGTTGTACTTCAGCACTTTGGTTCTTCAGCAGTTAAGGTCTTCAGCACTTGATCTTCAGCTGTTGAAGTCTTCAGCACTTGTCAAACTACTGATGAGGCTTTCAGCAGTTGTTGTGATACCGTGTGGGACTTAGAGGTTTTCTGATCTTGGCTCATTGGTTCTTTTGGTCCAACAAATATGTTAACGGTGAAAAGGATCTCAGGGCTAGTCCAATTCTTTATAGAGTACTCAAATCTTGCAAATGCCCTAGAGATTCAAGATTTAAAAGAACTAGCTCAATTTGAACCGATCAATCATACAACTATATTCAGGGGATATGAATTGAGAACATACTTAAGATGTTCAGAAGAACAGACAACTTCAATTCATTAAAAACAATATGCATGAGAAAAAAAGCATTTGTCAACCCCTTGAGAAGAAGATAACGATGCAAGTAGAAGAGATTGTATTCCCTGAGCTGAAGGTGAAGCCAACAGAATCACTAAAGAGGAAAATGGTGTCTGGCACTCATTCTTCCACACCCTTCTCAAATGTGTACTATGATGAGAAAACTTATGAGATGGTGATTGAAAGGAAGTGGGGTGGAAAGGAAGGAGCTGAAATCTGATTATTCAGTGGATACGAGGTAAGATTGCTTGATGAATCATACATCCACTACATACATACTAGACACTTCAGGGAATTAAATAATAAATTGGGAGAATTAGATATGCACTTCTTTCTAAAGTGCATCAAGCTGCTAAAGCTGGCCTATGATCAGATAAGAGCTAAAAGAGACAAAAGAAAGAAGAAAAAGACACCATTGCAGCTTGGAATTATTGTAAAACTTGAGGTAGATGTGGGGGGAGCTTACTGATTCATAGAGATGGTCTTTCTACAATTTTATTTGGGAGCCTATTTCACTAAAGAAGATTCCAATGGAAGCCATCTACAACATGAGCAAGATGAAGATTCATGTGCTAAGTAGAGACAGGATGTCAGAAGCAACAGATTTTGTGAATATGATCAAAGCTATCCTGGATCCTACTAAAGCTGCATTCATGTTACCCCCAGAAGACCTAGCAGAATCCTCACAACATCAATCACTTCCCAAACATTGAAGAAAACTAGGCTGTATAATCCTTAGGGGGAGTATTGTTGAACCATTGAAAGAATCATACATGCCAACTCAATGGGTGATTTGATGATTGCTCTGCTGAAATCCCTTAAGTCCAAGAAGAAATGCAGATGAAATTCTGCTAAGGAAAAGAACAAGTGTTGTCTTCCGCATTTGTCAATGTGGAAGACATAATGCTAATGCGGACAAGTATTTACTCTTCCGCATTGACTAATGCAGAAGACTAAAAGTTAATGTGGACATAACTTTGCTCATCCGCATTAGACAAATACGGATGACCGAACAAATGCGCATAAGTATTTGTTCATCCGCATTAACCAATGCGGATGATCAACATGAAGGATTTGATCTGCCCAAGATACATACTAAATTGATGTGGCTAGTGTGATATGATCCAAGTCGGGTCATACCCAATAACAAGCAAAACAAACACCGATAAATATTTATTCGTTGATAAGATCAAACAAATAAATATAAGCACCAACATAGAAACGGGTTTTCTAAAACATTGCTTTTGATAATGAACAACATTATATGGATAATTGTTCATGAGAAATTACTTGTTTCTATTATTTAAGTTGGTTAAATAATATTAAACAAAAGTGTATTAATTTTATAAGATAAAAGGGTTTTAATCTTATAAAATCAATAAAGTGCAAGGGTAATTTTGGATAAAAATTCAAAAATGAGAGGGACCCTCCAAGGTCCATTTTCGGCCGCCCTTGGGGCTTGCAAGCCTCTTGATGTACATCTTGGTCCTTGCAATTTTTATTCATTACAACACTCTTCCAAGAATACACCTTCTCTCACACACACATAGCAAAAGAATTTCTCTCTAATCTCTCCATAGAATTCGGATTTTTGGAGCAGAAAATAGAAGCTTTTTCAGCTTATAACAAGTGTTGTTTGGCTGGAAAAATCGATCCTCAAGAGTGTCTTTGAGGTTGGTGTTGCAAGACCTAGCAAGTGGGTGTTTGGAGGAAGCTTGGGGTATCATCTCTTGAGGATTTCTACTTTGAAGTCTTGACATTCAACATCATCTCCTAACCTCCATTCCACGTTTCTAAAGGTAGTATATATGGTTGATATATGTATGTTGTGATAGTGTGTTATTCCATATAATAAGATCCTTGTTTTGGGTTTTGCTTTAACATATGTATATGATACATTAACCCTTATTTGAACTGAAACTCCACTGCGTTTTACATGTTAATAGTTAATATGTCTTTGATTAACATCTACAAAACCCAACAATGGCATCTAGAGCCGGATTATATGGATACATGCTTCCAACATGAAATTTCGGGTCCTTTTTCTCTAAAAAGTGGGCTGGAAATTTCGTTTCATGGAAGTCCCTTTGTTTTCAAGATATTACTTTATATGCATGTAAAGATCTTGAAAAATATAGATCATATGATGGTTTGTTTGTTTGGACATAAACCCACATGTTCTTGGTTTGTGTTGGCCAAAAACTTGGGTTAAAAGGGGCTGCCATATTATCGTTTTTGGACTTGTTTGGATGTGTTCTAAGTGCACAAAGCCTAGCCATGACCTTGTGATTGATTATTTGTGATTGTGTTTCATTTGGATGTAATAAAGCATATGTAATTTATTTATATCATTTGGTATGTAATAAATAGATTAGCTTGTATCTTATTTTACTAGAAAAATGTATTAGGACCTTTTCTATGTAATAAGCTTTTGGGGCTGTTTTGTAACACATAAAGGAAGCCTAAGATGATGATGGAATCACAACACAAAAGGCATACTTGAAGCATTTGGATGCAAGTTCAAGTGGGAGTTCATCAACTCAACCATGTGTCATGTTTTACCTTTGGATTGACTCCTTAACACACTTGTTATGGCAAGCAAGTGTGTTCAAAATTATTGGCTTTGGTTGTGCACTTATTATATTATGTTTGGTTGTTTGTTTGGTTATCTTGGTTGTGTTTGTTTTGGATTGAAAATTGACAAACTAGTTTAACAACTATGGCGCATCAAGCATAAAAATGGTTCTTTATAATCATTAAATGGATTAATAAAATGAGTTTATTAAGGGTTAATGATTTAATAAAAATGGGTTTTATTAAAAGGAACCTTAAAAATTGTTTTTCAAATAATACCATGCATTTGAATGCATACAAGTTGTATGGTATAAAAGGTTTTCTATAACTAAGTTTTAGAAACTTCAAAACCCTTTTTTTTAAAAACAAGTTTACACCATCCTTTTAAACAACACTCAATTCACTTGTAACTTATTATGGGATAAAGGTCACCTAACCATAAATGTAGAAACTTGAGAAGTTGAGGTGAAATTACTATATTTGTGGGATAAGGTCACTAACCACTTATATTAGTGATACCACACGTGTGTCTAAGTAGGACGACTTGATTTGGAAATCATGCATTAGGATCACCGAAGCATGACGTACAAACGGTGTTGATGGGATTACATGCCAAACTAAACATAAGATGTTTAAAACGATCCCATAAAAACTAGAAATTGTAATGGGTTACAATTGTCAAAACGTTGACTACCTTGTTAATTTAAATAAAGGGATAAAGGTCACCTAACCGATATTTAAATGTAACGTTGGCTTCTAGTTTAATATTAATTGTCTATGAGACATAAAAGGGTATTAATAATTAAAAATTGCTTAAACATCGAAATACTAAAATTTGAACTTTGTAATATTGTAGATGGCTAACACAACAACCTACGCGTCCCGACCGTCCATAACCTATCACTAAGAACGATCCTCGAAAAGGAACGTCTAAACCATGGAACTTCATGGATTGGTATCGAAACTTGAGAATAGTTCTCAAGCAAGAAAAGAAGTCCTATGTGTTAGACGATCCCATTCCCGATCAACCCGATGAGAGTGACGTTGAGGCCTTTGCCGAGTGGGTCAAGTACACCGAGGACTCCGTGCAAGTCTCATGTCTCATGCTAGCGAGTATGATTCCCGACTTGCAAAAGGACTTTGAAAACCACAATGCCTTTGACATGATCACCCAGTTGAAGGAAATGTTCCAACAACAATCAAGGGTGGAGCGCTTCGAAACGGTTCGAGCGCTCCATGCATGTCGGATGGACGAGACCCAATCGGTGTCATCCTACGTTCTTAAGATGAAGAGCCACATTGATCGCCTCGAAAGGCTTAACTGTCGTGTGTCCAACGAGTTGGCAACGGATTTGATCCTCAACTCTCTATCAAAGAAGTTTGATAGTTTTGTTATGAACTATAACATGAATGGTTGGGACAAGAGCATTGGTGAGCTTCATTCAATGCTAAAAACGGCCGAGGCGGGCATGGGTAGAAAGGTTCTGCCGGTCCTTACGATCAATGAAGGAGGTAGTAGGAAGAGGCACCTCCCCAACCCTAAGGCAAGCATTGCCAAAGGGAAGGGGCACGTCAAGGGAAAGGGAAAAGCAAAAAGGAACCCCCAAACCAAAAGAAAAGAAGCAAAAGGTTGCTCAAGATGACCCTTGTTTTGAGTGTGGTGAGGTAGGCCATTGGAAACGCAATTGTCCGGTCTATCTCAAAGCGTTGAGGTCGAAGAGGGACGGCCAAACCTCAGGTACAATCTTTATGATACATATTGAGCTAAATGTAATTTCTTCTAACACATGGGTATTAGATACCGGATGTGGAACTCATATTTGCAATTTGTTGCAGGGGTTCAAAAGAAGTAGCATTATTCAAAAGGGGAAGTTAGTCTCTTCATGGGCAATGGTGCAAAGGTTCATGTGGAAGCCCAAGGAGACTATGTTTTGAAGCTCCCAAGTGTTTGGAAGTTATTTTAAAGAATATTTTGTATGCTCCTAGTTTGACTAGGAACATCATTTCTGTTTCCCGTTTAAGACAATATGATTATGATTTCAAATTTGTTGACAATGATATTCATGTTACTTTGAATCATGTGTTTTATTTTAAGGCTATTCCTTGTAATGGTATTTATGAATTGGTTCATGATAACACAACATATGATAGCTCAATGTACCAAGCAACCACCAAAAGGCTCAAATTAGATTTGAGTGATTCCTATCTTTGGCATTGTCGCCTTGGACACATAAATAAGAATCGTATGCATAAACTTCAAAAGAATGGTCTTTTGAAAACCAATGAAAATGATTCATTCGATGTGTGCGAGTCTTGCTTACAAGGTAAAATGACAAAGGCCCCTTTTAGTGGGACTAATGAAAGGGCGAAAGATTTATTAGGGATCATACATTCGGATGTATGTGGACCTTTTAAACCAATGACTAGGAATGGTGAAAGATACTTCATTACCTTTACCGATGATTATAGTCGTTATGGGTATGTGTACTTGTTAAGACACAAACATGAATCTTTTGAAATGTTCAAAATATTCAAGAATGAAGTTGAAAATCAACTGAACCAAACGGTCAAGGTTCTTCGCACAGATAGAGGAGTGAATACCTAAGTAGTGAATTTCAAGAGTATCTTAGAAGTTGTGGGATTGTCTCACAACTAACTCCACCTGGAACACCACAACATAATGGTGTGTCTGAGAGGAGGAATCGAACTCTATTGGATATGGTTCGATCTATGATGGCTAGAAGTACACTACCTCTGTCATTTTGGGGTTTCGCGTTGCTCTCCGCGGCCCGTATTTTAAATATGGCCCCAACCAAGAAAGTGGAAAGGACACCTTTCGAAGTATGGCATGGAAGGGTTCCATCATTATCATATTTGAAAGTTTGGGGGTGTGAAGCTTATCCTAAGCAATACACTCAGAACAAACTGGAAGGGCGATCCACGAAGTGTATCTTCATCGGATATCCCAGAGATTGTATTGGATATTATTTCTATGATCCGACAGAGCAGAAAGTGTTTATTGCTCGAAAGGCAGAGTTCTTGGAAACTAAGTTTCTTTTGGAAGAAACTAGCGGAAGAACAGTGGAACTTGAAGAGGTTCATGATTCACAAGAATACACAATTGGTAATACTAGCAATCAACATGAGGATGTTGAGAATGATCATATGGATGATCAAAATACACAAAACGTTCGCAGATCTGGTAGAATTAGTGTTCCTCCTGAGAGATATGGATTTTTCATGGATGGATGCTATGTGGTAGATTCAGATGAACCAACCACATACCAAGATGCAATATCAAACCTGATTGTGACAAATGGCAAGAAGCCATGAACGTTGAGATGCAATCCATGTATGATAACCAAGTCTGGGAATTGGTTACACCACCTCTTAAGTCCAAGATAGTTGGGAGTAAGTGGGTTTTCAAGAAGAAAACCGATATGCATGGAAACTTGGATACCTATAAAGCTAGACTTGTAGCAAAAGGTTTCACTCAAACTCAAGGGGTTGATTATGATGAAACCTTTTCACCTGTGGCAATGCTAAATCTATTAGGTATTATTTGCCATAGCCGCATATTATGACTATGAGATATGGCAAATGGACGTCAAACCGCTTTCCTTAATGGATATCTTGAGGAAGATGTCCATATGAAACAGCCTGAAGGTTTTGTCGATCCAAAACATCCTGAAAAGGTATGCAAGTTAAAGAAATCAATCTATGGATTGAAACAAGCATCAAGAAGCTGGAATCACGTTTTGATGATGAAGTAAAGAAATTTGGCTTCATCAAAAACGCTGATGAAGCCTGTGTATATAAGAAAGCTAGTGGGAGCACTATCACCTTCCTTGTATTATATGTTGATGACATTTTACTATTTGGAAACGACATTCCAACCTTGGATGGTGTAAAAGCCTGGCTTGGAAGCTGTTTTTCCATTAAAGATCTTGGTGAAGCCACCTATATTTTGGGTATAAAGATCTATAGGGATAGATCAAGACAACTGATAGGTTTAAACCAAAGTGCATACATTGATAAGATCTTGAAAAGGTTCAAGATGGAGAATTCTAAGAAAGGTCTGGTACCTATTCAAAAGGGGACTATATTGAGCTCATCTCAATGCCCTAGTTCAAAGGTTGAACAAGAAAGAATGAGTGGAGTCCCATATGCGTCTGCTATAGGATCCATCATGTATGCAATGATATGTACTAGGCCGGACGTGTCATATGCTCTAAGTATGACAAGCAGATATTAGCAGAATCCTGGTAATAGTCATTGGATGGCTGTTAAAAGTATTTTGAAATACCTTAGGAACACTAAGGAAATGTTCTTAATATATGGATCTGGTGAGGAGGAGCTCGTGGTAAAGGGTTACACAGATGCAAGTTTCCAAACTGATCGAGATGATTCTCGATCACAGTCGGGATATGTCTTCATTATGAATGGAGGAGGTCTCTTGGAAGAGCTCAAAGCAAGATGTAGTGGCATTATCTACAACAGAATCTGAATACATCGCCGCTTCACTGGCACTCAAGAAGCTGCGTGGCTTAGGAAGTTCATTGCTGATCTAGGGGTCGTTGCTACCATTCAAGACCCCCTAGAGATCTTTTGTGACAACGAGGGCGCGATTGCTCAAATCAAGGAACCTCGTGCTCATCAAAAGACTCGGCACATTGAACGGAGATTCAACTACATTAGGGATGAAGTTGAAAAGGGAAAAATATGTATTCGCAAAGTTCACCACGATCAAAACATTGCGGATCCATTCACGAAGCTCCTAGACAGGTCAAAGCATGAAAGTCATACTTGGGCCTTAGGACTTCGATATTCTAGTAATTGGACTTGATCAAATTTTGTATTTGGATATTGGAACTTATGTAATTTGACTTAATTATATGGTTATAATTTTCATTTGTTCTTCTATTTTAACATGTTTAAATCCGTGAATAAGTAAGTTATTCTAAAACGTCCGTAGTCGATCGTACTTGTGGAACAACTATGAATGTAAGACTATAATAAACTTGGATTGGTTGATATTCACTAAGTATGAATATAGAGCAAGACGTTGCTACCAAGGTTCATTGATATCTATGGGATATGGATATTGGACTGACCGCTCTCAATTATTTCTGCATGGAATCTTGTGATTAGTCATAAGAGATATTGAGTAAAGGCGAATATCATTGTATCCTCATACCTGAGATACATATTGGGTCTTGATATTCACCAAGTATTATACTTTAAGTTAGTTCTTTGCTATTCTGAAATATTGGCAGTACATAAGGCTGAGTTCGGGTATAATATAGGTGATTGTGAGAGACGTATCTAGTCAAGATGGAATTTGTTCCTCTTATTCGTTAAGAGTTAGATGTCTAAGGCCTGTTAAAGTTAAATCAACAGAGAATGACAATTCTATGTCTCTAGGATTAACATGACATCTGTAACAAAAGGATAAATGATTTATTCACCTAAATCATATTCAAGTAGGTACTTGAAAGGGATGATGTTATTGAATGGCACTTAGTCATATACATTAGGGGTAGCAAACCGTTGCTAGGCGTTATTTGCTACTTGCATCAATTCTCTATGAATCTTGTGCAAGTGGGAGATTGAAGGATTTGATCTGCCCAAGATACATACTAAATTGATGTGGCTAGTGTGATATGATCCAAGTCGGGTCATACCCAATAACAAGCAAAACAAACACCGATAAATATTTATTCGTTGATAAGATCAAACAAATAAATATAAGCACCAACATAGAAACTGGGTTTTCTAAAACATTGCTTTTGATAATGAACAACATTATATGGATAATTGTTCATGAGAAATTACTTGTTTCTATTATTTAAGTTGGTTAAATAATATTAAACAAAAGTGTATTAATTTTATAAGATAAAAGGGTTTTAATCTTATAAAATCAATAAAGTGCAAGGGTAATTTTGGATAAAAATTCAAAAATGAGAGGGACCCTCCAAGGTCCATTTTCGGCCGCCCTTGGGGCTTGCAAGCCTTGATGTACATCTGGTCCTTGCAATTTTTATTCATTACAACACTCTTCCAAGAATACACCTTCTCTCACACACACATAGCAAAAGAATTTCTCTCTAATCTCTCCATAGAATTCGGATTTTGGAGCAGAGAAATAGAAGCTTTTTCAGCTTATAACAAGTGTTGTTTGGCTGGAAAAATCGATCCTCAAGAGTGTCTTTGAGGTTGGTGTTGCAAGACCTAGCAAGTGGGTGTTTGGAGGAAGCTTGGGGTATCATCTCTTGAGGATTTCTACTTTGAAGTCTTGACATTCAACATCATCTCCTAACCTCCATTCCACGTTTCTAAAGGTAGTATATATGGTTGATATATGTATGTTGTGATAGTGTGTTATTCCATATATAAGATCCTTGTTTTGGGTTTTGCTTTTAACATATTATATGATACATTAACCCTTATTTGAACTGAAAATCCGCTGCGTTTTACATGTTATAGTTAATATGTCTTTGATTAACATCTACAAAACCAACACAACATACTAATGCAGATGATCAATTGAAAAACTGCTGATTAGTTAACTCATCTGCATTTGTCAATGCGGATGAACAAGCAAAGATGTGGATGGAAGACTTAGACTAGTTCTGATGTAATAGGTTAGGGATAGTTTAGTCAGTTTTGTAAAAGGCATCTTGTCTGCCTATAATAGAATAGATACCTCGTACATGAGGTACGGCTGATAGATAGATATTTTTGTTGGTATTCCTGCACTTTATAACTTCATATAACAATTCAAAAGCATTTATGAGTAATTTTCTTGCATTGAATGTTCTTTGATTGTTTGTTTCCGCCATTCAATCAGGACTTGATTACCATATTCGATTCACGTAGCAATGATCCTCTTACTCAAACCATTCCATGTAATACAATTTATTGTCTTTAATTATCTCTGATTATTATTATATTATTATTATTATTATATTAAATTAGTATGTTAGGACCTGGTATTTGACCGAAATACCTAGAGATTAACGTGTAAACCAGATCAAATAGTGCGAATCCTATTTGATTGGCGATCCAATCAGTGAGAACACACGAAGAATCAATCAAGAATTGAAACTAACGTTAGAAATCGATTGGAATCGATCTAATGTGTTCTGTGAACTTGGAGAACGAATTGGAAGGTTTCTGGACGGCTAGGGTACGTCTGGAATCGTAATTGATCGAGTGTCCTCTTTTTCACGAATTGAGTTGTATTTATAGGTTGGTATTATTCAATCGTGCGACTGAACCATTAGTCTGGTTCAGTCGTGCGATTGAACCATGCGGTTGATTCATTCGTACGACTGAGTGTTCAGTCGTGCGACTGAGCCAATCTTATGTTACAATCGTACGACTGATCCAGTCTCCTGGTTCAGTCGTGCGACTGAGTCAATCGTGTGAAGTTATTCATGCGTATGGTTCATTCGCATGAGCCATTCGCATGAGAACTTCATTAAGTTAAGTTTGAATGTATTAATTAATAACATTATATGTAATCATTCAAGCAATCACTAACCTAATTAACCAATTCATTGTCGACACATTAATGAAACATTAAACATTATAACTAACAAACTATCAATATCATTTCATTATCATACCAAACAAGATCTATTACATCCATATCATGATCTAGGGACATACATGTATCAACAAACTCCCCCTTGGACCTAGATCTCTCTAATGTCTTGTTTTCTTCATTACCTCCTCATATTTCTTGTACTTGTCCTCTTGTGTGACTCCCGCGTGAATATCAAACGCGAAGCAAAGTCTTATAACATTTTGGAACTGGAGGGCTTGTACAATGTCTTGTGTGTCATAGAACAGTGGCCACTTGTATAATGTATAGACATCATTAGCAGACAAGTTGGTAGCCACATTGGTCGAATACCCTGATGGTATCCATTTGGCCCTCTTTATCCAGGACTATGACCGCTTCTGCTGTTCTCCAATCGTAGTACCACCACTTAAAGTGTGGTGTGAAATCCTTTGTCATTTCCCGAAGTGGATTCTTGACATTGTGCGCGGAGGATTCCACTTCAACACAATCTTTGGTTTTCCAGTAATGGCATCCATCTCAGACCTTCTAATATACCTTGTAGGTTGTTGAGGTCTGAAGTTAATCCACCTGGTGTGGTACTCTTTCTTTAGGGCAGCCTCAAACCAGCCTGACATCTTTCTCGGTTAGCATACAACAGCTTCAATTTGGCCAGCTGGTTGAGCTCAAAACCTGGTAGAGTCTTTAGATCATGTGGAAATCTAAAGTACTCTATGCCCTTCTCCCTCTTAACGGCATAAACGTTAAGATCATCAAAATATGCCCATGCTATAATCCTGCCTGACACCGTAAGATGTTTCTTGACGCTGTAGAACTTGGTGTAGGCATCCCTCTTCGGTGCAGCACGTTGGGCTCTAACTTCTTTAAAACATTCAGCCCACTCAGCCTTTCGAATGTCTACGTCATCATTTGAGGCTTGGGTGTTCCTTCGGTCTTTCCTGTTTCCTGCTCCATCTTGTCTAGTACCTCAAACATATCACTGACTAGGGACTCACCCAGATTGGGGACCACATTACCCTCGTTGTCAGCGTACTGAGGGTACTCTTCTGCAGTAATATCTTCAACCTCAACTTCATCAACGTCATTTAGTTCTTCGTCACTGGTTGAATCAACTGTTGGAGCATCCTTGACAATTTCATCAGGATTGAGTCTGAACATCTCTGCCAGTTGCTCGTTAGATAGGTCATGAATTATTTCACCTTCTTCAGGGTATAACTCACTGACCTTCTGACCATCCCTTGCAGATCAAGAATCATTGTGAGTTGAGACTTGACCTGTTGAAGGGGAGCAATATCAAACTCATCTCTGTTGTACTTTGGATCTGTTTGATTTACACATTTCACACTCAAATCATTAGTATTTATCAAACAAATGCATTAACTTAATATAAACATTTAGTACATGGTTTTTCAATACAGAATACAAAAGTAAATAAATACATAAACATCTACTATTTACTTTTATCCTGAAACTCGGCTCTTCACGTGAAGGTGCAGAAGCAGAAGCTGACTGATCTTGTCTGTTCTTTGATCTTTCTCTTGCCCTGGAGCTGAGACAGATTCAGCTGCTTCTCCTCCGTCAGTGTCTTCATCTTCACACCATTCTTCGGTTTTCTCTTCATCAGTTTCACTCTCATTATCATCATCGTCTTCATCATCTTCATATCATCATCATTCTGTCCCCATCCCTTATCTTTAAAGGTTCCTCCTTTGATCCTTTCAATTTTAGCAAAATGGTCTTTTTAGCCTTTTCCAACTCCTCTATTTTCTTCTTCCTGAGGTGACGCTTTGAGCTTGGAGAATGGCTATCTCGTGCTCTGGCAGTCATCTGTCGGGCCTGCTCCTCAATTACTCGATCCTGCTCTGCAATTTTATGCGATTGTGCAGCAGTCAGGTCAGTAAGCTGGCGGATCTGAGTTGTCTTTTCCTCATCAGCCGCCCAATCAATCGCAACACCATTCTGTTAAACGCTGACAACTGTTCCTCTACCCCGATTGGAGGTAGAGGAGATCTATAGGTGTGTGAGGGATGGGCTGAGGGCATTGATTGGGGTGACGTGTGGTGGAGGTGGCGGTAGTGAAGATAGGTCTGTATAGTGGTGGAGGTGAGGGAGTAAAGATGTGGTGGTGGAGGGAAACGTGCTGTGGTGGAAGGTATGGTGGGGGTTGTGATAGATGTGGTGGATGTGGTGGATGTGTGTGTGGATGTTGTGGAGGTATGGGGGGCTGTGATAGATGTGGTGGATGTGGTGGAAGTGGTAGTGATAAGGTCACCCTACGCTTCTTCTTTTTCTGGCCATGGGTTTTGGCCATCTCTTCCTCCTGATCCAGTTGAGGAGGAAGCTCCCCCTACAATCCCGCCTGAGGACCCCGGAGCATAGGTTGGGTCAGTTTCTGTATCTCCGGAGCCTCTCGGTTGTTCACCACAACCCTTAACCCATGTTCTGTGGGAACAACTTTCCTTCCCACAGTTCGGGTAAGTGGCTCCTCATCCGATTCAGCCTCATCCTCGTTAAGAACAAAATCTTGATGAAATCCCGCTGACTCAGTTACTTCAGCAGATGTGACAGACACAGGAGGTACAGAATCAGACACAGTGCCTCTGAGTGGAATAGCATCATCCCCACTGTCATCCTCATCTGAGTCATGAGTGGGTAGGGCTATCTGTTCCACATCAGAGTCACTGTCCTCGTGACGCCACTCCTCTTTTCCGGCACACATAGTCCTCTCTGGCAAGATGACCAAACAACCTCCTGACCGGAGGCTTCACTTGCTTTCCCCGGTATACTTTCATCCTTCCCAGGGTGGTGTCATCCATTACCTCCAAGACTACCGAATCCTCCTGTTCTTTTGGCAGGGAAGGAAGCTTCTGATCTATTATCATTTGCATAAACCGTGGGTACATACAGCAGGCTTCCTTCCCTTTCCCCTCGATGTTCTCCACCAGATAGGTGAAGATCATCTTAGAGAAGCTGAACGGATGGTTCAGCACCAACGCAACGTATGCGTTTTGCATCTGATCCGACAGCTCATCAAACCCACCTTTTCTTGAAGCCATGCATTTGAGCAGCACGTGTGCAAGGTATTTAAACTGGGGACAGAGGTTACTCTTGTTGAGTACCCCTGAATTGATGTCCCCAGAGTATTTGGCTCTGAGAAAACATCCTCTGACAGTGAGGGGGTGTAACGGGTTGGGCAGTCACCGTCATCCCCCAATTGAAGTACAATCCTTAGATCTCCTCAGAAACGGTAATATCCTCGCCAAATATGGTACTTCTTATGCAGTGAGGTTCAGATGATCTATCAACTGTAGCGCCTTCCCAGAAGGCTTGTTGAATGGATCGATATGGGGTGCAAGGGGTAGAGATGGCATGCGCAATCCGTGATCTCATAGAACGTGATAATGCCAGAGAATTCTGCAGCATTTCTGGATGTTAAGTCCAGATGGGCACATATATTATGCTTTGTGCTCATAGTCCATCTACTCGCCATCTGTTACACAAAGATAGTAAACATTAGTACCATTTACTAAGAAAGTCATGAACTCATTAAGCTTGAAGAACATCTTTCTGTCATGCGATTGAAATTGTGCGACTGAGTTCAATGTGCGATTGAACCGTGCGAAAGGGGTTCAGTCGTACGATTGAATGGTACGAATGGGGTTCAGTCGTGCGATTGACCCCATACGTATCTCAGAGTGTGCGATTGGGCTCCTACGCATATACCTTCATGCGGTTACATCAGTCATGCGACTGAACTTCAACGCATGGTTCAGCCATGCGTATGGGCAGTTTGAGCCCTTCAGTCGTGCGACTGAAGTTCATCATGCTGTCCATTCGCATGAAGACCAACTGTTCGATTCACATTTTCTTTTCACCAATTTTTTGTTTTAAACCTCTATATCTAGTTCATTGGACTCGCCATCTCGTCACTAATGACCTATTAAACTTAATTTTAACATTTAGCTTAGTTTATGTAGGTTATTAGGGCATTTTTCAATCCGATCAATGTTTCATTCGAATAACCCAATTGGACTCAAATCTTCTGATTTCTATAAGGTTAACTGCAATGTACCTGTATTCTTGTCAATCGAAAGTCAGAAGATGAATAGCAATGTGAACAACTATCTCTAGAAATTTTGGCAGAGTAACGGGAAAGAAGCGATTTGGGTGCGATTGGGAGTGATGAGTGAGATGCGATCGACTGAGGCCCTTTAAATACTGACCCTAATTTCAATCGGCCGACTGGCCTCATTCGCTCAGTTCATTCGGGCGACTGAGGTTCAGTCGTGCGATTGGTCCAGTCGGTCGCTTTCAGTCGGCCGACTGAGTCTCAGTCGGTCGACTGACTCATTCGGTCTCCTTTATTTCATCTCAATTAACCGACTAAGTCTCAGTCGGTTGACTGACTCATTCGCACCCTGTCATTCGGTCGAAGGATCATTCTTAAACGCCATTCGGTTGAATGACAAATTTCATGTCCAGTCGTGCGAATGGGATCCATTCGCATGGTTGGTCCATATTCATGGTCCAATCGTGCGAATGGGATCCATTCGCATGGTTGGTCCATATTCATGGTCCAATCGTGCGAATGGGTCACACTTGGTAATTTTCTTTTCCTGCCATTTTAACATTTTAACCTTTTGAAATAGACATTTATAAGCTCTTACCAATTCATCACTTCAGATGTGACTTTTTAAACTTTGAAAAACCTGTGGCCATCTTCGGATTGATCATATCTGGACCCATTCAATTTTGGAATCATACAGGAACATCAAATCATTTGGACTTGTTATTAAAACTTTTTGATGCTTAAATTCTCGGTGTTCATCCAGAGTCGTTAGCAACTTAAGGAAATCATACTGAAACTTTATTTTCACATTGATTTGAACTCTTGAGAATGTAGCCACTAAGATTGTCAGTATGTTTGTCCACTTAAATCCATACACAGACTTTTGACGCAGACTGGTGACTGATTTAGGTTTAATTATTTCAGCTAACATTTGTGGATCCCACACTTATATGGTAATCAACATTCCTCAGAGGTTTTTGAGCGGTCTACGGGTATTATTACAAGAAGAGACTATTCTTAGAGCTTTCAAAGAGAAGCCTGTCCTCAGGTCAGTGCCATCGCACAGCAGAGAGGCGGCAAACAACAATGAATTCTAGAATATCTAGGTTATGCTTATCCTCAGGTCAGTGCCATCGCACAGCAGAGAGGCACACAACCTATCTCCTTGTTAGAGCAGCTTATTTTATTTTACACAATATGCACCAACACATAAGTCATTAGCTTTATTGCATTTGTCTTTCATTTTTTCTTGCTTTGCTCTAATTATGGTCATCCGCACACGTTTGTGGCATTTAATGCTCATTACCCCTTATTGGAATATATTTGATTGTGTTAACCAGTGATAAGATGGAAGCCCACAGTCAGTTGAACAACTTAGTTTGATCTTGAGATCACCAATCAGGTCTAATTGTCTATTGTGTTCAATCTACCAACATATCATTTGTGGTCTAGCAGCCTCTAAGTCTACTTTCTTTGTGTCACCTTAGGAGTTGCCAGTTTTCTATCATCTTCCCTTTTTATATTGCTTAGACTACACAGACTTATACTTTGAACTTTTGCATCTTTTCAAAACTTAAATTTTAAAGTCCCTCTTGATTTGTTCCTGTGTACTATCATGTTCCAAAGGTATTGAATCGGTATCACAGACACAATCTACCTTATTTCAGCTAGTTACCCCTTCTCCCTCATTTTTTTTTTATTTTTATTTTTTTTTATTATTTTAATGTTCTTGCTGACATATTCTCCCCCTAAAATACTAAAATCATTTCGGATTTAATTATTTTTGGATTTTAATAAACAGCAAAATAACATGAGTTTAAATATAACAGACAAAAAGAAAAAACAGATAACATAAAATAAAAAACTTTAACGAAACTACATCGGACTACACATTATTCTCATCAGGAATTACCTCACTTTTTTTTAACGCCGTTGACCTCTAGCAAATATTGAAAACGTGGTTTATCAAAGGCTTTAGTATAGAGGTCAGCACGTTGAAAATCAGTATTAATTTTAACCACATCAATTAAGTTCTTTTCAAAACAGTCTCTTATGAAGTGGTATTTAATACCGATGTGTTTGGTCTTAGGATGTTGAACCGGATTTTTAGTTACTGCAATTGCAGCAGAGTTATCAACAAAAATAGGAGTAGATGAGAATTTTAAACCGTAATCCCGCATTTGCTATTGAATCCAAATGATTTGTGAACAGCAACTTGCAGCAGCAACATATTCGGCTTCACAGGTTGACAATGCAACCGATGTCTGCTTCTTACACTGCCATGTAACTCTTCTTCCCAAAGAATTGACACCCCGCTGATGTAGACTTGTAGTTCATTTTGCAGCCTCCGTAGTCCGAGTCACTATACGCCGTGAGCTCAAAATCATCATCATGAGGATACCACAACCCCAGTGTGGGTGTACCCTTTAGATAGCGAAAAATCCTTTTGCCCCGATCAGATGATTGACCTTAGGTTTAGCCTGATATCTAGAACATAAACATGTAGCATACATGATATCAGGTCTTGAGGCAGTGAGATACATGAGGGATCCAATCATTCCTCGGTACATAGTGGCATCTACAAGATCTCCATTCTCATCAGGTGCTATATCATGATTCGTAGCAAGTGGAGTCCCAGCAGCAGAAGCATTCTCCATGTCAAAGCGACTGAGAATGTCTCCTACATACTTGGTCTGATGTAGAAAGATCCCATTAGGTGTTTGATCCACCTGTAACCCGAGAAAGAACTTCATCTCCCCCATAGCACTCATCTCAAACTCTTTCTTCATCACTGCTTCAAACTCTTTGCATAACTCTTCGTTCTTTGACCCGAAGATTATGTCATCAACATATATCTGTACAAGCAGTAGGTCGCCATCCTTTTCTTTAATAAACAGTGTACAGTCAATGACTCCCCTGCGAAAGCCGTGTTTCACAAGATGAGTCGAGAGTTTCTCATACCAAGCTCGAGGAGCTTGATGAAGCCCATATAAAGCTTTGTCGAGCTTGTAAACTCTATCCCGATGATAAGGGTCTTCAAATCCCTCGGGTTGACTTACATAGACTGTTTCCCTGATTTCCCCATGAAGGAATGCACTCTTCACATCTAATTGGTAGACTTTAATCTTCATGTACGATGCATAGGCAAGGAAGATACGAATAGCTTCCATCCTTGCCACGGGTGCAAACACCTCATTATAGTCAATCCCCTCGACTTGGCGAAAACCTTGAACCACCAGTCGAGCTTTGTTCCTGATAATGACTCCTTGGTCATCCTTCTTGCATTTTAGTACCCATTTGGTGCCAATGACTTTAGCACCTTTAGGTCTATCAACCAGAGTCCATACACCTAACTTCTTAAACTGCAGAAGTTCTTCTTGCATGGCACTCACCCACGCCTCATCATTTAGTGCTTCACTGACATATTTTGGCTCAACCTGCGAAACAAAACATCGATAAGCACCATCATGAATGTAACCTTTCTCCATAACTGAGGCGTAATCAGCTGAGTATAGCTGATTTCGGGTTTGTACTCCTGATCGGACATCCCAATAACATTGTCAAGGGGATGATAGACGTTTAGTCGTGATCCTGGAGTAGTCGGCACAGTCACCTCCGAACCAAGATTGTGAACATTTTGTTCTGCATCTGAGGAAGGTGGAGTTTGAGGTTCCGAAGTCGAAGGTGCATCACTTATGGATGCTTGTGGACTTTCAGGAACTGGAACCTGTTCCTCCTGACTGTTCTGGTCATCTGCTTCAGTTTCATCTTCAGAGGAGGAGTCACTGTCATCGACTACCCCTTCTGACTGAGTAGATGATTCTCCCTGTGTGCTAGATGGTGTATTTAGAATATCATACATCATCCTAGTAGCTAACTCATCATCCGAGGGAGAGAGAGGGATGTTGAAGGACTTGAAGAATCCATCATAATCGAAGAAGTATGCAGGTCCTTTGCCTGTAGGTGGTGTGGTATATCTCTGAACGTCGACATTACACCACACTTCTACAAGACCCGTTGAGTTATTGTAAACTCGCTTGTTCGGTATGTTGTATCCTAGAAAAATTCCTTCAACTGCCTTCTCGCTGAATTTTCCTTCTTGTGTCTTCTTCAGAAGTGTACACGGTGCGCCAAAAGGTTCAAGATACTCCAAATTCGGTTTGCGTCTTTGTAGTAGCTCATAACATGTCTTTCCGTGGCGCTTGACTATTAGGACTCGATTCAGTGTATAACACGCATTTGCCACTGCCTCATTCCAGAATTGGATAGGCAGTTTCGAGTCTGCCAGCATAGTCCGTGCTGTCTCTATCAAACTCCTGTTCTTTCTCTCAGCAACGCCATTCATCTGAGGTGTGTAAGCAGAAGTGAATTGATGCACAATTCCCTTTTCCTTGCAGTATGCCTCCATCCCTTGATTCTTGAATTCTGTCCCGTTGTCTGAGCGTATTTGTCTAACTTTTAGCTTGTAGAGGGATTCCAGTGTGGTTACTAATTCCTTGAATGTCTCCAAAGTTTCTGATTTGGATTTCAGAAACATTACCCAAGTGAACCTTGAGTAGTCATCAGTGACCACAAAACAGTACACGTCGCCTGCAATGCTCCTTGTACTAACTGGACCAAAGATCCATGTGAAGAAGCTCAAGAGGAAGTTCTATTGAATGAACTTTCTTTTCCTTATGAGACTTCTTTGTCTGTTTGCCTTTCTTGCAAGCTACACAAAAGTCAGGAAGTTGGAAGTTCTTGACATTTACTCCTCTCACTAAATCCTTCTGAATCAAATGATTCATCTTCCTTTGACTAATGTGTCCCATTCTCCGATGCCAGGAGATTGAATCCTTCTCAGTAGCTTTAGATAAAAAACACTGAACCTCATGATCCGTTGTAGCAGCTGTTGACAGATCCAAGACATAAAGGTCTTTATATCTTGAAGCAGTCATCAGAACTTGGTCCTCTGGGATCATATATTCTTTCTTCAGCACGTAACACTTCTGGTTATCGAAGATGACTTTAAATCCTTTATCACAGATTTGGGAAACAGAAAGTAAGTTGTTCTGAAGTTGTTGAACGTAGTTCACCTTATCAAACTTAACTTTCTGATTTCCCACTTCTCCCTGAGCTGTGATATAGCCTCCTTTGTTTCCTGCAAAGGAAACATGCCCTCCTTTTATTTGTTTGACGTTAGATAAAAGGGCTCTATTTCCTGTCATGTGCCTGGATGCTCCGCTGTCTATAATCCACGTGTTAGTCTCAGCACTGTATCGAACACCCTGCACATACAAAGTAAATGAATTAGTTTAGGTTAGGAACCCAAGCTTTGACTGTCTTGGGTTTCCCAGAGGCATCACACATCATAAACTCCACCCATTGACCCTTAGAGGGTGAGGGTAGCTCAGGTTCCTTCTTGTTATCAGTATCAGACACGTAGGTTGACTTTTCTTTCCATAAGCCAGATTTGTGCAATGCCTGTTTATGATAAACAGTCGTCTGGCTTGCAGTTGGACTTTAGGTTCACTAGCTCTTCTAGGTGGAGTTAAAGAGCTCCTCTTAGAAGACTTAGGTTTAGAGTCCTGAAATTCAATCTTCTTCCTAGGTGTCTGATAGAATTACAGTAGGAAGCAATGTGTCCATATTCTCCACAGTTGTAGCACGCCTGCTATCAACTTTATGATTAAACTTTCTTTGTGGAGAGTGCGTGACACTCTAGTAACATCAATCACTTTAGGTTTTGACTCTTGTATGTTTGATGTTTTCTCTGGTTTAACAAATTTACTGTTTTAACCTGTTTAACATGTTCCACTTTTTGGTTAACTGGTTTTTGACTTGAAGCATGTGAGAAAGTAACATTTGAAGTCCTTTTAGGTTCTGATTTGACTTTGTTAGAACCTGACTTTAAGTTAACCTTTTCAAATTCTTTTCCAGATTAACACAAGGCAATTTTCCCTTTGCCTTTGAAGTGGTCTCCTTTTGTTTGTTTCCAGTGTCAATAGATGAACATAGGGAATCTGGATCATTACAAGAGGAGTAGTCACTACATGATCCTTGATGGGATTACTACTTAAAGGTCTAGACTTAGTGTTCATCAAGGTCTCAGGTGGTGGTGGAACCACTTTGTAGCCTAGTCCCTCCCCGTTGTTCCTTTCTTTTACTAAGTGTTGGACTATGTGCGACGAACTAGTCCAACTATGCAGTTTCTGTTTTAGTGAATTACTTCTACTTCTAGAACTGCCTTTTGTTTCTTAGTGTCTTCTAGGGAGTTTAGATAGTACCTAATGTCATTTGCTTGGTTAAAAGCCACTACTTCGGTTTCCCTAAGTTGTTTAGTCAATAGGTCTATTTTTTCTTTATAACTATGCTCATTTTGTTTTAGTACTCTATTAGCCTCAGTGCACAGACGTAAATCTTTTACTAAGTTATCATTATGATCTAATAACCTAGCAAAATTTTCATCTATGCTATTCCTAAAAGTATCACAATCAGAACAAGCATGATTATTAAAAATTTGGTCAGTGGTACTTACCTGAGTTGGTTCAGAAGAGTTAGCCATCAGTGCAGCATCAGATGTTTCTGGTTCTGGTGATTCTGACTTTTCTGTCTCTGACGTGGAAACTTCCTCATTTGGCTTGTAACTGACCTCGGCTGCAGTTGTTTCTTCACTATGTGACATTGCTATCTCAACTGCTAGATCACCTTCACTCGCAGAATCATCATCAATATCCTCAACACTGGCAATGTTAGATTCTCCTGGTGAGACAAACCTAAAACTCCAATCCTGTCCTTCATCATCATGAGCAGTTAAGGCTTTTGGATCCTTGTTTGATGAAGTAGAACTAGAGGCTTGCTTGTCTTGGCGAGTAAAGGAGAGAACGGGTTCCCATTCCCCGTCTTCTTTGGCTTGACACATTCTCTTTTGAAGTGCCCCTTCTCACCACAGTTAAAGCAGGTCACTTTACTCTTGTCGAAGCCAAAGGTGGTATCCTTAGTAGCAACCAAGTTCTGTCCAGTCTTTTTCACAAACTTCTTCGCCCTCGGACAGCACTTGCTAAGGCCCACATTATATCCATTCTCTCAAGCTCCATCTCATCCACCTGCTCGTAGTCCTCATCTGCCAGATGGCAGTTTCCAATCTTCCCGGCAACAAGTCCATCATATGAATGAACCACTGCTGCTAAAAGATCCATATGCTCTCGAGCTACTTCCACGGTCACATTACCGAGGTTCTCGATCTTCAGTTTGGTAGCGCTTGCTTCTGATCCAATATAATGGGTACATGATGACCCAGACGTGTCTGATCCAGAAGGAGAAGCATGTGAAGGACCTGACGAGCTAGACACAAAAGCAGTCTGGAGTGGTGCTCCAGATGTCTTAGCTTGAGGCGTGGCGTTGTATAAAGCTGGATTTTGTGTGTACGAAGACTTCTGAGCTCTATACTTCATCCTTAGTGCTTCTTCTCGCAACTTAAGAATGAAGTCATTTATATCCAGCTTTACAAGTATTCCATTCTGTCTCAGGTTAGACACGAATGTAGCCCACTTATCAGGCAATCCGTCTGCGAAGTTGCTTACTTTCTCTTCCATGGTAGTAGCCACTCCATGTGTATGCAATTCGCTCATCAAGTGGTAGAATCTGTCTATGACTTCGTCTAAACTTTCATTACCAATTGATGAGAAGTTATCGAATTCCTTCTTTAACTCCTTTGCCTTGATTGCCTTCAATGATGATGCTTCCCATCATATCTCTTCTCTAGCTCATCCCACAGTTTCTTGGACTGCTTGTTCTCTGAATACTGGTGGAATATGTCTTTGGGGATAGACTGAGTGATCAATGCATAAACTCTTTTCTCTGCATTGTACTTACTTTCTGTGCTGTCTTCTCTGTGCGTCTGTCATCCCGCTAATGTTAGCTTAACTCCATCAGCTCCCACCGGTGTACTATAACCAATCTCAATGGCTTCCCACAGATTAGGATCTACTCCATTAAGGTAGATCTCAAAACGTTGTTTCCAGTGGGGAAACTCATCTAAAGTCAAAAGCTTTGGTGGTTTATTGTGATTCCCCACCTCACTCTCAAGCAACAGCAGGTTCTGTATCCTTGAGTCCTTCCCAGCAGTAAAGGCTGACATCTGATCTTCCATGACTAATAAACTTATAATCTAATCAAACAAACTTTCACTGATGCGACTGAAGGATGCGAATGAGCTAATCGTGCGTATAAACTCTGCGATTGGTTCAATCGTGCGGCTGAACTGGGCGATTGGTTCAGTCGTGCGAATGAATCTGGTGCGTATGAGCTATGCGAACGAACGGTTCAGTCGGCCGAATGAGGGTGCGACTATGTCCAATCGTGCGTATGAGCAATGCGAATGGAGTCCAGTCGTGCGAATGAGTCACTCGTGCGACTGAAGCTGCTGTTTTGCGAAAATTTCTAGGTTTGACGGTTTCAGCCGTAAAGATTCGAAATTTCACAAGTTCTAATCGCCTAAGTCCGTAGAAACCAAACTTCGATGAGCAGGGGACTTCCAAGATCACTTTTGATGCCAAAGATTGCGTTTTTAGTGCAAAAACACAAACTTTTATGCAATCTTGATTGAATCAACACGTAATCAAGAGCCAATAGCTCTGATACCACTTGTTAGGACCTGGTATTTGACCGAAATACCTAGATTAACGTGTAACCAGATCAAATAGTGCGGAATCCTATTTGATTGGCGATCCAATCAGTGAGAACACACGAAGAATCAATCAAGAATTGAAACTAACGTTAGAAATCGATTGGGAATCGATCTAATGTGTTCTATGAACTTGGAGAACGAATTGGAAGGTTTCTGGACGGCTAGGGTACGTCTGGAATCGTAATTGATCGAGAGTCCCTCTTTTTCACGAATTGAGTTGTATTTATAGGTTGGTATTATTCAATCGTGCGACTGAACCATTAGTTGGTTCAGTCGTGCGATTGAACCATGCGGTTGATTCATTCGTACGACTGAGTGTTCAGTCGTGCGACTGAGCCAATCTTATGTTACAATCGTACGACTGATCCAGTCTCCTGGTTCAGTCGTGCGACTGAGTCAATCGTGTGAAGTTATTCATGCGTATGGTTCATTCGCATGAGCCATTCGCATGAGAACTTCATTAAGTTAAGTTTGAATGTATTAATTAATAAACATTATATGTAACCATTCAAGCAATCACTAACCTAATTAACCAATTCCATGTCGACACATTAATGAAACATTAAATATTATAACTAACAAACTATCAATATCATTTCATTAATCATACCAAACAAGATCTATTACATCACATATCATGATCTAGGGACATACATGTATCAACAGTAAAATTCATTAGGTATTATTGTATTTAGTTATATTCGACAATTAACCTTCTAACAAATAAAATGAACATAAGCAATCCATAAGTTTTATATATGACAATAATGGCCCTTACAATAATTAACAAAGCTAACTTTCAACTAACGCAAAAATACCAGATGTTACAGTCTCCCCAACTTAAAAGAATTTTATCCCGAAATTAAGAATGAAACTATACGAACAAATGCGGGTACATCTTTTTCATATGCTCTTCTCGTTCCCAAGTGAACTTAGTTCCACGCTCGTTTTCCCAACGAACATTGATGATCGGTGTGGTAGTTGTTCAGGTCTTCTTCAAGGTTCGGTCCATAATTTCGACAGGCTTCTCGACGAAGTGCAATGACTCATCGATCTGGATGTCTTCCAGTGGAACATGCAGACTCTCTTTGGCCAAACACTTCCTCAAATTTGAGACATGGAACACATGATGAACTCCACTAAGGTTGGAAGGTAGTTCCAGTCTATAAGCCACTTTCCCAATCCTTTTCAGGATTTTGAAAGGTCATACAAACCTTGGAGCTAGTTTACCCTTCTTTCCAAAGCGAACACACCTTTCCACAGGGAAACCTTAAGAAGAACCATGCCACCAGCTTGGAACTCCAACGGCTTACGACGCTTATTGGCTTAACTCTTTTGTCGATTTCTTGCCATTTCAAGGTTCTTACGGATTATGGAGACCTTATCAGTCGTTTCTTGTATGAGTTCAGGACCAATGATGAAGTTTTCCCCAAGGTCAGTCCATCAGATCGGAGAACGACATTTACGACCGTTAATTGCTTTGAAAGGTGCCATCTTGATACTTGAGTGGTAACTATTGTTATATGATAATTTCCGCTAACGGTAAATGTGTATCCAGTCCCACCAATGTCAAGGACACATAGACATAGTAGGTCCTCGAGGGTTTGAATTGTTCATTCGGTTTGACCATTAGTTTGAGGATGGTAAGTCGTACTTAAATCCAAATGAGTACCTAAGAGTTCTTGCATAGACGACCAAAAGTGCGAAGTGAAACGGGCGTGTCGGTCAGATATGATGTGCAACGGCACGCCATGACGACTCACAATTTCATCAATGTAGATGTGAGCTAGTCTTGGAACTTTGTATGTGTCTCGTATTTTTATGAAATATGTCGTTTTGGTCAAACGGTCAACAATCACCCATATACTATCATGACCATGAGGAGTACGAGGTAACTTGGTTGTGAAATCCATGGATATATGTTCTCATTTCCACATAGGGATTTTAGGTTGTTCAAGTAAACCACTTGGTCACTGGTGCTCAGCTTTGACCCTTGCACATGTGAGACACTTGGAAACATAAGACACGATATCTTTCTTAATTCCAAGCCACCAATAATGACCTCGTAGGTCCATGTACTTTTTATTGGAGCCAGGATGAATGGAATATCGGGTTTGATGAGCTTCGTTCATAATGAAGTGTTGAAGGTTATCACGATTCGGGATCCAAAGTCGATTCAAGAATTACCACATGCCCTTCGGTTTTGTCTCCAGTAGTGACCGAACGTTAAACACCAAATCTTCATATTTCCCTTCGTCCGCTAACGCCGCTTGTTGAGCTTCACGAAACATGATAGTAGCCTCGTTAACATCCACATGAATCTCGGTATCAAATTCCCCTAACGTATCAAAAAATTGCCTTCGATCTCGGATTTCTTGCAGCGAGACAGTCTTGTTGTGGACCTTGCGACTCAGCGCGTCGACTACAACATTCGCCTTTCTAGGGTGATAGCGAATGTCACAGTTGTAGTCGATAATCAACTCAATCCAATGTTTTTGTCTCATGTTGAGATCCTGTTTGGTTCAATACGTGTTGGAGACTCTTATGATCGGTGTAGACTATGCATTGAGTACCATAAAGATAAGGTCACCATATCTTCAAAGCAAAAACAACAACACCAAGTTCAAGATTGTGGGTTGTGTAGTTCACTTCATGAACCTTCAATTGCCTTGACGCGTATGCTATGACTTTGCCTCGTTGCATGATAACACAACCAAGACCTTGATTAGAGGCATCACAGTATATGGTAAAGTTGTTGTTTCCATCGGGGAGTGTTAGAATAGAAGCATTACACAACTTGTGTTTCAATGTCTCGAAAGCCTCTTCTTGTTCAGGTCCACATTCGAAAAGTCGGCTATTTTGGGTTAGCACCGTTAATGGTCTAGCAATCTTCAAAAAGTTTGCTATGAACCCACGGTAATATCCTGCTAAGTCTAGAAAGGATCGGACCTCGGTTGGGGTTGTGGGAACACATCAATTTTTTCATGGCTTCTATTTTAGTAGGATCAACGAGAATCCTTGGCTATTCACCACATGCCCTAAGAATTGAACTTCTTCCGGACAGAACTTATACTTGGAGAACTTAGCGTATAGTTGCTCCTTCTTAAAAAGTTCAAGAACTTGTTGCAAGTGCGTCTCGTGATCAATTTTCATCTTGGAATAAATAAGAATATCATCAATGAACACGATCACAAACTTATCCAAATACGCTTTACATACTCGATTCATGAGATCCATGAACACGGCAGGTGCATTGGTCAAGCCAAAAGGCATAACCATGAACTCGTAATTTCCATATCGAGTACGAAAAGCGGTCTTTGGAATGTCGTCATTGTGAACACGTAGTTGATGATACCCAGAACGTAGATCGATCTTTGAGAATTGGGTTGCTCCTTGAAGTTGATCGAAGAGATCATCGATTCGAGGAAGAGGGTATTGGTTTTTGATGGTAAGCTTTTTGAGTTCCCGATAGTCGAAGCACATACGGAATGAACCATCTTTCTTCTTCACAAACAGCACAAGTGCACCCATGGTGAAGAACTAGGACGAATGAAACCCTTATCGGTCAACTCTTGCAGTTGACTAGCTAGTTCTTGCATTTCAGACGGTGCAAGGCGATAAGGTGATTTAGCCATAGGGTTTGCACTAGTAATTAAGTCAATCTTGAACTCAAATTCTCGCACGGGAGGTAATCTCTTAAGATCCTCGGGAAACACCTCGGGAAAATCTCGCACGACGGGAATATCTTTCAGTTCCTTACCCTTGGCTTTCGTATTAACTACATACGCCATGAAAGCTACGTAATTCTTACTTAATCACTTTTGGCCTTGATGCAGGACATAAGTTTGAGTCCTTGGGATGATTTCTCCCCAAATACTTTCGAAGTATCACCCGATGCTAAAGGAATTTGAATGCACTTTTCGAAGCATAAAATTTCCACGTGTTGCTTGACTAACCAATCCATGCCAATAATAACATCAAGGCTTCCCAGTTGCATAGGAATGAGGTCAATGAAGAACTCTTGTTCGTTAAGACTCAAGGTGCAATTGGAATTACGACGTCAACGGTGATCGATTTTCCATCGACGAATTCGACTGTAAAGGATCTTTCTAGATTAACACGCGGCTTAGAAAGTATAGGCTTGAATTCCAAGGACACGGGAATGAGGATAAAAAAGGATAGTAATTTAAAGAAAGATAAGCTAAGGGTTGTAAGGTACATGGAATGATTCCATTTGGTAATGCACTACCATTTGGAAATGTTGACACGTCAAGGTGAATTGACCCATTTGCCTTAGAAACTTTTTTATATTGACCGTAGTTGATCACTCATCCCAGAAATCCCCAGTTAAGCATAACTAGTCCTGTTGGATTTATGCGAAATGCTTGCCTTAACCCGAAGGCCTTTTGCCAGGAAATCTAGGATATAGGTATCTATGCGTCACATAATATTCCTTAGGTTCATGAAATCAAAACCTTGATGAGATTTATATAGATTAGACATAACATCTAAAAATCCAAGTTATAAACAATAAGTATAAGATCCCACATGTCATCGAGAACAAAATTAAGAAACTTTATGTTCGGGGAGAATCAAAGAGTCAAATTTAAGTTTAGGGAGACAGGTAACAATGTTTAAGCAATCCTATGCTAAGGGCATCAAATTGCACATAAGAAGGATAGCATTATGTAGCATGCAAACCATATACTTTTACAACAATAGAAATATAATTCTATAAGGTTCATGCATACGCTATAGTCTAGGTCACCATTTCTAATAACCTAAATCCATATAGTTATGGGCTCTGATACCAATTTATCACACCCCAACCTTGACGACGGAAACGTCGAGATGTGAGAGTTAAGATCGTTCACAGCCACATAATGCTATTATTAAATCCAAATATATAATATAAGTTCCAAATGTAACATTACAAGCATAAGTCTTAAATAAGTAAAACAAAAAGTATAAAAAGTAATATTTCAAGTTCAACCATTTATTTGACTAGGTCCAGTCCTAGGTGTGAAACAGCATCAAGATAACAATCAAACTTATGTATTTCCTGGAATATGCTAAAAATAAAAGGTCAACAATAATGTTGGTGAGACTTCCATAGTTTTCAATACATAAGTATATAAAAGATGGGAATTTATGTTATAAGTTAGAGAACAAAGTTACTAGCTATGTAAGACAGAATGCACATTCAAACCTTGATAGTTTTACAAGTCTCAATGTTTACAAGTTTATACGATTAGCTAAATGTACTTGGATCAACCAAGGAGGCTTATTAGGCCCATGGATCTAGGACGTCACCAGGCTAGCAATAGTTAATGATTGTACATATAATTATCAATACATGGTAATTACTAAGGTCAACTAACCACAACATACAACTAAATTGCCATAAGTTTACAAGAATCAAACGTTTTACAAGTGCAAAATATGAAAATGGGGGTATAGAAATACTCACTTGTGAAATAAATATAAAGTTGATGATTAATAAGAAAATAGTAAGCGTCGTTTCGACGTAGTCCTTCGCAATACTCCTAAAATTTATATTTACAAGGTTTTTAAGTTTAATAATAAATTTAATGGTTAAACGAGAACTAGGGTTTCTCTTTGGTATTTGGGGTTTTGTCAAATAATTATATTTTAGCAAATGAGAATCAATTATATTTCTTGAAAAAATATATATTTATATTTTATTCAAAGTTGTGGAAAGAAACAATTATGATAATTAAAAATTTATATATAAAGTTTAAATAAATTTTTATAACTAAAAATTTATTACTATATAAATAAAATTAATTGAAAAGGGATATTTGAACAATAATAATTTACTAATTATTATTTTCAATCCATTTTATTAAAAATTATTCAAACAAGCTTTGCTAAAATGTTTTATCAATAAAAATATTTTATTATAGAAAATCTTCGAAAGCTTTGAAAATATTTAGAATTTATAAAAATAATTTTATACATTTTAAAATTTTTTGGAATTAGTTTTAGGCTAAAAAGCCTTTAAAAATAAAACATGAGGGTGCCCGGGTTCGAACCCAGGACCTGATGTTTAAGAGGGCAGTGTCTTAACCGGTGAACCAAGGCCTCAGCCGCAGTATATCTTGGTTTCGAAAGTTTAAAAAAGTAAACATAAGAAACCCCCAAATTCTCTATGAAACCTAGTTTGAGTCGCACCAAAATTGAGGATCAAATCGATAATGTTAATCAAATTAATGTTAGGGTTTTTGTTCCCCAACTAAAACGAGTATTTGGATATGTGGAATTACCCGATTAAAGATGATTTGGAGATGAATCCTACGAAGAACAATTCGCAGCTATGTCGTGAATGATTCGGATAGAAAATGAGATTGATACACAAATACATTTTACATAAAGCTTCCAGTAGTCTCAATGATGAAAAGTCCTATGTCAATTTTGTTTTTGGATGTCCGGATGATTATGTTCGAATGGGGGGTTGGTTCGCGAGAAAGATGATGGTGGAATGAGAAGTATGAGCAAATTTCAGATAGAATTTTGTTTATCAAAAGTTTAGGGATAATTAAACGATCATTTTGGTTCGATTAATTAGATCATTAAGAGATTTTAATTGCCAAACGTTTGATGTTATGAGTAACCGGTTACTCGGCCCCACTCGACCGCAATAACATTGCTTTTAACTCAATTAAGGTTCATCATTGAGTTCGAATCACTTTCCCTCGAAGCAATTAGAACGGTTTTTGGTCATTAATTTGGGGTTTTATTGCGTTTTGAAACTTTGCGGAGTTCACCGGAAGTTGGCCGGAATGGTGGCCGGAAAAACGAGGTGAGGGGGAAAAAGATTTTGGGTTTTTAGTTAATTACACAATTAGTCCTTGCAGTTTTGTTTTTATTATTTCATGCCAGAAACTTCAACTTAAAGTTTTTAATTTGACACCAAGACCTCCTCAACCTATTTAAACTTTTAGTTTTACTTATTCGTATAACTTATTAATTGTTTACTCTTTATAAATTGTTAACTTTTATTATTTTTAACACAACAAACAAATGTTGTAATTACTTGTATAATTACAATTATTAGTCTTATTATTAGTCTTATTATTAGGATTATTATTATTATTATATTATTATTATTATTATATTATTATTATTAGTAACATTATCATTAGGTATTATTGTATTTAGTTATAATCGACTATTAACCTTCTAACAAATAAAATGAACTTAAGCAATCCATAAGTTTCATATATGACAATAATGACCCTTACAAGAATTAATAAAGCTAACTTTCAATTAACGCAAAAATACAAGATGTTACATGGATGAAGCTCACAAAACCCGATACTCCATTCATTCTGGTGCTACAAAGATGTACCAAGACATGAAGAAAGATTATTCGTGGCCAGGTATGAAGCATGATGTGGTAGAGTATGTGAGTAAATGCCTTACTTGTTCACAAGTGAAGACCGGGCACCAAAAGCCGTATGGGAAGAAACAACCTTTGGATATACCGGAGTGGAAGTGGGAGCACATTACCATGGATTATATTACAAAGCTGTCGTGTACTGCGCGAGGTTATGATGCCATATGGGTGATTGTTGATTGTCTAACGAAGAGTGCTCACTTCCTACGATTCACGAGACTTATTCATGGAGAGGTTGGCGGATCTATTCATTAAAGAGATTGTGACTCGACATGGTGTGCCGTTGTCCATGAGTCTGATCGTGACAACCGGTTGTGACATCCGGTAATTTCCGTTACCAAGCTCCGTTAGTTCCGTTAAGTCTTGCATACACGTGTCGTGAGCACACACTAGTTGTCGTTGAACGTTGGTGACCTAATAATAATGAATAATGTTAATTTGTTGTGAATCTAAGTGATTATGTGAATATTGGGTTATGTTTATGTGTTTACACATTTATAAACGGTTACTTAAAGAATTTATCGCGTAACGCGGAAACGTGTCTATTTATTCGTATGTCTTGTGTTTTTATAAAGATAAGATATATAATGAACTTTATAAGTTTATATTATATTATGAAGTTAAAAACACTTTACAAAGAGTTTAAAGCTTAGTTTTTACAAAATACCAAAACACAAGGGTTTAAAGGGTAAATATGTAAATAAAATATTAATAAAACAAAAAACCCAAACCCTAACCCCCCATCGGCCGCGACTTCATTCTTCTCCATCTCCCCTTCGAATCAGCCTAGAACAACATAATACCTGCGATTTTGGATCGATTTCAAGGCATACATCTCGTGGGAATCATCAATTGCAAGTTACACAAGTTTAAAGGTTAGTTTTTCGTTTTGTGAAGGGTTCATTAGGGCCGAACCCTAGATTCGAAATTAGTCCTGTGGGTCGAATTGTTGTTGTTTGATGATGTTAACATGTTAGTTAGATTGTATACATGTTAGTTAACGTCGATTATGCAAGAATTCTATGTTTTTAGTGGATTGATCATGAAATTGGTTTGAAGCAAACCCTAATTCGGGATTATTGTGATTATGCATGATGGATGATTGTTTGATGAATGTTTGATGATTATTGGGTTGTATGAATGTTAGAATACGTTGATTATGCAAGAAAGTTGGGATTTTGATGCATTGTTCATAGGTTACTAAGAATAGTAACTTTATTTTGCATGTAGTAGTGATCTAGTGATGGATTGATGTTATGGATGGGTTCATGATGATAATTAGATGCTAGATTGATGTTATGAATGCTAGAAATCTTTAATTTGATGATGTTGATCATAGCTTGCCAAAAGTAGAAACTTTTGTTTATGAAGATTGTTAGATTGAGATGTTTAGTGTTGTTGATCATGTCTAGATGTTAGTATGAGCTTGAATTGGTATATTATTGATGAATTCATGTATGCTTTGGATGTTTGATAGATTTTGGGATATTCTTTCCCAAAAGGGAAACTTTATTTGTGTAAACGTTGAAGTATGATGTTATGATCATGTTTGGGATGATAGGAACTTGCTATTATGTTCAAGGATGGATTCTAGTGTGATAGAACGTGTTAAATTAGTTGTATGGCATGTTTGGATAATCATGGGTGATAATTGGAATTGGTAATCATGTATGGTTTGGATGTTGTGTAGTAGTAGGACATCATGCTTGGGTCTGGTAATTGATTGTTGTGATGTTGTGAATGCAATGTATATGCTTAAAGAATTTGGTTGTGATCATTATACACGCGTGCGGATCTGAGGCCCCTACTTAGTAGGATTGGCAGGGTTTAGGATGTGAAGTCGTGAGTGGCTTCACATGGCATGTGATGAATGGTTGAACCTTGTATGACATGTTAGTTGTTTTGTAGCTAGTGGTTATGTTAATGTTCTAGATTCGCATGACTTGTATAGTACTTGATTGTATGATGATCTATGTGATACACCTGGTTGATATAGCATATGTATGATACTATTTGAATTAATCATGTATGTTGTATGTGCTCATTGGCTTTATTTGAATTATAACTCATAATGTCACCAACGGGTCAAACGGGTCAACTAGGTCAAACGTGTCTATTTGTCTGGAAGCTTGAGTCTTTGATTTTGGTATGATTAGGGTTTCACATGTCTTTTATTTACACGTACTTATGTACTCACATGATCTAGGTAACCTGTGAAGGTTGGCTATCCTCTCGTTTCTCAAAATAAACCCTAAGTACCTTTGCATACATCAGGTGAGTTCATGCCCCACTCTTTACTTAATCTCTTTTGGGGGAGATAGCATACTGGTATTTATACGAACGCTTTATTATTTAAGTTGTGTTATATATTAATATAGTGTGTTTACCATGAGAAAAGTCCTCACACTTTTGAATTGTTAATATTTAATAGCGGGGAAACTTGGGTAGTACTACTGGGTCTGACGAGCCCCACCTGTGTGACTCGAGGTCAACCGGGTGCAATTTGTCCTATTGAACATTGTCACGACATGGTAAGTCGTGACAGGAGGCAACAACTATCACAGTCAGCTTCAATTGCAAAATCACTATGTATTAATATTTACTGATAATAGACTAGCTATCTATTACCATACACTGCTTATATTTATCGCAACTGTTTACATGTTTATTGAACTCAAACTCTTGAACTCACCAACCTATGTGTTGACATTTTAGTATGCTTTTCTCAGGTCCTTAACTTGCTTGCCATAGGAGCACTGCACGGTTCACTTCATTTTAAGACATATGCTTCAAGACAATGTGACATTTTAACAATTATAGTTTACTCTTTGGTTTGGCACTTGTTTTGCCATAAGTTATACTTTATTGACTTGGGTTGTTTTCAAAAACGCTTCCGCATTATTTAACGTTGGTATTTTGGTTATTATGTTTAAATTATGGCATTTAGAGTCGTTCTGAGTAACTATTGACTGTGATCCTGGTTTGTTCACACGCCTCGCGGTAAAACTCCGCAAGTGGATTTTGAGGGTGTGACAGATTGGTATCAGAGCCATTGGTTATAGGGAACTAGGTTGCATACACACTAGACTATAACCGCACAGTTAGTTAGTTACCTGTTTCTGTTCATCGACTGTACACTCATTGGCATACAATCCACTATGCAGCATGGCATCGTCTTCAAGAGCTCCGGGTAAACGACCCGAATCACCTACACGATCTGAATCCCCACCTCCCCACCTGTACCTGATGATGGATTCGATTGGCCCAGACTGGCTTATCCCCGAGAGGAGATTGACTGGGATCAACCATTCGCGTTGATGAAGCGTGACCCTCCGCGTGACTGGCGTTCTTATCCTAGGTTTGTTGACCACATCATGTTAGGGAACGCGTACCTGTCCTAAAGCCAAGGACTAGGAACAATGCCAATCAACCCATGCTTTCACTCCCACGAACGGCGCAGTCCAACGAGCAACTGATTGCTGCACTAATGGCTGCACTGGATACTGAACAGCATCGTGTAAGACGACTCACGGGTGATGTCTGTACACTACAGCAAGAGGTGTACAACCTGAGACATCAATTGGACGAACTCAAGGAAGAACACGGAAGACGCTGAACGGTTGTCACCATATGCAAGATGGTGTTATGGCACTCCAAGGACGCGTGACTGCTCGTGAACAGCGGGACGCCATAGCCGATAATAGGATTGCCACTTAGAAGCTCAACTAGCAGCACTCCAGATTGCTATAGCTCCTGCTCCTGCCGCAGACTCTGAGGATGAGGAGGATCCCGAGGAGGGACCCGAGGAAGAGGAACCGAGGAGATGGAGGATGATAGTGACGGGTCAGACATTGTCGATTGACTTCTTTATATAGACTTACTAACGTAGGTTTCTTTTTGAAACCTATGTGGGAAGGGTTGTTTCCCCACACGACGAAAAACTTCAATTTTGACATTGCTAAATACATTGTGACTTATTGCAATTTATTTACTTTGGTTATTATTTTTGTTATGAATGTTGTGGTTGTGATGATACGTTATTTCTTTCATTTACTGTTTACTACGCTTCAATGAGTTAAATGTGTATGATGTTACTCATTATTGTATTGTGAATATAAAGTGAAAAAATGGACGCTCGTGGACGTGGACGTGGACGTGGTCGTGGACGCGGACGTGGACGTGGCACCGGAGAACAGGGTGGTGGTGCTATTAACATGACTCCTGCGGAATTGGCTGCTCTAATTAATGAGCATGTTCAGGCGGCAGTGGCTGCTGCCCACGCGGGTCAACCGGCAGGTAAACAATGACAGAAAAACAAATCTGATATCCTTTATAACTGTAGGGGATGTTTGATTAATGTGTGTTGTGTTAAAACAGGACCACCAGTGTGTACATACAAGTCCTTCATGGACTGCAAACCACACACCTACAGCGGTACAGAGGGTGCTGTAGGGCTTGTACGCTGGTTTGAGAAGACTGAGTCCGTTTTCTCCAAATGTAACTGTCCACCGGCGGATCAAGTAAAGTATGCCACCGGGACTTTGGAGGGTGCTGCCCTGTCTTGGTGGAACGCGCAAGTCCAGATGCTTGGACAAGCGATGGCAAATGGACTCCCCTGGAATGAGTTCAAGGATATGATGATCGAGGAGTACTGTCCTCGAAACGAGGTGCAAAAGTTGGAGATGGAATTCTGGCAGCTTAAGATGAAGGGTTCAGAAATTGAGGCTTATACGACCCGTACTCATGAGCTGGCCACATTGTGTCCAGGAATGGTTAATGAGACACATAAGAGAATCGAGCACTACATACGAGGATTGGTGCCTGAAATCCAAAGTATGGTAACAGCTTCTAACCCGACTACGATTCAGCAGGCCATCCAAATTGCCCATAGACTTACTGATCAGGCGGTAGAGCAAGGGCGGTTACCCAAACGGGGCGCTGTGGTGAGCGTGCCCGACAACAAAAGGAAGTGGGATGCTCCCAGCAACAGCAATAACAAATCATCATCATCATCGTCTGGCGGTCAACAACAATCCCAACAGCAGCAACAGCCAGTTCAGCAGCAGCAGCGGCGGTTCGATAATAACCGCAATTTCAACCAAACTGCCCAAATAACCAAGGACCCAGCGGTTACGGCGGCAGACATCCCAAATGCCCACGGTGTAACTACCACCATGTGGGACGGTGTGATAGCTTCAAGTGTCAACGTTGTGGAAAGATTGGACACGCTGCGAAGGATTGCCGTGGTGAACTAATGAAGAGGCCACAACAATCTCAAGAAACCCCAAGGGTTGTTTTGAGTGTGGGAAAGAAGGGCATTACAAACGAAACTGCCCACAACTAAGAAGGAACGGAAATGGCAACAACACAACACAAACACCAACAATCATGGGAACAACAACAACAATGGCAATAATAACAACAATGGTGGGGGCACTGGAAATGGCGGCAATAGAGATGGAGCCAAAGGGAGAGCCTTCGTCATTGGCTCAGGTGAGGCTCTAAATGATCCCACAACTGTTACTGGTAGATTCCCTGTTAATGGTTGTTTTGCTACGGTACTATTTGATACTGGAGCCGATAGGAGTTTTGTGTCCTTAAAATTCTGTAGTCTTTTAAGTGATATACCCTCTGCTTTAGAATCTAAGTACACTGTGGAATTAGCCGACGGTAAACAAATCCATGTAACGCATATCCTTAAAGACTGTAGGATAGAACTTGCTGGTCATACTTTCGCTATAGATCTCATGCCTGTTACGCTGGGGAGTTTTGATGTTGTGATAGGCATGGATTGGCTCTCTAGCAAGCAAGCGGAAGTCATATGTCACGAGAAGATTATACGGATCCCGGTTGGTGATCAAATTCTTACCGTCAAAGGTGATAGGAGTGGTGCTGTGATAGGCATCATCTCGTATATGAAAGCTCAAAAGTTGTTACGGAAGGGCCGCGTGGCTATCCTAGCACTTGTAACCGATAAGCAAAAGGAAGAAAAGAGAATGGAGGATATTCCCGTAGTACGCGACTTTCCGGAGGTGTTCCAGAAGATCTTCCTGGATTACCACCGCACCGCCAAGTGGAATTCCAGATTGAGTTGACTCCGGCGCAGCTCCGATTGCTAGAGCACCCTATCGATTAGCACCAAACGAACTACAGGAGTTGTCGTCACAACTTCAGGAGCTTCTGGATAAAGTTTTATTCGACCTAGTACATCACCTTGGGGAGCTCCTGTACTCTTGTTAAGAAGAAGGATGGTACATTCCGGATGTGCATCGATTATCGAGAGTTAAACAAAGTAACAGTCAAGAACCGATACCCTTTACCTCGTATCGACGACTTGTTCGATCAGCTTCAAGGATCAAGCTATTACTCGAAGATTGACTTGAGATCTGGTTATCATCAACTCAGAGTTCGAGAAGAAGACATTCCCAAGACTGCATTTCGTACTCGTTATGGTCATTATGAGTTCTTGGTCATGCCTTTTGGGTTGACTAATGCACCTGCTGTGTTCATGGACCTCATGAACCGCGTGTGCAAACCTTATCTTGATCAGTTTGTCATTGTGTTCATCGATGATATACTGATATACTCTAGGACCAAGGAGGAGCATGAAGAGCACTTACGAATGATCTTGGAACTGTTGAAAAATGAGCAACTGTATGCTAAATTCTCAAAGTGTGACTTTTGGATAAGAGAGGTACAATTCCTAGGTCACATTGTTAATGAGAAAGGAATACACGTTGATCTGCAAAATTGAGGCGATAAAGAATTGGACTACACCCAAAAACCAAGCGAGATAAGGCAATTTCTGGATTAGCAGGATATTACCGCCGATTCATAGAAGGATTTTCTAAGATCGCACAACCTCTCACAGCCTGACTCACAAAGGAACGACATACAAATGGACTGAGAGTCAAGAATCAGCTTTCCAATTATTAAAACAAAAACTCTGTACTGCCCCGATATTAGCATTACCAGAGGGAACAGATGACTTTGTGGTGTATTGCGATGCATCCATTCAAGGATTGGGTTGTGTCTTGATGCAACGAGACAAGGTGATAGCTTACGCCTCGAGACAACTAAAGGTTCATGAGAAGAACTATACTACCCATGACTTAGAATTGGGCGCAGTAGTTTTTTGGCCTTAAACATCTGGAGACATTATTTGTACGGTACCAGTGCACTATCTACACCGATCATAAGAGTCTTCAACATATCTTTGAGCAAAAAGAGTTGAATATGAGGCAGCGACGTGGGTGGAACTGCTAATGATTATGATTGCGCAATTAAGTATCATCCGGGAAAGGCGAACGTAGTTTCCGATGCTTTAAGCAGGAAGAAAACAGCTAAACCCCGACGGGTGCGAGCTTTACAGCTTACTATCAGTACCACTGCCCGAACAAGTTAAGGAGGCACAAATAGAGGCTTTAAAAGTGGAAAATATTGGTGCTGAATTTTTAAGGGGAATGGATAAGCAGCTAGTGATGAAAGAGGATGGAATTCGGTATTTCATGGATAGACTTTGGGTGCCTGTTCATGGAAATCTGAGAGATTTAGTTATGAGTGAGGCACACAAATCTAAGTATTCTATACATCCTGGATCCGACAAGATGTATCATGACCTAAAGGCTCACTATGGTGGCCTAACATGAAAGCGGATGTAGCTACGTACGTGAGCAAGTGTTTGACCTACTCGAAGGTGAAAGTGGAATATCAAAAACCATCCGGACTATTACACAACCCGAGATTCCAATGTGGAAATGGGAACAAATCTCCATGGATTTTATTACTAAGCTACCCGGACTAGTACTGGTTGTGACACGATGGTTATTGGGATCGATTGACAAAGTCTGCTCATTTCCTTGCAATAAAGGAAACCGACAAGATGGAGAAGTTAACTCGCCTGTACCTCAAGGAGATCGTTTCGAGACATGGGGTACCGATCTCAATTATCTCCGACCGTGACGCTCGTTTCACGTCACATTTCTGGCAATCATTGCAGAAATCCTTGGTACACGTTTGGATATGAGTACTGCATATCATCCACAGACGGATGGTCAGAGTGAGTGTACTATACAGACGTTGGAGGATATGCTACGTGCTTGTGTGATTGACTTCGGGAATAACTGGGAAATTCACCTGCCATTGGTGGAGTTTTCTTATAACAACAGTTATCACACTAGTATACAAGCAGCACCTTTCGAGGCGTTGTATGGGAGAAAATGTGATCACCGGTTTGCTGGGCAGAAATTGGTGATAGTCAGATAACAGGTCCCGAGTTAATTCATGAGACGACTGAGAAAATTATACAGATACGAAACCGTATGGCTGCACGCGAGACAGGCAAAAGAGTTATGCTGACAAGACGGAAACCTTTAGAGTTTCAGGTGGTGACAGGGTTTTATTGAAAGTCTCACCATGGAAAGGCGTAGTTCGGTTGGTAAACGAGGAAACTAAATCCCAGGTACGTTGGACCATTTGAGATAGTGGAAAGAATAGGTCCAGTAGCCTATCGATTAGCCCTACCTGATTCGCTGGCGGAATTCATGATGTATTTCACGTGTCAAACTTGAAGAAGTGCATAACTGATGAAACGACGGTCGTACCACTAGAAGAAATTCAGGTGGATGAACAATTGCGTTTTATTGAGTTGAGGTGTGAGGTGATGGATCGTGAGGTGAAAACACTTAAGCAAAGCAAGATACCTATTGTTAAAATCCGTTGGAATTCGCGACGTGGACCGGAATTCACATGGGAACGGGAAGATCAAATGAAGCTTAAGTACCCTCAACTATTCGAAGGACGATGCCAGCAAACGAAGGTATTGATTTAAATTTCGGGACGAAATTTCTTTCAACATGGGGATGATGTGACAACTCATCCAAAACTCACACGATTTCGATTTCTGTGTGCCAATGCAGTAGACCAGTGATGGAAACCAGGGATGGAACACTCTCACCATGTAACGCAATTTTCGGGACGAAAATTCTTTCAACATGGGGATAATGTGACATCCGGTAATTCCGTTACCAAGCTCCGTTAGTTCCGTTAAGTCTTGCATACACGTGTCGTGAGCACACACTAGTTGTCGTTGAACGTTGGTGACCTAATAATAATGAATAATGTTAATTCGTTGTGAATCTAAGTGATTATGTGAATATTGGGTTATGTTTATGTGTTTACACATTTATAAACGGTTACTTAAAGAATTATGGCGTAATGCGGAAACGTGTCTATTTATTCGTATGTCTTGTGTTTTTATAAAGATAAGATATAATGAACTTATAAGTTTATATCTTTATATTATGAAGTTAAAAACACTTTACAAAGAGTTTAAAGCTTAGTTTTTACAAAATACCAAAACCAAGGGTTTAAAGGGTAAATATGTAAATTAATATTAAAAAACAAAAACCCAAACCCTAACCCCCCCATCGGCCGCGACTTCATTCTCTCCATCTCCCCACTTCGAATTCAGCCTAGAACAACATAATACCTGCGATTTTGGATCGATTTCAAGGCATACATCTCGTGGGAATCATCAATTGCAAGTTAACACAAGTTTAAAGGTTAGTTTTTTCGAGTTTTTGTGAAGGGTTCATTAGGGCCGAACCCTAGATTCGAAATTAGTCCTTGTTGGGTCGAATTGGTTGTGTTTGATGATGTTAACATGTTAGTTAGATTGTATACATGTTAGTTAACGTCGATTATGCAAGAATTCTATGTTTTTAGTGGATTGATCATGAAATTGGTTTTGAAGCAAACCTAATTCGGGATTATTGTGATTATGCATGATGGATGATTGTTTTTGATATGCTTGATGATTATTGGGTTGTATGAATGTTAGAATACGTTGATTATGCAAGAAAGTGGGATTTTGATGCATTGTTCATAGGTTACTAAGAATAGTAACTTTATTTTGCATGTAGTAGTGATCTAGTGATGGATTGATGTTATGGATGGGTTCATGATGATAATTAGATGCTAGATTGATGTTATGAATGCTAGAAATCTTAATTTGATGATGTTGATCATAGCTTGCCAAAAGTAGAAACTTTTGTTTATGAAGATTGTTAGATTGAGATGTTTAAGTGTTGTTGATCATGTCTATGTTAGTATGAGCTTGATTGGTATATTATTGATGAATTCATGTATGCTTTGGATGTTTGATAGATTTTGGATATTCTTTCCCAAAAGGGAAACTTTATTGGTGTAAATGTTGAAGTATGATGTTATGATCATGTTTGGAATGTTAGGAACTTGCTATTATGTTCAAGGATGGATTCTAGTGTGATAGAACGTGTTAAATTAGTTGTGTGGCATGTTTGGATAATGATGGGTGATAATTGGAATTGGTAATCATGTATGGTTTGGATGTTGTGTAGTAGTAGGACATCATGCTTGGGTCTGGTAATTGATGTTGTGATGTTGTGAATGCAATGTATATGCTTAAAGAATTTGGTTGTGATCATTATACACGCGTGCGGATCTGAGGCCCCTACTTAGTAGGATTGGCAGGGTTTAGGATCTGAAGTCGTGAGTGGCTTCACATGGCATGTGATGAATGGTTGAACCTTGTATGACATGTTAGTTGTTTTGTAGCTAGTGGTTATGTTAATGTTCTAGATTCGCATGACTGTATAGTACTTGATTGTAAGATGATCTATGTGATGCACCTGGTTGATATAGCATACGTATGATACTATTTGAATGTTAATCATGTATGTTGTATGTGCTCATTGGCTTTATTTGAATTATAACTCATAATGTCACCAACGGGTCAAACGGGTCAACTAGGTCAAACGTGTCTATTTGTCTGGAAGCTTGAGTCTTTGATTTTGGTATGATTAGGGTTTCACATGTCTTTTATTTACACGTACTTATGTACTCACATGATCTAGGTAACCTGTGAAGGTTGGCTATCCTCTCGTTTCTCAAAATAAACCCTAAGTACCTTTGCATACATCAGGTGAGTTCATGCCCCACACTTTATTTAATCTCTTTTGGGGGAGATAGCATATTGGTATTTATACGAACGCTTTTATTATTTAAGTTGTGTAAATATTAATATAGTGCTGTTTACTATGAGAAAAGTTCTCACACTTTTGAATTGTTAATATTAATAGCGGGGAAACTTGGGTAGTACTACTGGGTCTGACGTCCCCACCTGTGTGACTCGAGGTCAACCGGGTGCAATTTGTCCTATGGACATTGTCACGACATGGTAAGTCGTGACAGGAGGCAACAACTATCACAGTCAGCTTCAATTGCAAAATCACTATGTATTAATATTTACTGATAATAGACTAGCTATCTATTACCATGCACTGCTTATATTTATCGCAACTGTTTACATGTTTATTGAACTTAAACTCTTGAACTCACCAACCTATGTGTTGACATTTTAGTATGCTTTTCTCAGTTCTTACTTGCTTGCCATAGGAGCACTGCACGGGTCACTTCATTTTAAGACATTATGCTTCAAGTATTTGCTCAATTTCTCAGGTCCTTAACTTGTATAAGCCTTAATTTCTGAACCCTTCATCTTGAGCTGCCAGAATTCCATCTCCAACTTTGCACCTCATTTCGAGGACAGTACTCCTCGATCATCATATCCTTGAACTCATTCTAGGGGAGTCCATTTGCCATCGCTTGTCCAAGCATCTGGACTTGCGCGTTCCACCAAGACAGGGCAGCACCCTCCAAAGTCCCGGTGGCATACTTTACTTGATCCGCCGGTGGACAGTTACATTTGGAGAAAAGGACTCAGTCTTCTCAAACCAGCGTACAAGCCCTACAGCACCCTCTGTACCGCTGTAGGTGTGTGGTTTGCAGTCCATGAAGGACTTGTATGTACACACTGGTGGTCCTGTTTTAACACAACACACATTAATCAACATCCCCTAAGTTATAAAGGATATCAGATTTGTTTTTCTGTCATTGTTACCTGTTGGCTGACCCGCGTGGGCAGCAGCCACTACCGCCTGAACATGCTCATTATTAGAGCAGCCAATTCCGCAGGAGTCATGTTAATAGCACCACCACCCTGTTCCCCGGTGCCACGTCCACGTCCGCGTCCACGACCACGTCCACGTCCACGTCCACGAGCGTCCATTCTTTTCACTTTAATTCACAATACAATAATGAGTAACATCATACACATTTAACTCATTGAAGCGTAGTAAACAGTAAGTGAAAGAAATAACGTATCATCACAACCACAACATTCATAACAAAAATAATAACCAAAGTAAATAAATTGCAATAAGTCACAATGTATTTAGCAATGTCAAAATTGAAGTTTTGTCGTTCGTGTGGGGAAACAACCCTTCCCACATAGGTTTCAAAAAGAAAACACTACGTAGTCTAAGTCATATAAAGAAGTCAATCGACAATGTCTGACCCATCACTATCATCCTCCATCTCCTCCGGTTCCTCTTCCTCGGGTCCCTCCTCGGGATTCCTCATCCTCAGAGTCTGCGACAGGAGCAGGAGCTATAGCAATCTGGAGTGCTGCGAGTTGAGCTTCTAATATGGAAACCTATTATCGGATGGCGTCCGCTGTTCACGAGCAGTAACGCGTCCTTGGAGTGCCATAACACATCTTGCATATGGTGACAACCGTTCAGCGTCTTCCCGTGTTCTCCTTGAGTTCGTCCAATTGATGTCTCAGGTTGTACACCTCTTGCTGTAGTGTACAGACATCACCGTGAGTCGTCTTGCGCGATGCTGTTCAGTATCCAATGCAGCCATTAGTGCAGCAATCAGTTGCTCGTTAGACTGCGTCGTTCGTGGGAGTGAAAGCATAGGTTGATTGACATTGTTCCTAGTCCTGGCTTTAGAACAGGTACGCGTTCCCTAAACATGATGTGGTCAACAACCTAGGATAAGAACGCCAGTCACGCGGAGGGTCACGCTTCATCAACGCGAATGGTTGATCCCAGTCAATCTCCTCTCGGGGATAAGCCAGTCTGGGCCAATCGAATCCATCATCAGGTACAGGTGCAGGAGGTGGGGATTCAGATCGTGTAGGTGATTCGGGTCGTTTACCCGGAGCTCTTGAAGACGATGCCATGCTGCAGAGAGGTGACGTGTATGCCAATGAGTATACAGTAGATGAGAGTAAGGCACAGGTAACTAATTAACTGTGTGCGGTTATAGTCTAGTGTGTGTATGCAACCTAGTTCCCTATAACCAATGGCTCTGATACCAATCTGTCACACCCTCAAAATCCACTTGCGGAGTTTTACCGCGAGGCGTGTGAACAAACCAGGATCACAGTCAATAGTTACTCAGAACGACTCTATATGCCATAACATAATAAAATCAACCAAAACACAACTTTAAGCAATGCGGAAGCGTTTTGAAAACAACCCAAGACAATAAAGTATAACTTATGGCAAAACAAGTGCCAAACCAGAAAGTAAACTACAATTGTAAATATCAACTTGTCTTGAAGCAAAGTGTCTAAAATGCAGTGCTCCTATGGCAAGCAAGTTAAGGACCTGAGAAAAGCATACTAAAATGTCAACACATAGGTTGGTGAGTTCAAGAGTTTGAGTTCAATAAACATGTAAACAGTTGCGATATATATAAGCAGTGTATGGTAATAGATAGCTAGTCTATTATCAATAAATATTAATACATAGTGATTTTGCAATTGAAGCTGATTGTGATAGTTGTTGCCTCCTGTCACGACTTACCATGTCGTGACAATGTTCATTAGGACAAATTGCACCCGGTTGACCTCGAGTCACACAGGTGGGGCTCGTCAGACCCAGTAGTACTACCCAAGTTTCCCCGCTATTAATATTAACAATTCAAAAGTGTGAGGACTTTTCTCATGGTAAACAGCACTAAATTAATATTATACACAACTTAAATAATAAAAGCGTTCGTATAAATACCAGTATGCTATCTCCCCCAAAAGAGATTAAATAAAGTGTGGGGCATGAACTCACCTGATGTATGCAAAGGTACTTAGGGTTTATTTGAGAAACGAGAGGATAGCCAACCTTCACAGGTTACCTAGATCATGTGAGTACATAAGTACGTGTAAATAAAAGCCATGTGAAACCCTAATCATACCAAAATCAAATACTCAAGCTTCCAGACAAATAGACACGTTTGACCTAGTTGACCCGTTTGACCCGTTGATGACATTATGAGTATAATCGACTAAAGCCAATGAGCACATACAACACACATGATTAACATTCAAATAGTATCATACATATGTTATATCAACCAGGTGTATCACATAGATCATCATACAATTAGTACTATACAAGTCATGCGAATCTAGAACATTAACATACACTAACTATCATACATTAACATGTCACACAAGGTTCAACCATTCATCACATGCCATGTGAAGCCACTCACGACTTCACATCCTAAACCCTGCCAATCCTACTAAGTAGGGGCCTCAGATCCGCACGCGTGTATAATGATCACCAACAAAATCTTTAAGCATATGCATTTCATCACAACATCACAAACAATCAATTATCAGCCAAGCATGATGTCCTACTACTAACAACATCCAAACCATACATGATTACCAATTCCAATCATCACCCATGATTATCCAAACATGCCATACACAACTAATTTAACACGTTCTATCACACTAGAATCCATCTTGAACATAATAGCAAGTTCTAACATCTCAAACATGATCACAACATCATACTTCAACGTTTACACAAATAAAGTTTCCCTTTTGGGAAAGAATATCCAAAATCTATCAAACATCCAAGGTATGCATGAATTCATCAACAATATACCAATTCAAGCTCATACTAATATCTAAACATGATCAACAACACTTAAACACCTCATCTAACAATCTTCATAACAAAAGTTTCTACTTTTGGCAAGCTATGATCAACATCATCAAATTAAAGATTTCTAGCATTCATAACAACAATCTAGCATCTAATTATCATCATGAACTCATCCATAACATCATTCCATCACTAGATCACTACTACATGCAAAATAAAGTTACTATTCTTAGTAACTATGAACAATGCATCAAAATCCCAACTTCTTGCATAATCAACGTATTCTAACATTCATACACCCAATAATCATCAAGCATTCATCAAACAATCATCCATCATGCATAATCACAATAATCCGAATTAGGGTTTGCTTCAAAACCATTTCATGATCTATCCACTAAAAACATAGAATTCTTGCATAATCGACGTTAACTAACATGTATACAATCTAACTAACATGTTAACATCATCAAACAACAACCAATTCGACCCAACAAAGACCAATTTACGAATTAGGGTTCGGCCATAATGAACCCTTCACAAAAACTCGCAAAACTAACCTTTAAACTTGTAATGCTTGAAAATGATGATTCCTACGTGTGCCTTGTAATCGAATCAAATTGATGTTTTGATGCTTGTTCTTGGCTGATTTCGCAAAGGTGAAGGTGCTTAGAGGTTGTTTGCGGCCGAAGGGGGGTTTGGCTAGGGTTTGGGTTTGTTTTAATTAATTTAATTTACATATTTACCCTTTAAACCCTTGTGTTTTGGTATTTAATAAAAACCAAGCTTTAAACTCTTTGTAAAGTGTTTTTAACCTCATAATATAAAGATATAAACTTATAAAATTCATTATATCTTATCTTTATAAAAACACAAGACATACGAATAAATAGGCACGTTTCCGCGTTACGCGATAAATTCTTTAATTAATCGTTTATAAATGTGTAAAAACATAAACATAAACCAATACTCACATAATCACTTAGATTCACATCAAATTAACATTATTCATTATTATTAGGTCACCAACGTTCAACGACAACTAGTGTGTGCTCACGACACGTGTATACAAGACTTAACGGAACTAACGGAGTTTGGTAACGGAAATTTACCGGATGTCACATTATCCCCATGTTGAAAGAATTTTCGTCCCGAAAATTGCGTTACATGGTGAGAGTGTTCCATCATGGTTTCCATCACTGGTCTACTGCATTGGCACACAGAAATCGAAATCGTGTGAGTTTTGGATGAGTTGTCACATCATCCCCATGTTGAAAGAAATTTCATCCCGAAATTTAAATCAATACCTTCGTCTGCTGGCATCGTTCCTTCGAATAATTGAGGGTACTTAAGCTTCATTTGATCTTCCCGTTCCCATGTGAATTCCGGTCCACGTCGCGAATTCCAACGGATTTTAACAATAGGTATCTTGCTTTGCTTAAGTGTTTTCACCTCACGGTCCATCACCTCCACCGGTTCCTCAATAAAACGCAATTGTTCATCCACCTGAATTTCTTCTAGTGGTACAACCGTCGTTTCATCAGTTATGCACTTCTTCAAGTTTGACACGTGAAATACATCATGAATTCCGCTCAGCGAATCAGGTAGGGCTAATCGATAGGCTACTGGACCTATTCTTTCCACTATCTCAAATGGTCCAACGTACCTCGGATTTAGTTTCCCTCGTTTACCAAACCGAACTACGCCTTTCCATGGTGAGACTTTCAACAAAACTTGTCACCAACCTGAAACTCTAAAGGTTCCGTCTCTTGTCAGCATAACTTTTTTGCCTGCTGTCCCACGCTGCAGCCATACGGTTCCGTATCTGCACAATCTCTCAGTCGTCTCATGAATTAACTCGGACCTGTTATCTGACTATCACCAATTTCTGCCCAGCAAACCGGTGATCGACATTTTCTCCCGTACAACGCCTCGAAAGGTGCTGCCTGTATACTAGTGTGATAACTGTTGTTATAAGAAAACTCCACCAATGGCAGGTGAACTTCCCAGTTATTCCCGAAGTCAATCACACAAGCACGTAGCATATCCTCCAACGTCTGTATAGTACGTCACTCTGACCATCCGTCTGTGGATGATATGCAGTACTCATATCCAAACGTGTACCCAAAGATTTCTGCAATGATTGCCAGAAATGTGACGTGAAACGAGCGTCACGGTCGGAGATAATTGAGATCGGTACCCCGTGTCTCGAAACGATCTCCTTGAGGTACAGGCGAGTTAACTTCTCCATCTTGTCGGTTTCCTTTATTGCAAGGAAATGAGCAGACTTTGTCAATCGATCCACAATAACCCATATCGTGTCACAACCAGTACTAGTCCGGGGTAGTTAGTAATAAAGTCCATGGAGATTTGTTCCATTTCCACATTGGAATCTCGGGTTGTTGTAATAGTCTGGATGGTTTTTGATATTCCACTTTCACCTTCGAGCAGGTCAAACACTTGCTCACGTACGTAGCTACATCTGCTTTCATGTTAGGCCACCAATAGTGAGCCTTTAGGTCATGGTACATCTTGTCGGATCCAGGATGTATAGAATACTTAGATTTGTGTGCCTCGCTCATAACTAAATCTCTCAGATTTCCATGAACAGGCACCCAAAGTCTATCCATGAAATACCGAATTCCATCATCCTTCATCACTAGCTGCAATCCATTCCCCGTAACAATTCAGAACCAATATTTTCCACTTTTAAAGCTTCTATTTGTGCCTCCTTAACTTGTTCGGGCAGTTGGGTACTGATAGTAAGCTGTAAAGCTCGCACCCGTCGGGGTTTAGCTGTTTCCTTCCTGCTTAAAGCATCGGCAACTACGTTCGCCTTTCCCGGATGATACTTAATTGCGCAATCATAATCATTTAGTAGTTCCACCCAACGTCGCTGCCTCATATTCAACTCTTTTTGCTCAAAGATATGTTGAAGACTCTTGTGATCGGTGTAGATAGTGCACTTGGTACCGTACAAATAATGTCTCCAAATCTTTAAGGCAAAAACTACTGCGCCAATTCTAAGTCATGGGTAGTATAGTTCTTCTCGTGAACCTTTAGTTGTCTCGAGGCGTAAGCTATCACCTTGTCTCGTTGCATCAAGACACAACCCAATCCTTGAATGGATGCATCACAATACACCACAAAGTCATCTGTTCCCTCTGGTAATGCTAATATCGGGGCAGTACAGAGTTTTTGTTTTAATGATTGGAAAGCTGATTCTTGACTCTCAGCCCATTTGTATGTCGTTCCTTTGTGAGTCAAGGCTGTGAGAGGTTGTGCGATCTTAGAAAATCCCTCTATGAATCGGCGGTAATATCCTGCAAATCCAAGAAATTGTCTTATCTCGCTTGGCGTTTTGGGTGTAGTCCAATTCTTTATCGCCTCAATTTTGCAGGATCAACGTGTATTCTTTCTCATTAACAATGTGACCTAGGAATTGTACCTCTCTTATCCAAAAATCACACTTTGAGAGTTTAGCATACAGCTGCTCATTTTTTAACAGTTCCAAGATATTCGTAAGTGCTCTTCATGCTCCTCCTTGGTCCTAGAGTATATCAGTATATCGTCGATGAACACAATGACAAACTGATCTAGATAAGGTTTGCACACGCGGTTCATGAGGTCCATGAACACAGCAGGTGCATTAGTCAACCAAAAGGCATGACAAGAACTCATAATGACCATAACGAGTACGAAATGCAGTCTTGGGAATGTCTTCTTCTCGAACTCTGAGTTGATGATAACCAGATCTCAAGTCAATCTTCGAGTAATAGCTTGATCCTTGAAGCTGATCGAACAAGTCGTCGATACGAGGTAAAGGGTATCGGTTCTTGACTGTTACTTTGTTTAACTCTCGATAATCGATGCACATCCGAAATGTACCATCCTTCTTCTTAACAAAGAGTACAGGAGCTCCCCAAGGTGATGTACTAGGTCGAATAAAAACCTTATCCAGAAGCTCCTGAAGTTGTGACGACAACTCCTGTAGTTCGTTGGGTGCTAATCGATAAGGTGCCCTAGCAATCGGAGCTGCGCCGGGAGTCAACTCAATCTGGAATTCCACTTGACGGTGCGGTGGTAAACCCAGGAAGATCTTCTGGGAACACCTCCGGAAAGTCGCGTACTACGGGAATATCCTCCATTCTCTTTTCCCCTTTGCTTATCGGTTACAAGTGCTAGGATAGCCACGCGGCCCTTCCGTAACAACTTTTGAGCTTTCATATACGAGATGATGCCTATCACAGCACCACTCCTATCACCTTTGACGGTAAGAATGTGATCGTCAACCGGGATCCGTATAATCTCTCGTGACATATGACTTCCGCTTGCTTGCTAGAGAGCCAATCCATGCCTATCACAACATCAAAACCCCCAGCGTAACAGGCATGTGATCTATAGCGAAAGTATGACCAGCAAGTTCTATCCTACAGTCCTTAAGGATATGCGTTACATGGATTTGTTTACCGTCGGCTAATTCCACGTGTACTTAGATTCTAAAGCAGAGGGTATATCACTTAAAAGACTACAGATTTTAAGGACACAAAACTCCTATCGGCTCCAGTATCAAATAGTACCGTAGCAAAACAACCATTAACAGGGAATCTACCAGTAACAGTTGTGGGATCATTTAGAGCCTCACCTGAGCCAATGACGAAGGCTCTCCCTTTGGCTCCATCTTTATGCCGCCATTTCCATTGCCATTTCCACCATTGTTATTATTATTACCATTGTTGTTGTTCCCATGATTGTTGGTGTTGTTGTTGTTGTTGTTGCCATTTCCGTTCCTTCTTAGTTGTGGGCAGTTTCGTTTGTAATGCCCTTCTTTCCCACACTCAAAACAACCCTTGAGGGTTTCTTGAGATTGTTGTGGCCTCTTCATTAGTTCACCACGGCAATCCTTCGCAGCGTGTCCAATCTTTCCACAACGTGACACTTGAAGTTATCACACCGTCCCACGTGATGGTAGTTACACCGTGGGCATTTGGGATGTCTTCCGCCGTAACCGCTGGGTCCTTGGTTATTGGGGCAGTTTGGTTGAAATTGCGGTTATTATCGAACCGCCGCTGCTACTGCTGACTGGTTGTTGCTGCTGTGGGATTGTTGTTGACCGCCAGACGATGATGATGATGATGATTTGTTGTTGCTGTTGCTGGGAGCATCCCTTCCTTTTGTTGTCGGGCACGCTCACCACAGCGCCGTTTGGGTAGACGCCCTTGCTCTACCGCTGATCAGTAAGTTTATGGGCAATTTGGATGGCCTGCTGAATCGTAGTCGGGTTAGAAGCCGTTACCATACTTTGGATTTCAGGCACCAATCCTCGTATGTAGTGCTCGATTCTCTTATGTGCCTCATTAACCATTCCTGGACACAATGTGGCCAGCTCATGAGTACGGGTTGTATAAGCCTCAATTCTGAACCCTTCATCTTGAGCTGCCAGAATTCCATCTCCAACTTTTGCACCTCATTCGAGGACAGTACTCCTCGATCATCATATCCTTGAACTCATTCCGGGGGAGTCCATTTGCCATCGCTTGTCCAAGCATCTGGACTTGCGCGTTCCACCAAGACAGGGCAGCACCCTCCAAAGTCCCGGTGGCATACTTTACTTGATCCGCCGGTGGACAGTTACATTTGGAGAAAACGGACTCAGTCTTCTCAAACCAGCGTACAAGCCCTACAGCACCCTCTGTACCGCTGTAGGTGTGTGGTTTACAGTCCATGAAGGACTTGTATGTACACACTGGTGGTCCTGTTTTAACACAACACACATTAATCAAACATCCCCTACAGTTATAAAGGATATCATATTCGTTTTTCTGTCATTGTTTACCTGCTGGCTGACCCACGTGGGCAGCAGCCACTGCCGCCTGAACATGCTCGTTAATTAGAGCAGCCAATTCCGCAGGAGTCATGTTAATAGCACCACCACCCTGTTCCCCGGTGCCACGTCCACGTCCGCGTCCACGACCACGTCCACGTCCACGTCCACGAGCGTCCATTCTTTTCACTTTAAATTCACAATACAATAATGAGTAACATCATACACATTTAACTCATTGAAGCGTAGTAAACAGTAAGTGAAAGAAATAACGTATCATCACAACCACAACATTCATAACAAAAATAATAACCAAAGTAAATAAATTGCAATAAGTCACAATGTATTTAGCAATGTCAAAATTGAAGTTTTGTCGTTCGTGTGGGGAAACAACCCTTCACATAGGTTTCAAAAAGAAAACACTACGTAGTCTAAGTCATATAAGAAGTCAATCGACAATGTCTGACCCATCACTATCATCCTCCATCTCCTCCGGTTCCTCTTCCTCGGGTCCCTCCTCGGGATCCTCCTCATCCTCAGAGTCTGCGAAGGAGCAGGAGCTATAGCAATCTGGAGTGCTGCGAGTTGAGCTTCTAATATGGCAATCCTATTATCGGCTATGGCGTCCCGCTGTTCACGAGCAGTCATGCGTCCTTGGAGTGCCATAACACCATCTTGCATATGGTGACAACCGTTCAGCGTCTTCCCGTGTTCTCCCTTGAGTTCGTCCAATTGATGTCTCAGGTTGTACACCTCTTGCTATAGTGTACAGACATCACCCGTGAGTCGTCTTGCGCGATGCTGTTCAGTATCCAATGCAGCCATTAGTGCAGCAATCAGTTGCTCGTTAGACTGTGTCGTTCGTGGGAGTGAAAGCATGGGTGATTGACATTGTTCCTAGTCCTTGGCTTTAGAACAGGTACGCGTTCCCTAAACATGATGTGGTCAACAAACCTAGGATAAGAACGCCAGTGTCACGCGGAGGGTCACGCTTCATCAACGCGAATGGTTGATCCCAGTCAATCTCCTCTCGGGGATAAGCCAGTCTGGACCAATCGAATCCATCATCAGGTACAAGTGCAGGAGGTGGGGATTCAGATTGTGTAGTGATTCGGGTCGTTTACCCGGAGCTCTTGAAGACGATGCCATGCTGCAGAGAGTGTGACGTGTATGCCAATGAGTATACAGTAGATGGAGTAAGGCACAGGTAACTAATTAACTGTGTGCGGTTATAGTCTAGTGTGTATGCAACTAGTTCCCTATAACCAATGGCTCTGATACCAATGTCACACCCTCAAAATCCACTTGCGGAGTTTTACCGCGAGGCGTGTGAACAAACCAGGATCACAGTCAATAGTTGCTCAGAACGACTCTATATGCCATAACATAACAAAATCAACCAAAACACAACTTTAAGCAATGCAGAAGCGCTTTTGAAAACAACCCAAGACAATAAAGTATAACTTATGGCAAAACAAGTGCCAAACCCGAAAGTAAACTACAATTGTAAATATCAACTTGTCTTGAAGCAAAGTGTCTTAAAATGCAGTGAACCATGCAGTGCTCCTATGGCAAGCAAGTTAAGGACCTGAGAAAAGCATACTAAAATGTCAACACATAGGTTGGTGAGTTCAAGAGTTTGAGTTCAATAAACATGTAAACAGTTGCGATATATATAAGCAGTGTATGGTAATAGATAGCTAGTCTATTATCAATAAATATTAATACATAGTGATTTTGCAATTGAAGCTGACTGTGATAGTTGTTGCCTCCTGTCACGACTTACCATGTCGTGACAATGTTCATTAGGACAAATTGCACCCGGTTGACCTCGAGTCACACAGGTGGGGCTCGTCAGACCCAGTAGTACTACCCAAGTTTCCCCGCTATTAAATATTAACAATTCAAAAGTGTGAGGACTTTTCTCATGGTAAACAGCACTATATTAATATTATACACAACTTAAATAATAAAAGCGTTCGTATAAATACCAGTATGCTATCTCCCCCAAAAGAGATTAAATAAAGTGTGGGGCATGAACTCACCTGATGTATGCAAAGGTACTTAGGGTTTATTTTGAGAAACGAGAGGATAGCCAACCTTCACATGTTACCTAGATCATGTGAGTACATAAGTACGTGTAAATAAAAGCCATGTGAAACCCTAATCATACCAAAATCAAATACTCAAGCTTCCAGACAAATAGACACGTTTGACCTAGTTGACCCGTTTGACCCGTTGGTGACATTATGAGTTATAATCCGACTAAAGCCAATGAGCACATACAACACACATGATTAACATTCAAATAGTATCATACATATGTTATATCAACCAGGTGTATCACATAGATCATCATACAATTAGTACTATACAAGTCATGCGAATCTAGAACATTAACATATCCACTAACTATCATACATCTAACATGTCACACAAGGTTCAACCATTCATCACATGCCATGTGAAGCCACTCACGACTTCAC